>CM035169.1:69708598-70048598 GCA_020205615.1 Panax quinquefolius | reverse complement strand
ACTCTCGACAACGGCAATCCGAAATAGGTCTTGAATACCTCAAAACGAATGCCCGGATTGCACTTCTCAAAATCCGAGTGGACATTACAGTGCCTGAGTGCACGTACTTCGAGACGACCCGACCCGACCCGCCTCTGGTCCACCTACGGCTCAGCCGCAGGTACACCTGCGGCACCTTTTGCCTATAAATAAGAGGCTTGGGGTGCTGATTTTTAAGAGAAAAAAGATGGGGAAACCCTGCACAATTTGCTCTGCACTTGCCATACAGTGTATTTTCTCACTTTCAAACACATGTGAGCTCATATATAGCCTCTTTTGTACCCACAAAAACCCAGTGTTTACTCACTCTAAAGATATAGAAGCCCTTTTATCATTTAGCTGTAAGCCTTCTCACACACTTTAGAGTCTTTCTCTTCATCTTTGCACACACCCTTGTACACGTTAAGAGTCGTGTTGTTTGCTTTTGCAGGACTTGATTCAAGTGGTTTCATTCGATCAGATATATATATATATATATATATATATATATATATATATATATATATATATATATATATATATTGATTAACATTATCGAGTTATGCCTCGATTGAGCCTGAACTTGATGCAGAAGCGTTTATCGCTAATATATATATATATATATATATATATATATATATATATATATATATATATATATATATTAAGCGTATGCGCCGGACTTTGTTCGATGAGCCTGACTTGATGCAGTGCGTTTATTCGCTTATATATATACTCATATATATCAACCGTCTGGCATCGGACTTTGTTCGATGAGCCTGAACTTGATATGTATGCGTTTATTAAGCTTTATATATATATATATATATATATATATATATATATATATATATATATATACTTATATATATCAACTGTGTGGGACTTTGTTCGATGAGCCTGAACTTGATGCAGTGCGTTTATTCGCTTATATATATATATATATATATATATATATATATATATATATATATATATATATATGAACTGTGGTTGAACTATGTTCGATGAGCACTGATTTTACATCCGGTGCGTTTATTGCTTTTATATATCTATATATATATATACATACATATATATATATATATATATATTTATTTTGTCCTCACTGGAGTTCCTTCGTGGCGGTTGATCGCTTCTGACTTTTCTTTACATTTAAATCCGCTAGAGTTTACTTCGTGGCGCGATTGATCATATTTACTGACTTTTAATGACTTTTATTTACATTTCGATCCCCATGTAGGTGGTGCTTCGTGGTTGGTGATCATGTCTGTATATATATATATATATATTTACCGCATTTATATATATACCTGCTTATTGCTTTTATACAAATTGCAATATTCTGTGCGCCTAGGAATCATGTGATCGCAGATTCATCCCATTGGATCTAGATTCGGTTCCCGTGATGGACATTTTCAGCTGTAAGCAGCTTGTAAATTATTCTGCGGTGTCGTATTTCCTCGGATGGTTTCCATACCCACGAGGAAGTCGGCATTATTTTTTGGATATATTATTTTTTCATACGGATGCCTCGCAGATCCGTCAAATAAAATTAATTCAAATTACCACTTAATAAAATGGGAGTGTAAAAGGTCTCAATTCCTATTGACCATCGTGGTTTAAAAACCTCTTTTATAAAACATCATTGCCATATCTTGCTAAAAGCTGAATTTTACATAAATTCAAACCCTATGTATATAGGTTGAACGAGGCCTCGCATAACTTTCATATAACAAAGACATTGACCCACACACACACTCGAGATAATAGTTTCTTGAAAAGGCGGTCACCGTGGTAACACGAATGTCGAGGAGGTGCCTAACACCTTCCCCCCGCATAACCAAGTCCCCGGACCCTAAATGAATCTCGGTTTCACGAGGCAGTATATCGATGTCACATCATCGGGTCAATGTGCAAACCTTTTCTCGGTTGTCTTTGGTACAACCATTTAAAAACCAATGGCGACTCTTATCAATTCCATTGTCGACATTATACATGTCGGACCTTTTCACTTGTTTTTCAAATAAATCTCACCTAATATGAGAACACCAAAGAACAAGTAACGGAAAGGGACACCCAAAAATCCTGACGTTGACAGGTGGCGACTCTGCTGGGGACTCCAGTAAGAGGACTTAAGCCGCTACTACAATCTTTTCAAAACTGTTATATGCTTGTGTGTGGATGTTGCATTTACATTGGATGAATGTGTACGAATGCATGTCTTGTTTGAGCTTAGTGCTTCGCATCATATCTGCGTCTAATGTTAGTGCTTCGCACTAACTGCTTATGATATTAGTTCTTCGCACATGTCATCATTTCATACGGTGAGACGCGATGTATGTGAATGTATGTTGTGTGGTCCCTCCACCAGGAGGCTATCTCGTCGGTGTTTGATTGCTGGACTCGTGAGAAGACTAATTCTCTGTGGCTCAGGAAAGACACCACCCAAATTCGCTCCAGTTGAAAGGCCGGATTAACTTCCCGTCTAGTAGATTGCGATGATTTGGGAACCTTCATACCAAAAAGCCGCGAGAGTAACCTAAGATAGGTCAGCCTCTGATAAACCCAAACGAAGGAAAGTCTCTTCATGCTCTCATGTTAATTACTTGTAAACACAGTTACTTGTAATTTTATTCCATATATATGTCCATGTAATGCTCCAAATAAAGTGACACCGTTTGCGAGGATAAAATTCTAAAATGGACACATCACATAGCATGTCATTATACACCTTCCTAAGGACTAAACTATGCCGGTCTTTCGCAGGGAATCAATCGGACCTACTACCCGGTTAAAGTCAAAAAGGCAGCGTGCCTCACGATAATCATGTCGTCATCAGACCAGACTAAACTTTATCCGGTTTTTCATGCAAAGAATTCAAACGGGTTAAGCAAACAGATTCTGATTTGGTTGTTCTATTAAAAGAATTACACCGATCTACACGGGTCGAGGAAAATACCGACATACCGAGCCCTCCACACAAGGAGGATTCCGGTCATTACCGTACGAGCCATAGTTGGATACGACCAACAAAACTCATGATCTCGCCCATTCCTTGGAGATCCGCATAATGGTGACATCAAAAAGAAAGTCCTCTAAATGGAAGAGACCCTTCGCGCTATCAAAGGAATTGGAACACACGGGAGTGTTTTATATGCTGATCTATGTATTTTTCCTGGTGTTCACTATCCAGAAAAATTTACAACTCCTGACTTTGAAAAATATGACAGGTTAGGGGATCCTTATACATATTTAAAAGTCTTTATTGGAGAACTGGGATCCTATGCAGAGGATGAAAAATTCAGAATGCAATTATTCCAAAAGAGTCTAACTAGAGAAGCCCGTTCGTGGTACACAAGATTAGACAACTCCAAAATCCACAGCTGGGAAGAGCTAGCACATGCCTTCCTCACTCAATACAGTTTTTAAACTCAAATGGCTCCTGATCGGTATCAGATTACCAAGATCAAGAAACAGTCTAACGGGTCTTTCAGAGAGTATGCTCAAAGGTGGAGACGCCTGGCTGCCCAAGTTAGTCCTGCCATTTTAGAATCAGAAATGGTCATGACATTCATAGACATACAAGAAGCTCCCTTCTATGAGAGAGTTTTAGCAGGCATCGGTAAACCATTTTCTGAAATGGTTAAACATGGGGAGATGGCTGAAATATGATTGAAGTCAGGAAAGATTCAAGACCTAGCCGCACTCAAAGCTGTTGATGATCACATCCAATCTGGAAATTATGGGAATAACCCCCGAAGGGTCCATAAAAAGAAAGAGGAAGATGTTTCCCTGATACTACAGGGACAAAAAGGCAATCAAAACATGCCCATTCAAAGGAGAAACTACACTCCCTTTCCAGCACAGTCTGCAAACCCTCCAGTACAAAACGGTGGAGAAGTCAAACGCCATCGAGTGTTTACACCCTTAGGGGATACCCTCAAGAACATTCTTAATCTTCTGACAACACAGAAGAAAATTACGCATCTTCTTCCACCAGCCAGACCTAATGGACGGGGTTTGAATGCTGCTAGAAAATGTACTTATCATGCTGGGGCACCTGGACATGATACTCAGGATTGTTGGGCCTTGAAACACAAGATCCAGGATCTAATAGATAATGGAGAGATCGTAGTCACCAAACCCGATCAGCCACATGTACAAGACAACCCTCTTCCTCAACACAAAGAAGAAGAGGTCAACATGATTAATTGGAGCAGTGGACAAAGTTCCAACTTCAGCTGTGATTCCTCCCAGACCATCAAAGACAGTGATGACAGATGGGATTATGCTAAGTTCCAATTCACAATGGAAGGAAAGATCAAAGCTCTCGGCAAACAAGTTGAACAATTGGCCGAACTGGTGACTTATCAGCATCAAGTGACTCGGCAATTAATCAGCCAGGAGCATGCCAGTATCCTACCAATCGTCACGAATATTCCCTCGTCACTTTCAGAAAATGAAATGCTGGAAGACAAAGTGACGAAGAGAGCAAATGCCAAAGTCCGTCAGGATTTCGCCAACAAACGGGAATTCACCTATTTAGGCCAACCCATGGAGGAAATGCTTCACATGTTATTCAATGAAGGAAGGATCAGTTCCCTTCTACCTCCAATCAACCCCCGTTCGGGATGGTACAACTCTGATGGAGTATGTCAATACCACTCCCAGTCTCACGGTCACAGCACAGAAGAATTTTGGGCACTCCGCCACGTTATTCAAAATCTAATCGACAGTGGTGTACTGCGCTCGGCAGATAACGACACTGTGTTACGTGTAAGTGAGAATGCAGGCCCTACTAAGTGGAAAAGTGTGGTAGCAGTTATATCTACTGAAGTTGAAGGAATTAATACTTTGCTCATAACACCAATAATTCAGCTCAAAGGAGGAAACAATCCTTTGAAAGTGGCCGCTCCCGAGCCAATCAACTTGCCATGCAGAGCACAATATCCTATTGTTAGCTTGCGCAAGGTTCTGTGGAATTATGGAGAAGGTGAAGGATCCACCTCACATACCCTTTAACGCAAAGATCGAAGGAAAATCCACCAGATATTCCCCATCGGGTGATGAACCCCACCACCAAATCAAAGGGGAAAATACCCATGGAGCAGATTGAAAAATTCCTCCGCGCTGTGGGTCATAACGAAGCCTCGGTGGTTTTAAGCTTGAAGGAAGCTCCACCATAAATATCAATTTTGGACTTGGTCCTAACCTCTGAGAATCACCGGAAGGTCTTGTTAAAGGTTCTAGAAGAAGCCTATCTCCCGACATCAGTGGATACGGAAAAGTTTCAACACATGGTTGATCACATTTTCAACAACAATGTGATATCCTTCACTGATGATGACATACCATCCGGAAGGGGACCGGTCATTGCAAAACCGTTGCATTATTGGTCTTATCCTCCGGATATATGGTGGTTTGGAGTATTAATAGATGGAGGTTCCTCTCGAATATCGCCCATATGCCACTTTTGTGAAGATGAATATCAATCTCAATCGAATTTGGAGTAGCCATACTATCATCAAAGCTTTTGATGGAGCCCGTCAGTAAATTTCGGTTGGAGTAATTGAAATGCCAATCAAAATTGGCCCTCATACATTCTGCGCAGATCCTTCCATGTTCTCAAGATAGATTCGGGATACAACCTGCTCTTGGGACGACCATGGATCCACATGGCAAGGGCCGTCCCCTCCACCCTTCACCAACAATTGAAGTACATTATCAATGATAGCTTTCGGTCACGGTCAACGCCGTAGGAGAGTCCTCCTCCGAGGATGTGCCATTCATCAATGCAAATGCAGACGTAGAGCCAGTCAGTTTTCATGCTTTGGAAATAAGCAACACCCAATACCACGCTATTGGAGCACCATTTCCCGAACCCCACATTTCTGTTGAGGTGATGTCAGCCACTCAAGAAATGATGTCGTTGGGACATAAGGCAGGACAAGGGTTGGGTAAAGACGGCCAAGGTATCCAGTACCCCATTCAATTAACCAAGCAAGTTGGAGCAATTTGGACTAGGCTATACGCCATTTCTAGTCACGTGAATCCTCATAAGCATCAACAGATTCCTTCACTTCAACCGTATGGCGTTGGCCGCCTTCAAACTCTGAGTCCGCACAACCCCCAGTAAAGGTGCCAGCCAATGTCATGGCCATGTTATTTACTAAGCCGAAACCGGTGGAGGAAAAGAAAATCGTTATTCCAGATCCCGTAATCGAAGAAGAGGAGCGGAGAATCAAGAAAAACGTTGTCCGAATAATGTCGGGCATGCGCATCATCGTCCATAATGAACATACCAACAGATACACCCCAGACGATGATTGCCCTGACGTAATGGCCATCATTCGGGACAGAGAGGTTGATGACAATCCCTCCATCACTGCGGTCCACCCGGACTTTACCCTTACCAATTGGAACAGCATTCCTTGCTTTGGTCGACATAGTAAAGAAGCGTAAATTTTTTACGCCTGTAGATACAATAACTGCTTACTTTTCTATACAGTATTAGTAGTTTATTTTGCCAGTATATGCTAACATTGTGTATGATCAACGCATTTCATATATACTAAGTGAAAGCATATTTTGTTTTAGGACTCTAAATTTAGATGTGCTTGTACTTGCGGATACGTTGCCTCACCTACACAAGGATTGTACCTTTGATGTAAAGATGAATTCAGCCTTGATGGATCTCCAGGATGACATTGAGGTGCCTCCAGAAATTCAAGAATGGGTCAAAGACAAACCCAAGCCTAACCTTGATCAAACCACTTCTTTCAATCTCGGAACCTTAGAAAGCCCTAAGTTAATCCAGGTTGGTTCAGACCTTACCCCAAACCAACGGAATGACATGGTTACGCTATTAACCCAATTCCAGGATGTGTTTGCATAGTCTCATGAAGACATGGTGGGTTTATCCACTGACATTGTCCTTCATCTCCTTCCCATTAAAGAGGAATTTAAGTCAGTCAAGCAAAAGCTCAGGCGATTAAAACCTGAGTGGAGTTTAAAGGTGAAAGAAGAAATTGTGAAACAATTTCAAGCCGGCATCATCATGGTGTCTACATATCCTGAATGGATATCCAACATCGTGCTCGTACCTAAACTTGGAGGGAAGGTGCGAGTTTGCATGGATTACCGGGACTTGAACAAAGCTTGCTTAAAAGATAGCTTTCCCGTGCCATTTATCCACATTCTCATTGACAATACTGCGCAATACGACATGTAATCCTTTGGTGATTGCTTTGCGGGGTACCATCAGATCATGGTTGCCGAGGAAGATCATGAGAAGACTGCTTTCATCACTCCTTAGGGAACTTTTTGCTATAGACGGTTGTCATTCGGCCTCATCAATGCCAGAGCTACCTATCAACGAGCTATGATGGTTCTTTTTCATGACTTAATGCATAAGGAGATTGAGATCTACGTGGATGACATCATTGTCAAGTCCCGGAAGGAGAATGACCATCTAGACCATCTCAGAAAGTTGTTCAACAGGTTGCGTAAGTACAACTTGAAGTTGAATCCAGCTAAGTGTGCCTTTGGCGTTAAATCAGGCAAGTTGCTAGGATTTCTAGTCAGCCACAAAGGGATTGAGTTGGATCCTACCAAAATCCAAGCCATCACAGAAATGCCCATTCCTCAAACAGAGAAAGAAATACGGGGATTTTTGGGAAGGATCAACTTCATCAGCAGGTTTATCTCCCAACTCACAGCAACCTGTGACCCAATCTTCAAGTTATTAAGGAAGAACTCCTCCATGAAATGGAATGATGAGTGCCAGAATGCCTTCCTTACAATCAAGAAATAGCTAGTCAAAGCTCCTATCTTGGTACCACCCAGGGATGATGTTCCCCTGTTCATGTACCTGTCCATAAGTGACAATGCCATGGGCTGTATGCTGGGACAGAAAGACGATAGAGGCCAAGAACGAGCTATCTATTACCTCAAAGAAAAGGTTCAAAGAAGGTGAACACAAGTACACTCGATCGAAAAAAGGCGTGTTGTGCTTTAGCATGGGCTTCCATGAGGTTACAACATTACCTACATGGTCACACAACCCATCTCATATCTCGCGTGGTTCCTCTCAAGTACGTGTTCAACAAACCCATGTTAAATTGTCGGCTGTCCAGATGGCAGTTGATCCTACAACAATTTGACATTGTATATGTGACTCAAAAGTCCATCAAAGCTCAAGGAATCACGGATCAACTGGCCGCCGCACCTTCAGGGGATTTCAAACCCTTGGAAACATATTTCCCAGATGAAGGAGTAATGATCTGGCAAAGAACACCATCGCGATCAATACACGCCAATCATGGAAGATGTATTCGATGGAGCATTAATATGGAAGGCTCGAGTGGAGCAATTCTAATATCCGACGTCTGAGGAAGCAGTATCCGTTCTTGTCAAATTATAGTTTGTCAAAGCACCAACAATAATGGTGAGTATGAAAGGCTGTCTCATGGGGCTAAAACTCGCCTGCTCAATGGGCATCAAGCGGTTAACTGTCCTTGGAGATTCGGAGTTGGTAATCAGATAATCCATCGGAGTCTATCAAACCAAGGAACTACACTTGCTGCCTTACCATCGGCATGTCTTAAAGATGGCTTTGGAGTTCGAAGAAATCTCCATTCTACATGTTCCTTGTAATAGGAATGACTTTTCGGATGCATTAGCAACCCTGGCCTCCTTGATTCGTATATCAGACAAGGAACACTTGCCAAGCGTCAAAATTGCCCTGAACAAGGCCCCAGCCTATGGGAATTATGTTGGAGAAGTATCGGATGAGCTACCTCCCATCCAACCTCCTTGGTATCAGCATATCAAGGAATATCTGCGAGATGGATCTACACCCGCTGAGGCGAGCCTGGCTGAGAAAAGGCGGATCCATCGACTTGCTATGAAGTTCTACCTGAGTGGAGATGCACTCTACAAAAGAGATGCAGGATTGGGTCTCTTCAGGTGTTTAGACAAAGATCAAGCCCAGAGGCTTATGGATGAAATCCATGGTGGAGTCTGTGGCCCCCACATGAGTGGCCCCCTCCTTGTCAAGAAAGTCCTCAAGACGGGACATTATTAGCTATCTCTCAAGGCTGATTGCCATGACCACGTCAAAAGATGCTATCAGTGCCAGATTCATGGGAATGCTATACACGCCCCTCCACGGGAGCTCCATAATATGAGTTCGCCTTGCCCCTTCTCAATGTGGGGAATGGACATTATCGGGCCCATCGAGCCTAAAGCCAGTAATGGTCACCAATTTATCTTCACCGTGATCGAATACTTCATCAAGTGGGTAGAAGCAGCCTCCTTCCCCAGGGTCACTAAAGAAGTCATCATTGCTTTCATCAGAAATAATGTCGTTTATCGATATGGACAACCAGAGGTGATTGTGTCAGACAATGCCAAAAACCTTAACAACAAAATGATGCAGGAATTATACAGTAGATTCCACATCAAACATCTTAACTCTGTCATCTATCGTCCGAAGATGAACGGTGTTGTTGAAGCGGCTAACAAAAACATCAAGAAGATTATGCAAAAGATGTCCGCCAACCACAAAGATTGGCCTGACCTATTGCCTCTAACTCTGTTAGCCTACAGGACCACAATGCGTGACTTCATTTGGGGCAACCCCTCACGCTTTAACCTATGGGATGGAAGCAGTTCTCCCATAGAAGTTGAGATGGAATCTCTCGAGTGTTGATCGACGCCAAATTTGGATGAAAACCAATGGGTACAAGGCGGTATCACCAATTGTCTCTCGATAGACGAAAAAGCGAACCGCGGCTATCTTCCCCGGTCGGGATTATATCAAGAAAGGATCGCCAGATCCTACAACAAAAAAAGTCCGCTACTGCAATTTAAACAACATGACTTGGTTCTGAAGAAGATTCTTGACAACCAAGATCAGGCCAAAGGAAAATTCGCTCCTAACTGCGAAGGCCAGTTTATTATCAAAGAAGTATTAACAGGAGGCGCTCTCAGATTACAAGAAATGGACGGCGATGAATTTTCACAACTCATCAACTCAGACACCATGAAACGGTATTACGTCTGAAGTAACCAGAAAACACCCTGGTGCATCATCATCAGGTCACCAGTCATTCCGGTTCTTTAACCCTTTACCGCATACAACTTATCTACACTTTGCCCCTCAGGGAAACATACTCTTCAAGCCAGCAGCTGATAAGTAAGTTTTATACCTACTTATCCGGTATCTGTTACTTAAATTAGTTGCTTATATTCATGCTTCTTAGTTACTTTTCATACATTTTATGTTATTTTGTAGGCTATGACATGACATTGGCATGAAGAAGCAAGGATAAGCAATTCGGACATCTTTTGGACTAAAATACGCAAGCAAATACAAGAAGAGAATATTGAAGGAATTTTAACACCAAGTTAGATGCATGTTCTTGGCTTGGAACTTGGATTATATGGTAGATCTACTTCTTAGCTTTCCGAAATATCTTGAATCGTCCCAATCGGAGTTTGGATGCGAGAGTTATGGCCTTTTTATCAACGAAGATCAAAGCTAAGAGTTGTCATGCTTGCCATTTACATAGCATCTACTTCAAGCTCGATTTCTGCCTTGTTACAGTCCGAATCTGTTAATTGTTAAAGAATGAAAGTTGTAGATCCACTTGGAATTATATAGCGTCGTTATCTTCGATGTGATAGGTGGAAGGTCCCGAACTCCAAGTGGATCAAAAGTTATACCTGTTTTACCAAAGGACGTCGCAGCAGAAAACAGAGTGGCGCGGACCGCGCTAGAGGCGCGCTAGGCCACCAGATTTTTCGACCTCAGAGTATGCAGAAAGCACCTAGAAAGGCTTAGCAATGACTTTGAAGCTAGTTAAAGGGCGGGAGGAGAGTGAAATTGGGTTATTTGTTGTCCAATTTGAGCTAGAATAGGATTCTTAGTTGCTTAACTTGCTAGGATATCCATTAGAACTCTAAATACTTGAGTTTAACTTGGATTGGGAGGCTAGTTCTAAGAGTCTATTAAATCCCTCTTGGGATAGATTTATAGGAACTAATACTTTATTTCTTCCTTAGATTAGGAACTCTAGATTAGATTAGAAGGGGAGATTGAAACAACTTGGAGGCCATTGAAGATTAAGAGCAGGAGCTTGAGGAAGATGGAGATTTGCTGACAACAGATTTATTCTTTACTCTACTCTTATTCTTATCTTTTAATGTGTTTTCAATTGTGGATTCTTAGTTTTAATTTAATGAACTAATTCTTTGTTTAAGATTACAATGGATCTTATTGTGTGGTTTATTTTAATATGCTTCGCTATCAATTATTATGTTCTATTGTGAGGATTGTCTATTGTGATTTGGACTTAATTATTTAATTGTCTAGCTAACAATTACCGTGATAATCTATATGAACTCGAGAGATGAAGTATTGATTTAGATCTTATCATGATAGCATGTGTTTGTGATTTCTGCATAGATGGAATTCATAATTCGTGTTTAGTATAGAGATATGCCTTTACGCCATATGTAATCTTATAGAGAACTTGTGCTTTAAATCCTTTTTAATTGTAATTCGCATAGAGATATAGTGGATTAGTTAATTAGGGTGTCTTGCTTAATTCTATCATCTGTGGATTTAAGTGAGTATGGATATTATGCATCGAGAAGTGGTTTTATCTGCTTTAGTGTTCTTGATTAACAATTCATGATAGAGAATAATTGATGAGAAGTGTGTTAACTTAAATGAAGCAATAGGTGAAGTTGTGATCTTAAATCTCCGTAATCTTAATTTAACTAGTGGTAATTAGAATTAGTGTAATTATAAATTGAAATTCATTCGTTTAAATAAGATTGAATTGGTTATGGGTTAGTACTTGGTGATTTTATTTAACAATTCCCCGTGGGAACGATACTCTACTTTCACTTTATTACTTGTTAACCACGTATACTTGTGTGTTGTGCGTAATTAGATTTTACCCAACAGCAGCCTGGCTTTCTCCTTTGCGCTCATACAACTTAGGTCATCCCACCGCGGATTGAACCTCTTGCGTTCGCAGATTTGGCTACCCATACATGGGATCAAACTTCTCACTGCTGCAGATTTATCCTCAACCTAGGATTAAACTTTCTCTCCCGCACTGACCGCACATGGGATTACGCTTTTCTTCTACCATACGAGGGGCGAACTACGTCGACCTGATCTCCTCTTCAATAGGAGTACGTAGGCAACCATGTTACATGGCCCGATCGCAATAAAACAAAAACAACAAAAACATTTCTACCCTCTTCTCCTCACAAAAATAACCAAAAATATTCCTACACCATGTTAGCCTTATATAGTGTTGAACCTCTTACACCAGGTTCAAACTATGCAGACCTGATCTCCTCTTGATAGAAGCACGTGGCGACCATTCATGGTGTGGTCTCACCCCTACCAAAACACAAACCATTGTCGGTGGTATTGGGATTCTCTTTCGATCCACTACATTTCATTCGGCCGGACCAAAGGGATGGAATTACTGAACTCCTCCCAAATAGGAGATTGGCGACCATCTAAGGCTGCAGTGCGTACCTCAAGAGCAATACCAATCCATAAGAGATGGAATTAACTAGGCTTCTCCTAAATAGAAATCTTGGCGACCATCGTGGTGGTGTCCCAATCTCAAAGAGGAAAGCCACACTCCTCTCCACATTTCCATTCATAAACAAGTCCCAAGACACCAAATATGGTAGGGATACACATAGATCAATGATCCATTCGAACTATCCAGGAGGCAACTCAATGTCCATCCACGAGGAAGAATTCGGAATTCATCAAGATCACAAGCCCCACAAGCGACGGCGGCAAAATATCAAGCAAATAGCAAGACATATCTAAAAGGGAAGTGATCCAAAAGTATATTTCCCTGTCATATATAATGTTGTTTGATATATATACAATGTGAAATATACATGACAAAATGGCTAAGCTAGTCTGTGCAGGTAAATACAAGCTCATCTACGAATCAGGGTACATGCGAGCTAGCAAGACCAACATGGCATCCCTCTCGGATGAAGGAGGTAAAGTTGTAGTATCCTCGATAAGAATATCCACACGACCCAACAGATCTGTAGCCATCTGCATGATGACCATATGCTCATCCATATAAGTGCTCATCTCTATGATCATACCAGTGGTAAGGGACCTCGCTGCAGTACTATCTGTGACAGCCACATCCTGGGCAGATATAGCACTATCCCGCTCAACTATCACTGTGTCTCTATCTGACCTGGCCTCATCCCGCTCAATAACAGAGGCATCTCTATGAGCTAATGCCTTGTCTCTCTCTAATAGGGCGGCGTCCCTCACATCCAGAGCAGTCGACATCATAGATCGGATCTGATCTCTCTCAAAGGTCATCAGATGAAGACTGCTCTAAATACTGTGCCAAGTGTTGGATCACAAAAGTACTGGTACTAGGAGAATCCAGAAGAAATGCTGGAAACACAGCAGCGGGCTCCTCCTCGATGTAGGTATCAATGTCCTCCGCAGGCTCTACATCGTCTGACTCAATCTTCGGTACTGCAAATACTACTGCAGCCGATAAAACCTCCGTCTCCATCCATGTGGAGTACTCTGTGGAATAACCAGGACGACTGGCAGGAAAAGCAGCTAGCTCACGCTGATCCCAGCAAGCGTATACCTTTTTCTCTTGTTTTTTCAAACAAATCTCACCTAAAATGAGAACACCAAAGAACAAGTAACGGAAAGGGACACCCAAAAATCCCGACGTTGACACCTGCCTAGATTTCAAATTCATGGCAGTTGATCGTCTTTATATATATAACTATATATATGTATATGTTGCTTTTAAATATCTACTTTAACTGCTTTTACAATGTAAATCCTTAATATTCCAGCATGTGAACTAGATTTATCTAAATCTAGCCATCTCTATCTTTTAACCGGTTCAAAAGTTGCTAAACTGGAATCGTTGAAGCTAGAATGGCTTAGATTTATTTAAATCTAGTTTTCTTTCTAGTTTTTGTAAATATTTATCAATCATGTGAGCCTAGGAGCCACGAGGTCTAAGATTCAGCTTACGTATCTAGATTTGGTTCCCACGATGGACCTTTTCAGCTGTGCAGTCAGCTTGTAAGTTATCTATGGTGTTTGGACATCTTTGGATGGCTTTTATGCGTATAAGGAGCCTGACACTGCTATGTATCTTAGATTCTCGAACATGCTTCACATCTCAAAAATAAAATAAAATCAAGTCGAATACGAAATAAAATGGAAGTATCAAAGGCCTCAATTACTATTGAGTATAAGGGTTTGAAAACCTGTTTTTCAAAACATCACTGCTATATCTTGCTTAAAATTGAACTTTTATACAAATCAAATGTAAGACCCCAACTTTTATAAATAAAGATTAATTTTTCTAGAAATATCATTTTTTTTAATATTATGGTGTGGATTTGTTATAATATTATAGTTGTGGGTAATATTTACAAATTTTGCAAAGTATGCAAGTTGTTTTAAAATATTCAATTGGTCGGGGAATATTCGTTTTAACAGGAAATATTTATACGACGGCACAATCATTGGTGGACCCCACAAAAGAATTATTGTCGGAGTTAGAAAACGACAGATATATCTTTTTATAAAAATAACGGGAAAAGTTTTACCGTAAGCTGTTGAAATATCCGGTGATAAAAATACAGAAATACGCGTGGTTGCATAGTAGCACACGGTATTGATTATTGATGCTTACGTGAAAAGTCACTCAGTTATACTCAATTATTGCTACAATAATTATTTCATAGTATCTCACGTTATTTGATTCAATTATTGTCAATATTTTATATATTATTAAATCAATAATTGAGATGACAAGTTATTCATATTATTATTTGCATAATTAACAATGTCTAGAAAGTTCTGTCGAGAAAATGGGTTTGGTCACCTAATTGCACGCCAATAGGGAGAAATCCTTATCGGAAAGCCCCTCTTTCTTGAGAACGATCTGGTTGTTAATATTGTGAGTTATAATAATGATGAATAAATATTGTTAAAAATATTGAGGGGATTTTTTTATGAAGTATTTGTTATAAATTTTGCTTATTTTTTGGACCCCTATTTACCCATTTTTCAAAATAATTGGTAGAAAGTTATTCAGTATATATATATATATTAAAAGGTGGGGCCCACATGTGATGATGACCTTTGGTGGGGGGGAGGGGAAATGGAATGGTCGGGAGGGAGTATAAAACTTTATATTATATATATATATATATATATATATATATATTATAATAAGTTTTATTTTTTATGAAAACTAGAATATATTATATTTTATTATGCATAGTATTTGTATAGTGTCTGCATAGTGTTTGCATAGTGATTGTATAGTAAATCGTATGAATTCAGTTTTTCGCCCGTGAAATTCATCAGAATTCTCCTGTGCAGTCCTTGAATAAAATTTCTAAATAGTATCCTTCCATTCTCCTATAAATAGGATGCTTTGTTTAGAATTGAAAATCACACCAGAATCAGAGAATTCTTCTTCTATAATATTGAGCGTATTTCTTTCGAGTTTTAAGAAGCTTTGAGTGTAGAAAATAGTATAAGTTTTCTTCAAGAATATCTCAGCCCTACCAGTCAGAAATACTCTCTTTTTAAGGTAAGAGATATTATTTTTGTTCAATATTCATAAGAAATAATTTGCGCTTCAACCAGTATCTTTTCATGAAAATATTATTCTGAACATTCTTGATATGTTTTCACTTTTTCATGTCGGAGTACTATTCACGGGATACTATTCCCGAAGTACTATTCACGAGGTACTATTCACTCGGGCACTAATCACCCGGGGTACTATTCATGACAAAAATTTATTTATTTTCGGTCCAAATCATTTTTGATACAATATGATTCTTGAATTTTACTCCACAAAGCAGTATCATGTTAACAATTTGGACATTATTGAATTCTAGATAAATTGAATTATAAATATTTAAAATTTATCATTGGCTTTCATTTAATTGAATTCTTATATCATTGTCATCATCCTCATGCTTATATTGTGATAAAAGTCATCTTTGGCCCGTAGTGCATAGATGGACTGTTGATTGGTATGATTATTGTAACGCCCCCAAAATAGGTATACATCACCCATCTTGAGTCGCCAAATACATGGTACAAAATTCAAATACAATTTAATTATACAACAGTTATGTAAAATACGACTAAACATATGCTGTGAGTTTTAATACAAATATTGTCATCTAGACAATATACAAATTCAATGGGGTCCTCATTACATTTATTATCACACTATTTCACAGAATAGTGAGGACTACTAATGCACCATCTAGGACCATCACTCTGTTTTCCCCGACTAGTCCCTGCTACGTTCTCATTTCCTGAAGAGAACAATGAAAGCAAAAGGGTGAGCTCAACTATCCCAGTAAGAAATATTATGACTAAGATAATGCAAAATAAATTATCGTTAGCCTTCAACAGTGTTAAACTGATACAATATAACAAACATCAAGTTTAACTGCAGCGGAACAAGCAATCCATTAGAAGAGTCAAGTAGAGAATAAAATATACTATCTTCTATGATTTAAAAGGTTTTTCATCACTTTTATCGCTGAGACTCAGCTTAATAAATAATCCACATCATCAAATCATCCCTGCACTACATGCCAAGGATATTCTTTAGTATCACGACCACGAATTATCCATGCACTACGGGCCAAAGATAATCGTGTTTTCATCAACGGTCCTGATCATGCCATAAAATAATTCATCTTTGCACCATTGGCCGAAGAGAATCCATAGCCATAATCATACCAAAAATTGTCCATCAATGCACTACGGGCCAATGAGGACTTTTTGCACATCATTTGTAACATTACGATCATAATTATACCGAATAATCCCTGGTCATAATCATACTAAGTCCATCTATTCACTACAGGCCACAGATGACTTTCAACATAATATAAACATGAGGATGATGACAATGACATAATAATTCAATAAAATAAGTTCCAGAATTAATTTATCCAGGAACCAATAACATCCAAATTGTCAACATGATACTGCTTTGTGGAGTAAAAATTCAAGAATGCTCAGAAGAATATTTCCATGAAAAGATACTGGATGAAGCACAATTATCAAGGATATTCAACAAATTTCATAGAGTATAGAAGTCAAAACTTTAACCAACTAAGTATAATAAAGAATGGAATAACAAAATAAATCACCAGGCATACGATGGTAGCAGATAGGCAAAGTTATTCCAGTGAGAATAATAAATAATGGAACGGTGTCATGCGTAAAAGCATGCATGAGGATGTTCCAACAGAATGATAAAGAACTGAACCAGGTCATGCGTAAACACACAGACAGGATATTCTAACAGAATGATAAAGAACGGAACCAGGTCATGTGTAAACGCACAGACAGGATATTGCAACAAAATAATAAATAATGGAACTAGGTCAGGCGTAATACGCACCGACAGGATATTCCTACAGAATAATAAAGAATGGAATAACAGAAGAATTTCACCGTGTATGCGGTACTTCGCATAAACAGGTTATTCCAACATAATGATAAAGAATGGAATAACAGAAGTTCTCTTCATGAATAAGAAATAAAGAATACCCCTTACGTGTACAACAAATAATATTCCCTACCTTTGAAAGAAGAGTATTCCGACTGGTAGGGCGAGGATATACTCGAAGAAAACTTGTACTACGCTCAAAGTTTTTTTAAACTCTAAAAAAATACGCTCAAGATTATAGAAGAAGAACTCTCTCTATAGTTTCTCTCTCTAGAGTTTCAGTGAATTCGTAAGAAATAATGAAGGAATGAGCTTCTATTTAAATAAGAATGGACTGCATAGTAACTAATTCATGAACGGTCCAGATTGATTTACTTTTAATCGGACGGTTCATATTTAAAGCAAAATCTTTTAAATAAAATATAATATATTCTATTTATAATCTAATAAAATGAATAACTTTATAAAAGTATTTTGTTTTATATAAAAAGATTTTACTATCTGCAAAAACACTATGCAGTATTTATGCAACACTATGCATAATAAAATATAATATATTCTATTTATAGTCTAATAAAACAAATAAATTTATAAAAGTATTACATTTTATATAAAAGATTTTACTATGCAAAACACTATGCATAATAGAATATAATACATATTCTATTTATAGTCTAATAAAACGAATAACTTTATAAAAGTATTCATTTTATATATAAAAGATTTTACATTTTATTACATTAATAATACTAATAAAACAAAACTGAGTGACTTATCACGTAAGCATCAATAATCAATACCGTGTGCTACTATTCAACCACGCGTATTATTGTACTTTTACTACCGAGTAGTTCAACAGTATTAACGATAAAACTTCCGCCATTATTTTTATAAAATATTTTTGTCGTTTTCTCAATCCAACAATAATTCCGTTGTAGGGTCCACCAATGATTGTACCATCGTACGGATATTCCCCGACAAAAAAAATATTCCCCGACCAATCGAATATTATACAATAACTTGCATACTTTTCAAAATTTATAAATACTACCTACAACTATAACACTATCTCAAATCCACACCATAATATTCAAAAAAATATTTTGAGAAAATTAAACTTTATTCATAAAATCTGGGGTCTCACAATCTCCCCTCCTTATGAAATTTTGCCCTCAAAATTTACGTACGTACCTGGTATGCCGAACAGGTGAGGATACGTTGACTTCACTTCAAATTCTAACTCTTGAGGTATAACCTTTGAGCGTCGAATATGATCCTTCTTATCCAAGATGTTAACATGTATCTCCTCATACGTTAAATCTTCTGCTATCTCGTCCGGTTCTAAATTAATAATGTGGTTCGGGTCATCCACATATTTACGTAACATCGATACGTAAAAAAATCGTTCTGACCACGCAACATACTTGGCGGTAAAACGAGTCTATAGGCCACAGTTCCTACTTCATCGAGGATTTCAAATGGGCCAATTAAATCGAGGGTTGAGATTTCCTCTCTTCGTCGATTCTTGCTTCTAGAATAACTGTAATACCCGGAAAAAAAAAGTATTTATGTTTGTGTTTTAAATATATTATTTGAATTTTTTTTGTCTTTAAATTGGGTCAAAGTATTCATTTAAATTATGTGGGCTAATAAATATTAATAAGTGATAGATAATATTATGTGATTAAAATTTGTGCCTTAATATTAATTTAACCCAAATAGAAGTTTATTAGGGTAACTTAATTAATAAATAGCTAAACCTAATATTACTTCATTATACAAACTGAATAAGAAGAGGTGGCTATTTTGGAGATAAAGGGAACAGCTACAAAGGGGGCTCAGGTGAAGAAAGACTAGAGATTTTGATCACTAGTGGGGAAATTTTATCAGTAACAAGTAAGTATATTATACATTATATAAAGTGGGGATAAATCACGTGGTTCCATATTAAATTATTAAATTTAGTATGTTGTTTTTTTTCATCATGAGCAAGTACTTTTGTAATTCAAGAACTAAGAGCGATCTTTAAAGATGGGAGAGTTTATTTATTAATGTAATACTTATGCGGATGTACTTATTATTATTATCACTTTATTCCAATCAGATTGAATGGAGGGAGTAGTCTGTGATTGATTTTGGAGATCCTAAAATAATAAATTGATGATTTCTTTAAATAAAAATATATATATAGCAGTAGTAATTAAAGTTTACGAAAAATTGCATAATTTGCAAGAGATGTTATACAAATAAATATGTAAGATTATATGGAATGAATTAAATCTTAATATTATAAGTAATTATATTTTATAGTCGTACCAAATAGAAGTGTTCATATTTTTATAAATGTACTTACATTTAGTATTATTAATTTGTGTAATTAGTTCGGACGGAAGGAACTTAAAGAGTTATATTTGGAATATAAATTTTGGAGTATTAATAATTGATATAAGGCGATGATTAAAGGCATATTAAATAGATTATGAATTATTTTGGAATTATTGAATTGGATTATATTTAATTTGAGGTGAATATGTTTAGGTGATGAATAACGTTTCGTATTTGATATCATTGGCAATTGAGAGTAAGATTTTGTGGAGTGTGCTATAAATGGTTTGGAAGTATCAGGTATGGATTCCGTACTCTTTCAGCAATACCTTTGTTAAATTTGATTTGTTTATTTTGTTCCTCGTTTCGAATTTCTGTTATTATTTCACATAATTGTTTCTTGTGAAATTGATATATTTATTTCATTTTGGAGTTGACACATTGGACTCGTACTTGTACTCTTTGAATGAGGTTATCATGTCTAATATTTATTTTGATAATTGTAGAGCGGTACATGTTGCTACCTTCTTTTTGAAACCTTGTGACTATAATTTGATTTGGTTCAACATGTACATATAGAACCCTTTTGTTGGTATTATGTCGCATGTGTTGTGACATGATATTTTTTTTAGAATATACCGTAGGGTATACCTGAGCTATAACCACCTGTGGGGGTACCACAGGCATGTCGTCTTGACACGAGAGGCATGACACTTTCCGTGGCGGTGTGATTGGTCCACGGCGTCTCTATTTTGGGCTCCGGAGGAAGTGGGCCATTTGGTGTTTTGTTGTGGGAGGCGTATGGGTTAACCCTAGTTTTCTGTTCTGCGGATTTATGATGTTGTGCCAAACAAACATATTCGATTTGCATACATTTGGATTCACGATCCAATGTGTGATTTGCCTGTGTGATATTGTTTTGATGTGCCTGTGTGACATTATTTTGGTTGCCTATGTGGCATCATTTGATTTGCCTGTGTGGCATTATTTTGACTTGCCTATATGGCAAGGTATATTTCTGAGCTCATTCAGTATGAAATAACTCCAGCCATTTGTTTCAGCCTATTATTTTATTGGATTAGTTTTGCTGGTTTCTGTTCAGTTTAAGTCATTGAGTTAGTTACTTCAGTTCGTTATTTCTTTATTCTCTTATTGGTTTCGTCAATTATGTTGATTCAGATATATTCCATTCAGATCTTTGGATATTATATTTTCATTCGTATTTGCACTTGAAGCTTTGTTCAGTATTTTGTCTCAGTTATTTTCGTATATCAGTTGTATATTTGTATCCGTACTGGGCAATTGGCTCATGCTATGTTTTTCTTCCGGCAGGTTTGCAGGGGTGATTCAGGGCTAGTGTGATGAGAGTTTTGCCTTTGACCATCTAGGTTGTTTAGATTTTTGATTTTGATTATTTTGACTCAGTTTGGAGAATTGTACTTATTACTTTATTATTGGATCACCACTATTAATATTGTGAGGTTTTTAGTGTTCTGTTTACTTATTTTGAGGTTTGTTGTGCTTTGCACGTGACCTCCCTTTCCTTTTCGGGAAGGGGGTGTTACAATAACGCCCTCTTGAACCTTCTTCTTCACATTCATCAGCTCTGAGTATGTAGCTTGAGCGACTTTAACTTTATCGATTAAAGTCGGTTCTAATCGTATATTTGTTATCTTCACGTGGGTTCGTATATTCGCACTTGTAACCGCATACGATCTTCTACTCAACACGTCAGCTACCACGTTCGCACTTCCACGATGATATTGCATGGTACGATCGTAATCTTCAACAGCTCGAGCTAACGTCTTTGGCGCATGTTACGTTCATTTTAAGTAAAGAAATATTTGAGGGTTTTAGAAATGGGTTTTGTACTGGGGTCAATACAAAATTCGATTTCACGCTCTAGGGGTAGGCTAAGAAGTCTTCAAGAATACGTAAGGAAATTTATTAACAATAGAAATATCATTCAAAACTTTGACCCTCATCCAAGACTTGGATAGTACGTCACATTGATACCTATCAACTTGCTATCGTCATTCACGACGTCACCTACAGAAAGTCTGGCTTCGGTGCATTCCACACAAGAAAGTCAACAACGAAAGGACCGGGGCTCTTTACTTATGGCTTGATATGACAATGATTGACTTTAGTGGTTTGCTTGCTTGAATTCGCATAACAGGTTGGTTAGGAATATGAAAGCTAACAACCTTACGAAAAGCATGATGAGTAGTTAACCAATCGATTCCTTAAATCGCATCAAAGGCAAGTATTTTCAAAGAGACAAGATCGACACGTAACGTGAAAGTGTTGATTTGAACAAGATTTATAAATAGTGGAGGTAATGAAGGTTTATCCCAACTGAGTTTAAACAGATATATCAAAGTCTAACTTCTCCGGAGTTAACTTCAAACATTGAACACAACTAGGTGAAATAAAAGAGTAAGTAGAACCGGTATCTAACACGGTATAGACTTCGCAAGAGTTTATGACTAACATACCCGTGATAATTTTATTCAGGTTCCTTGTCACGAAAAAAAACGCTCTCTCTTAAACTACCAGCTTTAGCATGTCTGGGACATCCTTTGGCATCACTATCCCAGCTGTACTTGACTTCACCATACGACAAAATCGAGCTAGGTGACCTTCTCTTCTGCAATTAAAATACGTTTTGGATTTCACAAGCATGCGATTTTGACGGATGATCTCCCTCTCGTCGTCAGCATTTGAAGCATACGACCGGTGGTCGTTCTTCTTCCTTTGAAACGGGTGCTGGTGCCGACGTCTTCACGTCATTGTTGAACCTTCTCTTCTTGAAATGTTCATTCTTATTGTTTTGACCATGATTACCACCGAAGTGGTTACCATTTCTGGCATATTGATTCCCTCCATGCTTATTGTCACCGCTTTGATGACTGTTATCACCGGTATTATCATTTTGCCGGCAGGTCTCTTTTACTTGGGTTGACTCATTATCGCACTCCAATAACTAAGCCCTATTAACAACATCTGAATACAAACACAGTTTATGAGAGATAAGATATTAACGTATCTCAGGTTTCAAACCACTTAGAAACATTCGTGTCATTCTCTTCTCATTATCAACCAAATGGGATGCAAATCGGGACAACTCGGCAAACTTGGCTTCGTACTACGACACGGTCATGTTGTTTTGCTCCAACTTAATAAATTCCACCTCCTTCATGTGACGAATGCTTTTGGGAAAGTACTTGTCATTGAATAGCTCTTGGAACTTCTCCCGAGACATCTTGAGTGCATCAGGCTGGGTACGTTTTACAGATTCCCACCAGTAATCTGCCTCTTCACGCAACATAAAGGTGGTAAAGGGAACCTTTTTCTCCTCGGAGCATCCCAAGACATCAAATATCTTGGTGATCTATTTTAACCACGTCTCCCCCTTAAGTGGTTCTGGCTTTCCCAAAAACTCCGGTGGTCCCAGCTCCTTGAATTTCTTAGCGGTGACCAACCGTGGGTTGCCATTGTTTCCTCCTGCATTATGAATAGGAGCCGCCTTCGCCTGATGTTGCATGAATTCTAAAATGCTCCTAAACGTACCGTCGTTCGTCAATTGATCAGTGTTGTTGTTTACAGGAGGATTATTGTCATCCTGTTGCACATTGTCTTGATTATTGATCTGTGGAGACTCAACGGTCTCCTGTGCTCCATTGCTTATCTCAACATTTTCAGATACTATTTTCAAATACTACCACAAAACAAGGGTTAATTAACATATCACATATTATCTCTATACTCTGACCGACCAATTAAATACCAAATAAACTTAGGTAGGTCATACTAGCGAAGGAATTCCCCGTCTCTCCCCTCCTAGTTCTTGTCTCACATCTCAGCCAGGGATCATATCCCTAAGCTTTTATATCAACTATGACGCCCCCAAAATAGGTATACATCACCCATCTTGAGTCGCCTAATACATGGTACGAAATTCAAATACAACTTAATTATACAACAGTCATGTAAAATACGACTAAACATATGCTGTGAGTTTTAATAAAAATATTGTCATCTAGACAATATACAAATTTAATGGGGTCCTCATTACATTTATTATCACACTATTTTCACAGAATAGTGGGGACTACTAATGCACCATCTAGGACCATCACTCTGTTTCCCCCGACTAGTCCCTGCTACGTTCTCATTTCCTGAAGAGAACAATGAAAGTAAAAGGGTGAGCTCAACTAGCCCAATAAGAAATATTATGACTAAGATAATGCGTAATAAATTATCGTTAGCCTTCAAAGTTGTTAAACCGATACAATATAACAAACATCAAGTTTAATCAGAATGAACAAGCAATCCATTAGAAGAGTCAAGTAGAGAATAAAATCTACTATCTTCTATGATTTAAAAGGTTTTTCATCACTTTTATCGCTGAGACTCAGCTAAATAAATAATCCACATCATCAAATCATCCATGCACTACATGCCAAGGATATTCTTTAGTATCACGACCACGAATTATCCATGCACTATGGGCCAAAACAATTCATCTTTGCACCATTGGTCGAAGAGAATCCATAGCCATAATCATACCAAAAATTGTCCATCAATGCACTATGGGCCAATGAGGACGTTTTTCACATCATTTATAACATTACGGTCATGATTATACCGAATAATCCCTAGTCATAATCATACCAAGTCCATCTATGCACTACAGGCCACAGATGACTTTCAACATAATATAAACATGAGGATGATGACAATGACATAATAATTCAATAAAAATAAGTTCAAGAATTAATTTATCCAGGAACCAATAACGTCCAAATTGTCAACATGATACTGCTTTATGGAGTAAAAATTCAAGAATGCTCAGAAGAATATTTCCATGAAAAGATACTGGATGAAGTGCAATTATCAAGGATATTCCACTAATTTCATGGAGTATAGAAGTCAAAACTTTAACCAACTAAGTATAATAAAGAATGGAATAACAAAATAAATCACCAGGCATGCAATAGACCGCACAGACAAGTTATTCCAACAGAATAATAAATAACGGAACCAGGTCATGCGTAATGCACAGACAGGATGTTCCAACAGAATGATAAAGAACATAACCAGGTCATGCGTAAACGCACAGACAGGATATTCCAACAGAATGATAAAGAACGGAACCAGGTCATGCATAAACGCATGCATGTGATATCCCAAATGTAATAATAAATAATGGAACGAGGTCAAGGCGTATCACGCTGACTTAACTGGATATTCCTACAGAATAATAAAGAATGGAATAACAGAAGAATTTCACCATGTATCCGGTACTTTGCATAAATAGGTTATTCCAACATAATGATAAAGAATGGAATAACAGAACTTCTCTTCATGAATAAGAAAGAAAGAATACCCCTTACGAGTACAACAAATAATATCCCCTACCTTTGAAAGAATAGTATTCCGACTGGTAGGGCGAGGATATACTCGAAGAAAACTTGTACTACGCTCAAAGATTTCTTAAACTCTAAAGAAATACGCTCAAGATTATAGAAGAAGAACTCTCTCTATAGTTTCTCTCTCTAGAGTTTAAGTGAATTTGTAAGAAATAATGAAGGAATGAGCTTCTATTTATAGAAGAATGGACTGCATTGTAACTAATTCATGAACGGTCCAGATTGATTTAGTTTTAATTGGACGGTCCATATTTAAAGCAAAATCTTTTAAATAAAATATAATATATTCTATTTATAATCTAATAAAACGAATAACTTTATAAAAGTATTTTGTTTTATATAAAAAGATTTTACTATGCAAAATACTATGCAGGCACTATGCAACACTATGCATAATAAAATATATTATATTCTATTTATAGTCTAATAAAACAAATAACTTTATAAAAGTATTCTATTTTATATAAAAAAGATTTTATTATGCAAAACACTATGCATAATAGAATAGAATATATTCTATTTATAGTCTAATAAAACGAATAACTTTATAAAAGTATTCTGTTTTATATAAAAAGCTTTTCTGTTTTATTACATTAATAATACTAATAAAACAAAATTGAGTGACTTATCACGTAAGCATCAATAATCAATACCGTGTGCTACTATGCAAGAAGCACGCCAGACATCGCATTTTTACTACCGAGTAGTTCAACAGTATTAACGGTAAAACTTCCGCCGTTATTTTCATAAAATATTTTTGTCGTTTTCTCATTCCAACAATAATTCCGTTGTGGGGTCCACCAATGATTGTACCGTCGTACGGATATTCCCCAACAAAAAGAATATTCCCCGACCAATCGAATATTATACAACAACTTGCATACTTTTCAAAATTTATAAATACTACCCACAACTATAACACTATCTCAAATCCACACCATAATATTCAAAAAAATATTTTAAGAAAATTAACTCTTTATTCATAAAATCTGGGGTCTCACAATTATGACCAGGGATTATTCGGTATAATCATGACCTGTAATGTTACAAATGATGTGGTAAAAGTTCTCATTGGCTCGTAGTGCATTGATGGACAGTTGTTGGCATGATCATGATCATTGGTGATTACACGAATATCCTTGGCACGTAGTGCATGGATAATTCGATGATGTGGATTATTTATTAAGCTGAGTCTCAGCTATAAAATTGATGATAAACCTTTTATATCATAGAAGATAGTAGATATCATGCTCTACTTGACTCTTCTAATGGATTGCTTGTTCCGCTGCAGTTAAACTTGATGTTTATGGTATTTTAATCAGTTTAACACTGTTGAAGTCTAACGATAATTTATTATGCATTATCTTAGTCATAATATTTCTTACTAGGCTAGTTTAGCTCACCCTTTTGCTTTCAATTTTCTCTTCAGGAAATGAGAATATAGCTGGGATGAGTCGGGGAATGGAGTGATGGTCCAAGATGGTTGTCATAGTAGTCTTCACTATTCTAGGAAATAGTGTGATAATAAATATAATGAGGATTGAATTGGAGTTTGGATGTTGTCTATGAGACAATATTCGTGTTAACCCTCAGCTATTGTGTTGTCGTATTATGTACGACAGTCGTATAATTAAGTTGTATTTGATTTATGTACCATGTATTTGGCGACTCAGAATGGGTGATGTATACCTATTTTAGGGGCGTCACATCAAACCCTTTGTATATAGGTGCAAACGAAGCATAGCACTAGGGGTATTCAAACCAGTAAATACCTACCAAACCGTAATCGATAACCGAATCGAACCCAGATTTAAATTAGCTAAATTTAGGTACGAATAGGTAGATATCGAACCAATTTCTGGGTTAAGTCTGGATTTTTACCTAATAAATATCAAAAATTAATATAATTATTATTTATTATTTTTATTATATTATTATTAATATTATTATTTTTTATTATAATTATTATTTTATTATTATTATTAATTATTTATTAATCATAAAAAAGAAATTGGAAAACCGATATATACTGGTACGATTTGGTAATACCGAACCATAAATACTAGGTACCGAAAAACCGGTATATACCGATTTTTTGTACCAAAACCGAACCAGTCGGTTCGGTTGGTTCCGAAAAACCAAAAAATCGAAACTTTTGCCCACCCTACATAGCACTATTTCTAGATAATTGCACATAGGCCCAATAAACACACACACACACACATTCAGATTAATTAGGGAATTGAAAAGTTGTGGTAACCGTATTTTCACGAAAGTCGGGGGATGCCTAACAACTTCCCCCCGCTTAATCAAGTCCTCAAACTCTATGAATCTCAGTTTCCAAGGCCTGTCAAATAGAGTCCAGCCATTAGGCCTTTGTGTAAACCTTTTCAAAATCGGTTGAGTTGGTACAACCATTTTAAATATACCAACTGGCGACTCTAATTTTCAAATTGTCGACATTTTATGTCAGACTTTTTCAAACTCGACTTTTCAAACAAAACTCAACAAAATAGAGAACATAAAAAGTAAGAATAGAAAGAATAAAATTTTCCTGACGTCGACACACTTAATGCGCTGTACTTAAGGAAACGTGCAAACATAAAGGGTGTGACGCCCCCAAAATAGGTATACATCACCCATCTTGAGTCACCAAATACATGGTACAAAATTTAAATACAACTTAATTAAACAACAATCGTGTAAAATACAACAAAACATAATCTAAGAGTTTTAATAAGAATATTATCATCTAGACAATATCCACACTCAATGGAGTCCTCATTAATTTTATTGTCACATTATTTTATAGAATAGTGAGGACTACTAAAACAACCATCTGGACCGTCAATCCGTTCCCCGACTCGTCCCATGTGACGCCCCCAAAACAGGTATACATCACCCATCTTGAGTCGCCAGATACATGGTACATAAATTCAAATACAACTTAATTATACAACAGTCGTGTAAAATACGACAAAACATAGCTGAGAGTTTAAACAAGAATATTGTCATCTAGACAATATCCACACTTAATGGTGTCCTCATTACAATTATTATCACATTATTCCGTAGAATAGTGAGGACTACTAAAGCCATTTATCCTGAACCATCACTCCATTCCCCGACTCGTCCCAAGCCTATATTCTCATTTTTCAAGAGAACAATGAAAGAAAGGGTGAGCTCAACTAGCCCAAGAAGAAATATTATGACTAAGATAATGCAGAATAAATTATCCTTAGCCTTCAACAGTATAACAACTGATAGAATACAATAGACAACAAGTTTTAGATCAACAACTGCAGCGGAATAAGCAATCCATTAGAAGAGTCAAGTAGAGCATAAAATCTACTATATTCTATGATTTAAAAAGTTTTTCATCAACTTTATCACGAGACTCGACTTTTAATAAATAAACCACATCATCGAATCATCCCTGCACCACGGCCAAGGATATTAATTCATATAATCATCAATGGTCATGATTATACCAAGAATAATTCACGGTCATAATCATACCAACAATCGTCCATCAATGAACTACGGTGCCAATGAGGACTTTTACCACATCATTTGTTACATTACTACCATGATTATCTTGAATAATCCCTTCATAATCATACCAAGTCCATCTATGCACGTACGTAAGCCACGAGATGACTTTCATCACAATATAAACATGAGGATGATGACAATGACATAATAATTCAATAAAACAAGTTCAAGGATAAATTTTAAAGATTTATAATTTAATTTATCCAGAAATCAATAACGTCCAAATTGTCAACATGATACTGCTTTGTAGAGTAAAATTCAAGAATAATATTCATGTACCAAAAATAATTTGGATAGAAAAGAAATATATTTTTCGGGTAAATAGTACCCCGTGAATAGTACCCCGTGAATATTACTTCGGGAATAGTAACTCGTGAATAGTACCTTAACATGAAAAGTACCCCAAATACCCGAGTGAATAATAATCGGGTGAATAGTAACCCGTGAATAGTACTCCGACACGAAAAGTGCCCCGAATACCCGAGTGAATAATACTAGAGTGCATAGTAACTCGTGAATAGTAACTCGTAAATAAAATACCAAATAAAATGATGTTTCATGACGAGTACAAAAGAAATGATATCGCATACGAGTATAATAGAATATACGAAACTGCAAATGGATTTTCACCCGCCATGTGGTAAACCACGTAGACAGATCATTTCCACAATTTAATAAGGAATGAATACAAAGGATCATTCATCATGCATGCGGTAGTCCACAAAGACAGGTTATTCCAATAGAATAATAAAGAATGGAATAACAAAAGAATTCACCAGGCATGCGATAGCAAAGATGATAAAAGTTATTCCAATGTAATAATAAAGAATGGAACCAGGTCATGCATAATCCGCACAGATAGGATATTCCAACAGAATAATAAAGAATGGAATAACAACAGAAGAATTTCACCATGTATACGGTACTTCACATAGACAGGTTATTCCAACATAATAATAAATAATAGAATAACAACCCTTACGAGTATTGAAAGAAAATACCTCTCTTCATGAATACTGTGACGCCCCCAAAATAGGTATACATCACCCATCTTGAGTCGCCAAATACATGGTACAAAATTCAAATACAACTTAATTATACAACAGTCGTGTAAAATACGACTAAACATATGATGTGAGTTTTAATACAAATATTATCATCTAGACAATATACAAACTCAATGGGGTCCTCATTACATTTATTATCACACTATTTCACAGAATAGTGAGGACTACTAATGCACCATCTAGGACCATCACTCTGTTTCCATTGACAATAATTGAATCAAATAACGTGAGATACTATGCAGCAATTACTGTAGCAATAATTGAACAAAACTGAGTGACTTCTCACGTAAGCATCAATAATCAATACCATGTGCTACTATGCAACCACGCGTATTACTGTACTTTTACTACCGAGTAGTTCAACAGTTTTAACGGTAAAACTTCCGTCATTATTTTCATAAAATATTTTTGTCGTTTTCTCAATCCGACAATAATTTCGTTGTGGGGTCCACCAATGATTGTACCGTCGTACGGATATTCCTCGACAAAAAGAATATTCCCCAACCAATCGAATATTATACAACAACTTGCATACTTTTCAAAATTTATAAATACTACCCACAACTATAACACTATCTCAAATCCACACTATAATATTCAAAAAATATTTCGAGAAAATTAAATCTTTATTCATAAAATCTGGGGTCTCACAATCTCCCCTCCTTATGAAATTTAACCCTCAAAATTTACGTGACGCATTCTAGTATGTCAAGAGGTGAGGATACCTTGACTTCATTTGATTCTAATTCTTGAGGTATAACCTTTGAGTGTTGAATACGATCCTTCTTATCCAAGATTTTAACACGTATCTCCTCATACGTTAAATCTTCTGCTATATCGTTTAGTTCTAATTTAATAATGTGGTTTGGGTAGTCTACATATTTATGTAACATCGATACGTAAAAAAATATTCTGAACACGCAACATACTTGCCGGTAAAACGAGTCTATAGGCCACAGTTCCTACTTCATCGAGGATTTCAAATGGGCCAATTAAATCGAGGGTTGAGATTTCCTCTCTTCGTCGATTCTTACTTCTAGAATAACGCCCTCTTGAACCTTCTTCTTCACATTCATCAGCTCCGGGTGTGTAGCTTGAGCGGCTTTAACTTTATCGATTAAAGTCGATTCTACTCGTATATTTGTTATCTTCACGTGGGTTCGTATATTCGCACTTATAACCGCATACAATCTTCTACTTAACGCGTTAGCTACCATGTTCGCTTTTTCTACGATGGTATTGAATGGTACGATCGTAATCTTCAACAGCTCGAGTCAACGTCTTTGGCGAATGTTACGTTCATTTTAGTTGAAGAAATATTTGAGGGTTTAAGTGGGTTTTGTACTTGGGTCAATACAAAATTCGATTTCACGCTCTAGGGGTAGGCTAAGAAGTCTTCAAGAAAAGGTCAGGAAATTTATTAACAATAGAAATATCATTCAAAATTGTGACCCTCATCCAAGACTTGGATAGTACGTCACATTGATACCTATCAACTTAACATCGTCATTCACGATGTCGCCTACAGAAAGTCTGGCTTCGGTGCATTCCACACAAGGAAGTCAACAAAGAAAGGACCGGGGCTCTTTATTTATGGCTTGATATGACAATGATTGACTTTAGTGGTTTGGTTGCTTGAATTCGCATAATAGATTGGTTAGGAATATGAAAGCTAACAACCTTACGAAAAGCATGATGAGTAGTTAACCAATCGATTACTAAAATCGCATCAAAGGCAAGTATTTTCAAAGAGATAAGATTGACAGGTAACGTGAAAGTGTCAATTTGAATTAAACAAGATTTATAAATAGTGGATGTAACGAAGGTAATTTCTCCCAACTGAGTTTCAACAGATAAATCAAAATCTAACTTCTTCGGAGTTAAATTCAAACATTGAACACAACTAGGTGAAATAAAAGAGTGAGTAGAACCGGTATCTAACACGGTATAGACTTCGCAAGAGTTTATGATTAACTTACCCGTGATAATTTTATTCAGGTTCCTTGTCACGAAAAAAAACGTTCTCTCTTAAACTACTGGCTTTGGCTTGTCTGGGACATTCTTTGGCATCACTGTCCCAGCTGGACTTGACTTCACTGTACGACAAAATTGAGCTAGGTGACCTTCTCTTCCGCAATTAAAACACGCTTTAGATTGTTGCGTACAGTTTGAACGGATGTGTCCCTCCTGTCCGCATTTGAAACATACGACCGGTGGTCATTCTTCTTCCTTTGAAACGGGTGCTGGTGCTGCTGTCTTTCCATCATTATTGAACCTTCTCGTCTTGAAATTTCCACTTCTATTATCTTGGCCATGATTACCACCGAAAAAGTTACCATTGATGGCATGATAATTTCCCCCACAATGGTTATCATTGTTCCAATGACCATTGCCACTGGTACGATTATTATCGTGTTATTGGTCGTTGCCTTTTAGTTGTGATGACTCATTATCGCGCTCCAATAACTGAGCCCTATTCACAACATCTGAATATAAACAAAGTTTCTGAGAAATAAGGTATTGACGTAAATTGGGTTTCAAACCTCTTAGAAACATTCGCGTCATTCGCTCCTCATTATCGACCAAATGGGATGCAAACAGAGACAACTCGTCAAACTTAGCCTCATACTGCGACACGGTCATATTGTTTTGCTCCAGCTTGATGAACTCCACCTCCTTCATGTGACGAATACTTTCGGGAAAGTACTTGTCGTTGAACAATTCTTGGAACTTCTCCTAAGACATCTTGAGTGCGTCAGGCTGGGTATGTTTTACAGATTCCCACCAGTGATCTGCCTCTTCACGCAACATAAAGGTGGCAAAGGGAACCTTTTGCTCCTCGAAGCATCCCAAGACATCAAATATCTTGGTGATCTGCTTTAACCACGTCTCTGCCTTATGCGGTTCTGGCTTTCCCAAAAACTCCGATGGTCCCAGCTCCTTGAACTGCTTTGCGGTGACCAACCGTGGGTTACCATTGTTTCCTCCTGCATTATGAACAGGAGCCGCATTTGCCTGATGTTACATGAATTCTAAAAAGCTCCTAAACGTACCGTCGTTCGTCAATTGATCAATGTTGTTGTTTATAGGAGGATTATTACCATCCTGTTGCACATTGTCTTGATTATTGATCTGTGGAGACTCATCGGTCTCCTGTGCTCCATTGCTTATCTCAACATTTTCAGATTCCATTTTCAAATACTGTCACAAAACAAGGGTTAATTAACATATCACATATTATCTCTATACTCTGATCGACCAATTAAATACCAAATAAACTTAGGTAGGTCATACTAGCGAAGGAATTCCCCGTCTCTCCCCTCCTAGTTCTTGTCTCACATCTCATCTATGGATCATATCCCTAAGCTTTGATACCAACTGTGACGCCCCCAAAATAGGTATACATCACCCATCTTGAGTCGCCAAATACATGGTACAAAATTCAAATACAACTTAATTATACAACAGTCGTGTAAAATACGATTAAACATATGCTGTGAGTTTTAATACAAATATTGTCATCTAGACAATATACAAACTCAATGGGGTCCTCATTATATTTATTTTCACACTATTTCACAGAATAGTGAGGACTACAAATGCACCATCTAGGACCATCACTCTGTTTCCCGACTAGTCCCCTCGCCACGTTCTCATTTCTCAAGAGAACAATGAAAGCAAAAAGGTGAGCTCAACTAGCCCAAAGAAGAAATATTATGACTAAGATAATGCGAGAATAAATTATCGTTAGCCTTCAACAAATGTTAAACCGATACAATATAACAAACATCAAGTTTAATCAGAAATAAACAAGCAATCCATTAAAAGAGTCAAGTAGAGAATAAAATCTACTATCTTCTATGATTTAAAATGTTTTTCATCACTTTTACACCCATGGTATCTCGATTAAAATTACATTATATTTATTATCGATATATAATTTTAGAAGAACAAGATATAACATATGGTAATTCAAAATTTACCGTGTTTTGATAGTTGAATATACCATTTATACGGATTTCTAATTCTAACTAGTTTCAGAGGATTTTTTCATATTACCAATCGGATGTATATTTACATCATGTGATTATATACTAGACTTAGAAATTAAAATTTAGAGTATTAATAAGAGGGTGAGATATGACATATCAACAAGTTGTATATTTATAACAATATCTGATTTGAAGAATTATAACAATTATCACGATAGTTTATTGCATTTTCGATTTTTTACACATTTACAAAGATTTAAAAATTTGTCAGATATGAGATAGGGGATATATTCATTGATGCATATCACTTTGCTCAATTACAATATATTCATCGACTTTGCTTCCCTTACGGGATCAACTTGATATCGATTGTCTTTACCAAAATAATTTGGCTTGACACAACGGTTTATGCTCGATAAACAATATCATATGAATAAATAATTCATTTCTTAGTAAATGCTTTGGAACTATAGTAATAACTTTTCAATAATAGGTAATTCAACATAGGTGTATTATATCAACGAGTATAGCAAGATAGAATCTTGTTAAATGAATAAACAAGGTTGATAAATTTTGCATAAGTAATAAATTGGGTATAGAAGACTTGCACTGGCGTAGATCGATCGAGTTATATTATTGAACGCTATTAAGTACTATGGCGTTCGAGAATATAAATCTAACACGTTAGTATTGATAACAATACTCAAATAAAACATTTATTTAATCTGGGTTAGATTTAATAGGGTTTGACTTTTAATACCTTTGATAAATGAACTAAATTTTATTTATAAAATTTGGTTATATTTTAAATAATTTAATTATCCTTATAATATATTTTAGAAGGTTTAAAGTATTTTTAAAATATTTATTTATCCTTTAAATGATTTTTAAACCATTTATCTCTATTTATAAATAATTTATATTTACTAAAATTTTATAAAAAACATTATTTAATATTATTAAATAATTTATAATCATTTATTATGATTTTTATTTCAATAATAATATTTTTACATAATTATTTAGTATTTAAAAGTAATTATTCTAATTACTTTATTAATAAGTTAATTATAAATAATATCTAAATAAAATAAAATAATTATTACATTTTTGTAGAAATATCGAAATAATTTATAATAATTTAATATAATTTTTAAAAGCTGTTTTTTATTAATTATTTCTAATTTTTTATAATTTATTTCTAAAAATTTAATTTTTATGTCGTCATTAAAGCTCTACGGTGTGACGAGAAAGTGTATTTGTAGGTGTTCTTGAGTTTACTGGCGTGGATTTGCTCGTGGTGGTTGAGTGGCTAGTTTGACCATTAAATAACTTCGGTATTGGTAATGATTTTTGGTTAGATCAGTATTGGTGTTGTGTAGTACATGTAATAATACAAGATCAAGCGATAAAGCGGGCTTTAATCTACATCTAACAAGAAATTATAAAGATTCAAAATTCTTTGTCGGAGTTGTTCTTGGGTTTACGGGTAACCCGAGCGATTGGTAAAGGCCGGTCAGCGGTTTTGTGGCTTGAATAACTTTGATTTTATGTATTAGATGTATGTTTTGTTTGTTGTAACATGTAGTCTATATACCGGGTACATATATATAACATTAACATGAACAAATCGTAATTCTAAGATCTCTATTTATGATGGTCAAAGTGAAATCTGACTAACATTTGTTCTTCGTGTTCTTGATTTTACGGAAAACCCGAAAACTTCGGTCGTGCTTTCGATCGACTACTTTTGACGATAATTTCGAGTAATCCTATGAGTTGTTTGTTTGATTGAAGATCATAGATATGTAGTATGTATGCAGTACCAATTTATAACAAAAACATAAACAATTAACAATCGGAAGATGATTAAGCGAATTCGATTCAAAGTAGTAGGTTCAATTTGTTCTTGAGCTTTACGGGCAACCCGAGAAAACCAACTTAGTGAGCAGTCGACCCACTTTGTTGATTATATCTTGGAATCTATGGTTCATACGAACCTATTTTTTTTTCAGATTAAAGACCTACTTACTGGCTACTGAATATCAATCGATTAACGAGACAAAACATAAACACACATGAATAAAAAAGCCACGACATTAATTTGTCGGACCATTTTTTCAAAATTCCCTGATTTCATAAAGCGCTTAATTAAGGCATCTAGATGTTATGAAAACGTGTTCTACCACTCTAGCATACTTTCTAACATCCTAATACAATATTCTAAACATCTAAACAACAAATCTAACATAAGATCAAAGAGAAATTTATGAACTAGGGTTTTTACCTTTTTCTTGAGAAATTTGTGATTCTAGCTTACGATCTTGTTCTTTGATAACACCGAAGCTTGATATGGTAGGTTTATAAGTGTATCTAGGCTTTGAGAATTCGTGAGTTTGCTCGACCCTAAGGTTCCTATTTATAGAATTTTCCAACTTGGCTTTTTGGTCATTTTTTCACCTACTTGCCTCCATAAAGATCTGATCTGTGACTCTTCTGATGCTTGGGAGTTTGGAAGCATGTCATGTGATGTTTTGAAACTTGTAATGGTGACTCCCAACCTACTTGTGAGCTAGTTGATTAAGTTAGTAGCTTAATTAGGTTTAAATCTTCACTAATCTTGATTAGGGTTTTGTTTCTAATGATTAGGAATGTTAAGTAATGTTAATTAGTACCTAATAGAAGTTTACTAACCATGATTAAGTGTTAACATAAGCTAATTAGAGTTAGATTAGCTAATTAGGGTTTAATTAATAAATTAGGGTTAGGGTTTTGCTAATTAGGGTTAGGGTTTTTGCTAATTAACCTAAATTTCTCACTAATCTAACAAACAAGCACGACAAAGCGTTTTGTCGATTGTAAGCATGATAAAGCAACTTGTCAAAATAATTTTCTGAAAAGTCAGATTATGGAAAAAAAAAAATTTAAGCACGAGGTGTCGAGCCACGGCGTTTTTTGGATAAAAATTTATTTGGTCAATTTTGTCAAACCAAGTATATAATAACACGTAACACATTCGAGAGCGAGAAATTTTATTTATATAATGGGATTTATACATACGAGTCTTATTAGGGTTTTGGGTTTTACATTTCACCCCCACTAATAAAATTTTGTCCTCGAAATTACGATACATATTAAGTAAAAATGAGGAGGATAATTCTCGCGCATTTTATCTTCAAGCTCCCATGTAGCTTCTTGACGTTACGATTTCTCCATATTACTTTAGCTTGATGCTATCACTTTATTACGGAGGACTTGCTCTTTACGATTCGACGATCTGCACGAGTTCTTCTACATAAGAAAGATTTTCTTTGATTTGGATAGGTTCATAATTTATAACGTGTTTATAATCGGGTTTGTATGGGTCGTAAAAGCGGACACATGAAACACATTATGAATATGGTTTAACTTTCGGTGGTAGTGTTATTTCATAAGCAACTTCACCACGATTCTTCTCAAAATTTCAAAAGGTCGATGAACCTCGGACTTAGTTTTCCCTTCTTGCCAAAAGCGTATCTTGCCCTTCAAGGAGATACTTTCAAGAATACATGGCTTCTACGCTAAAAATTTTGTTGTTGTGATGTGGATCGGTATATTTTCTTTGTCGATCTTGAGATGCTTGTAATCGTTGACGTATGATTACGATAGTTTATTGGTTTGTTGAATTATTTGAGGTCCTAACATTTGTCTTTCCCCGACTTCATCCCAACACATGGGCGTTCTACATTTTCTTCCATATAAGGCTTCGTAGGGTGGCATACCTATGCTAGCATGATAACTATTGTTGTAGGCGAATTCGACTAAAAAGGTAATTGATCTTCCCAACTTCCTTTGAAGTCATGACACATGTTCTCAACATATCCTCTAATGTTTGTATGGTTCTCTCACTCATCCATCGGTTTGAGGATGATAAAATATACTTAGTCTTAGCTTTGTGTTCTAAATTTTTTTGAAGACTCTTCCAAAAATTTGAAGTAAAACGTGGATCTCGGTCTGATACTATGGAAACAGGTACTCCATGCCTAGAGATAATTTCATGAATATATAATTTGGCGAGGTGATCCGGGTTATGAGTAATTTTAATAGGTAAAAAGTGAGCGGATTTAGTTAAACGGTCAACTATTACCCAAATGGCGTTATGGCCTTTTTGTGTAGTTGGAAGGCCCACTACAAAGTCCATGGTTATATGTTCCCACTTCCACTCAGGAATTGGTAAGGGTTGAAGTAAACCACTTGGCTTCCGATGTTCTGCCTTAACCCTTTGACACGTGAGACATTTACTTACCCATTCAGCTATTTCCCTTTTCATATTCGACCACCAAAAGTGTCGACTTAAATCTTTGAACATTTTAGTACTGCCAGGATGTATGGCAAATTTAGAATTATGTGCTTCGTTCAAAATTTCATCTTTTAAAGCTTGATCTAACGGAATTCAGATTCTATTTTCATATCTAATTATTCCATCAGTATCTATTGAAATTTATTATACTTATCATGTGTGGAATTAGATTTAAACTTACGACACTCTTCATCCTTCTCTGTATCTCTTTAATTTTATCGAAGCGAGAGATGAAACTCCTTCTAAAAATATAATTTTTGGGTAGAGGTAGTTGGACATTCCACCTCAATTTTTAACTTTTCAAAGTCTTTTATTAACCTATCATTGGTGGTTAATACATTCAATTTTTTGATTTTTTTTCTACTTATGCATCATCCTACAACATTTGCTTCTTAGGGATGATATAAGATTTCACAGTCAAAATCCTTTATCGAGTTCTAACCATAAATCTCCATCTTACTTTTAAACCCCCTTCATTCGAAGTCTTTTGTCTGATGAAACTTAGCGAGATTTTCATTCTCACTTTCAATTATAGTGGCCTTCTCTAGTATTTGAGAGAAAGTTTTGATTTGAAGCAGCGATAATTTACTCTCTAATATGAGGTTTTAAACCTTCTTGGTACCTCTGAGTCTTTCTAAGTTCGGTAGTCACTTGATGAGGAGCAAACTGGATAGTTCATTAAACTTAGGCGTATCTTTGGAGTTACGATAAGATCTCCTTGTTTTAAGTCGAGAAATTTTATTTCCATTCGGTCTTTCGGGGATTGGGAAAAATAGTTTTCAAAGAACAACTCTTTAAATCTATCGAGGAACAATTCGATTTCTACTCGACCTTTGGTTGATTCCACCAATAATTAGCTTCACCTTTCAAGAAGAAAGTTGCAAAAGTTGTCTTACGGTTATTACTAACATTGGTTACTAGGAAGAATTTTTCTATCTCGAAATCCAAATCTGTGCATCTCTGAGGTTCTAATGTACCTTTAAATGTGGTGGTCCAACTAATTTAAAGTCTTTAAAGGATGTATTTTGGTTTACAGGTGCATTTATTACTCCTAACATCATATCTACTAGCTGTTGAGTAGGATTATCCTCATTATTCATTTCTCTTTGGGGTCTTACGGTTGGTGGCATGATTACATAAAACAACAACAAAGATTCACATAAGATTCTTAGATAACCAAAACATATTGTTTATTTATAACTCACGATCTTACAACAACTTTAAACATACTAGTATATTACAGTACTTATCACAATACAAACTTTGAATGCTTCTTTATTGTACTAATATAAAGCATCCAACCTCTATCTACTCTCTAGAATTCATTGATATCATCAAAGGAATCTGGATCATGTGACAAACCACGGATCGATCGATAAGATAAGCAGTTTTTCTTCTCCTCTCTTTGGATATCGAGTTACGATAGCTGCAAATCATTAAAAGTATCTCGAACTCCCGGAGATGTTTAAGAAGTCTTGGTTGAATTTCCCTCCTGCTCCTATATGTGCATAGTGCGGTTGTACTTTCGAGTTGATGGCTATGACTCCTTTCATCCATTAGCATACACTCATTAAATCGCCTAAACTTCATCTTATTGTTCTCACATTACATTTATCTGCGGTAGTGATGCCATTGCCTCATCATGCTCATCTATTCTCATTAATTGTCCATTACTGGATCTTCTTCTTCTTCTTCTTCTTGACATCAGCGGTTGTTGATCATGAAGCAATTCTTCTTCTTACGCATCACTAGCTATAAAAGACTCTATTTGCGGTGGATTGATCACTCTTTCTTGACATTTAGAGTTGGCCATCTATAAAAGAAAACTCCATAAATCTTTGGTATAAAGGTTTACACAACATAATAATTTTAATGTTATATTTTATATGTCTTTTAAAAATTTTTACGGACTCGAAGACTATATACTAAGAAAACTCTTCCTTATATCTATAGCCTTATGACTTTGATACCAAAATTGTAACACCCCATACCTATACTCCGTGGTATCCGGTATGGTGTTTCTGAGAATTAACATAATGCATTTAAATCTATACACCCATGGTATCGATTAAAATATTACATTAGATAGAGGACTATCGGATATAATTCCCATAGATTCAAGATTCACGGTATCCATATGAGATGGTAATTCCCAAGAGAAATATTCTTGTGTTTGGATACCCTCACTTGAATATATGAGCGTATGTATCTGTGACTAGAGTCTATCTATCAGAAAATTGATATCGATAATAACATGAAGCGATCCATATTACCAATACCCTCACCCGGATGTATAGTCTATGTCATGCGATTATATACTTATCGTATCGATAGTAACTATCTATCTGAAATTGAGTATTAATAACAACATGAGCAGTCCATGCTATTAACACCCTCACTCGGATAAATAGTTCCCAAGGATCTCAACTAGAATAGAAGACATCTTACTTTACATCTATATATGTAAGAAAACACCGGTTCTTGAAAATAAAGATGATGTATATATATATCATAATATTATGATTCGATTACAAAATTCTCATAATGAGTTCTTATTACAAGGTATTATATGAGACGAGAATATAATCTAATCTATGTAGGGATGCTTTCCTTTATCTACTCCGGATGTTCGGGATTACCATCTAAAAGCGCAAAGGGAATAATTTGCAAGGTGAGCTATGACATGCTCAATGAAGTTGTATATTTATAACAATATAGGATTTGAAGAATTATAACAATTCAAATTTTGGTGATAGTTGTTACCATTTACGGATTTCTAATTCCAACTAGTTACGGAATTTTTATCATTTACATCGGTCGCAAAGACTTAGAAATTACATTCGGATATGAGATAGGGGATCGATCTATTGACATCTAGGAGTATGCATATCACCTACGGTGCTCAATTACACTTACTGATTTCTTGTCGATATATTCATTGACTACACTTTGCTCCCTTACGGGATACTCGACTTGATTATCGATTGTCTTACCAAAATAATTTGGCTTGACACTGACGGTTTATGCTCGATAAACAATATCATATGAATAAATAATTCATTTCTTAGTAAATGCTTTGGAACTATATGATAACTTTCAATAATAGGTAATTCAACATAGGTGTATTATATCAACGAGTATAGCAAGATAGAATCTTGTTAATGAATAAACAAGGTTGATAAATTTTGCATAAGTAATAAATTGGGTATAGAAGACTTTTTGGCGTAGATCGATCGAGTTATCTTATTCGAGCGCTATTAAGTACTATGACGTTCGAGAATATAAATCTAACACGTTAGTATTGATAATGATACTCAAATAAAACATTTATTTAATCTAGGGTTAGATTTAATAGGGTTTGACTTTTAATACCTTTGATAAATGAACTAAATTTTATTTATAAAATTTGGTTATATTTTAAATAATTTAATTATCCTTATAATATATTTTAGAAGGTTTAAAGTATTTTTAAAATATTTATTTATCCTTTAAATGATTTTTAAACCATTTATCTCTATTTATAAGTAATTTATATTTACTAAAATTTTATAAAAACATTATTTAATATTATTAAATAATTTATAATCATTTATTATGATTTTTATTTCAATAATAATATTTTTACATAATTATTTAGTATTTAAAAGTAATTATTCTAATTACTTTATTAATAAGTTAATTATAAATAATATCTAAATAAAATAAAATAATTATTACATTTTTGTAGAAATATAGAAATAATTTATAATAATTTAATATAATTTTTAAAGCTATTTTTTTATTAATTATTTCTAATTTTTTATAATTTATTTCTAAAAATTTAATTTAAATAAAAGTCGCTAAAGCTCTCTGATGTGTGAGAAAGTGTCATTTGTAGGTGTTCTTGAGTTTCAGGCGGTAGTTGGTCGTGGTTGAGTGGCTAGTTTGACCATTAAATAACTTCGATTATTGGTAATGATTTTGGTTAGATCAGTATTGGTGTTGTAGTACTCATGTAATAGTCTGAGATCAAGCGATAAGCGAGGCTTTAATCTACATCTAACAAGAAATTATAAAGATTCAAAATTCTTTTGTCGATTTGTTCTTGGGTTTACGGGTAACCCGAGCGATTGGTCAAGTAAAGCCGGTCAGCGGTTTTTGTGGCTTGAATAACTTTGATTGATGTGTATTAGATGTATGTTTTGTTTGTTGTAACATGTAGTCTATATATACCGGGTACGTATATATATAACATTAACATGAACAAATCGTAATTCTAAGATCTCTATTTATGATGGTCAAATACACTAACAAGCTGTTCTTCGTGTTCTTGAGTTTTTGGAAAACCCGAGAAAACTTCGGTCGTACTTTCGATCGACTACTTTTGACCCGATAATTTGAGTAATCCTATGAGTTGTTTGTTTGATTGAAGATCATAGATATGTAGTAGTATATATGCAGTACCAATTTATAACAAAAACATAAACAATTAACAATCGAGAAGATGATTAAGCGAATTAAATTCAAAGTAAGTAGGTTCATTTGTTCTTGAGCTTTACGGCAAACCGGAAAACCGACTTTAAGTGAGCAGTCGACCCACTTTAACTGATTATATCTTGGAATCTATGGTTCATACGAAACTATTTTTCTTTTCAGATTAAAGACCTACTTACAGGCTCTCTGAATATCAATCGATTAACGAGACCAAAACATAAACACACATGAATCGAAAAGCCACGACATTGGTTTTGTCGGACCATTTTTTTCAAAATTCCCGATTTCATAAAGCGCTTAATTAAGGCATCTAGATGTTATGAAAAGCGTGTTCTACCACTCTAGCATACTTTCTAACATCCTAATACAATATTCTAAACATCTAAACAACAAATCTAACATAAGATCAAAGAGAAATTTATGAACTAGGGTTTGCACCTTTTCTTGAGAAATTTGTGATTCTAGCTTACGATCTTGTTCTTGATAACACCCAAGGCTTGATATGGTAGGTTTATAAGTGTATCTAGGCTTTGAGAATTCGTGGGTTTTTTCGACCCTAAGGTTCTATTTATAGAATTTTCCAACTTGGCTTTTGGTCATTTTTTTCCACCTACTTGCCTCCATAAAGATACGATCTGTGACTCTTACGATGCTTGGGAGTTTGGAAGCATGTCGTGTGATGTTTTGAAACTTGTAATGGTGACTCCCAACCTACTTGTGAGCTAGTTGATTAAGTTAGTAGCTTAATTAGGTTTAAATCTTCACTAATCTTGATTAGGGTTTTGTTTCTAATGATTAGGAATGTTAAGTAATGTTAATTAGTACCTAATAGAAGTTTACTAACCATGATTAAGTGTTAACATAAGCTAATTAGAGTTAGATTAGCTAATTAGGGTTTAATTAATAAATTAGGGTTAGGGTTTTGCTAATTAGGGTTAGGGTTGTTTTACTGGGTTACTAACCTAAATTTCTCACTAATCAAACAAGCACGACAAAGCGTTTTTTGTCGATTGTAAGCACGACAAAGCAACTTGTCAAAATAATTTTCTTAGAAAAGTCCAGATTATGGAAAAAAAAAAAAAAAATTTAAGCACGAGGTGTAAAACACGGCGTTTTTAGGATAAAAATTTATTTGGTCAATTTTGTTAAACCAAGTATATAATAACACGTAACACATTTTAAAGCAAGAGAAATTTTATTTATATAGCAGGATTTATACATATGACGAGTCTTATTAGGGTTTTGGGTTTTCTCTCTCAGAGTTTCAAATAATGGAATTCGAAAGAAATAATGAAGGAATGAGCTTCTATTTATAGGAGAATGTTCCAACATAATAATAAAGAATGAATAAGTAACTAATTCATGAAATAATAAAGAATGGAATAATTGATTTACGAAAGAAATAATTTTTAAACAAATAATATCCAACCTTATAAAGAAGAGAACTCCATATTGATTTACTACTCTGCAAGATTATAGAAGAAAACACTATGTAGGCAGCTTCTATTTATAGGAGAATGCAACATTCTATGCATGAATAAAATATAATATATTCTAATTATTGCATAATAAAATATAATATATTCTAATTATTGTCTAATAAAACAAATAACTTTATAAAAGTATTCTGCTTTTTATATAAAAGATTTTACTATGCAAAACACTAAGCATAATAGAATATAATATATTCTATTTATAGTCTAATAAAACAAATAACTTTATAAAAGTATTCTATTTTATATAAAAAGATTTTACTATGCAAAACACTACACTATAATAGAATAGAATATATTCTATTTATAGTCTAATAAAACTAATAACTTTATAAAAGTATTACATTTTTATATAAAAAGTTTTTCTGTTTTATTACATTAATAATACTAATAAAACAAAATTTATATATATAATATATATATATATAAACTTCCGTGACTTCATAAAAAGACACCTCAATATATTTAACAACATTTATCATCATTATTATAATTCACAATATTAATCGACCAGGTCGTTCCCAAGAAAGAGGGGGCTTTCCAATAAGGATTTATCCCTATTGGAGCGCAATTAGGTGACCAAACCTCTCCTAGGCAGAACTTCTAGACATCGTTAATATTGCAAATAATAATATTAATAACTTCGTCGTCTCAATTATTGATTTAATAATATATAAAATATTGACAATAATTGAATCAAATAACGCGAGATACTATGCAAAGAATTCATCGTAGCAATAATTGAACAAAATTGAGTGACTTTCATGTAAGCATCAATAATCAATACCATGTGCTACTATGCAACCACGCCAGACATCAGATTTTACTAATGAAAGTAGTTCAACAGCTTTTATTCAGTAAAACTTCCGCCGTTATTTTCATAAAATATTTTTGTCGTTCTCTCAATCCGACAATAATTTCGTTGTGGGGTCCACCAATGATTGTACCATCGTACTGATATTCCCCGAAAAAAAGAATATTCCCCGACCAATCGAATATTATACAACAACTTGCATACTTTTCAAAATTTATAAATACTGCCCACAATTATAACACTATCTCAAATCCACACTATAATATTCAAAAAATATTTCGAGAAAATTAAATCTTTATTCATAAAATCTGGGGTCTCACAAATACGAAAGAATAATACCCCTTACCTCAAAAGAAGACTGAATACTGGAATAGTGAGGTAGCAAACTTCTCTTCTTCTTTCTCTCTATAATTTCTCTCTATAATAATTGCTTTATAGCTTTAGTGAATTGGTGAGAAATGAAGGACGAATGAGCTTCTATTTATAGGAAAATATAGTTTCGATAATTGCACGTTTTGGGGCTCAAAATATTATAGTATAATACCTTCCTCTTTTCCTTCATTTTTAATTTAGTCCTGCAAGTATTATCAAACTTCCACCACCTCCCCTAATAGTAAATCATGTGAATTAATAGTAAATCATGTGACTCAATAGTTCTAAACATGTGAAAAAAATAATTACAGTATAGTACCTTCATCTATACCTCTATTTTTAACTTAGTCATGCAAGTATTATCAATCTTGCACCAACTCCCCTAATAGTAAATGAATGTGAATCAATAGTACACACATGTGAACAAAAAGTTATAATCATGTGAATCAATAGCAATTAATTGCTCATTTATCCGGTTAATTACCCGATTGGTCAATATAACCTCCAGACATCAATTATTATCGAAATAAATGTCGATTTTCACTAATACTAATAATTCCAACACAATGGAGCTATCAATTTCATCTTTAATCAACATGAACTTATTCATCATTAATATTATAATTCAAAATATTTAACAACCAGGTCGTTCCCAGGAAAGAGGGGGCTTTCCGATAAGGATTTCTCCTTATTGGCACGCAATTAGGTGACCAAACTTCTCCTTGACAAAACATCTAGACATTGTCAATATTGCAAATAATAATATGAATAATTTTGTCGTCTCAATTATTGATTTAATAATATATCATATTATATGATGATAATCGCGTGACAATAATTGAATCAATAATATGAGAGATATGATCAAAGAATTCATCGTAGCAATAATTGAGTATAACCGAAAGTGACTTCTTATGTAAGCATCAATAATCAATACCGTTGTGCTACTATGCAACCACGCCAGACATCGTATTTTTTACTACTGGGTGTAGTTCAACAGCTTTTAATTGGTAACACTTTCGCCGTTATTTTTATAAAAAGATTATTCGTCAGCTTTTCTAACTACGATAATACTTCCATTAATGGGGTCCACTAATGATTATACCGTCGTACGGATATTCCCCGACAAAAAGAATATTCCCCGACCAAACGAATATTTTATAACAACTTGCATACTTTGCAAAATTTGTAAATATTACCCACAACTATAATATTATATCAAATCCACACCATAATATTCAAAAATATATTTCGAGAAACTTATTCTTTATTCATAAAAGTTGGGGTCTTACAACCTCCCTTCTTATGAAATTTCATCCTCGAAATTAGGGTACGTACTTGGTATATCGAAGAGGTAAGGATATCTTGACTTCATCTCAGATTCTAACTCCCAGGTCATTTCTTCCACATCGTGGTTTCTCCACAAAACTTTGACTTGAGGTATAACCTTGGAGCGTAGAATATGATCCTTCTTATCCAAGATTTTAACAGGTAACTCTTCATACGTTAAATCTTCCTCTATCTCATCTAGTCTAATTCAATAATGTGGTTCGGGTCTTTCACATATTTACGTAACATAAATATATGAAAAACGTTATGAACACGAGACATACTTAGGCAAGAGTGCTAGTCTATAGCCACGCTCCTACTCGATCGAGGATTAAAAATGGGCCAATGAATCGAGGAGTGAGCTTTCCTCTATTTCCAAATCTCGTAACTCCTTTCCATGGAGCAACACGTAACAACACATGATCTCTAATATTGAATTCCATGTCCTTTCGATGCAGATCAGCATAACTCTTTTGTCGATCTTGTGAGGTTTTTATACGTTGTCGGATTGTTTGAATCTTTTTCGTAGTCATACGTACCAACTCCGGTCCCAACAACGTTGTTTCACCCACCTCATCCCAGCATACTGGAGAACGACACTTTCTTTCATACAACGCCTCAAATGGAGCCATGTCAATACTTGCTTGATAATTGTTATTATAGGAAAACTCCACCAATGATAAGAACTTGTCCCAACTTCCTTTGAAGTCAAGGACACAGAGTCTTAATAAATCTTCAAGAGTTTGAATAGTCCTTTCCGACTGCTCGTCCGTTTGAGGATGATATGTTGAACTAAATCGTAAATCTGTGCCCATAGCTTTTTGCAAACTAACCTAAAATTGTGAAGTGAATCTTGGGTCTCAATCAGAAACTATGGATACTGGCATACCATGCAATCTTACAATCTCGTTTATGTACATATGAGCAAGACGTTCCAGTGTATAAGTTTCTCATATCGGTAAGAAATGAGCAGACTTGGTCAATCTATCAATAATGACCGAAATCGCATCTATGCCTAGAGAAACCTTGGGAAGACCAGTAACAAAATGTATGGTAATGTGCTCCCACTTCCATTCAGGAATTTCAAGTGGTTGCAATGGACCTTTTGGCACTTGATGCTCGGCCTTGACTCGTTGACAAGTTAGACACCTTGAGATAAACTCCGCTATCTCTCTCTTTATATTGCTCCACCAAAATGTATGTCGAAGATCACGATACATTTTGGTACTCCCAGGATGGATTGCAAATGGTGTGTTGTGCGCCTCCATCATGATTTTATACTTCAAGTTAGAATCGTTAGGAACACAAAGTCTGGAGTTGACTCGAAGTATTCCTTTTTCATCGATTCTTGCTTCCAGAATAGCACCTTCTTGCACTTTCTTCCTCATACGCATCAGCTCCAGGTCTGTAGCTTGAGTAGCTTTAACGTTATCGATTAAAGTCGGTTCTACTCGTATATTCGCCATCATCACATGGGTCCCTGGAGTCTTTAACTCTATCTCCATCCTTTGTAAGTCATACAAAATGGGCCTTTGCGTTGACAATATCGCACTGCACTGCGCATATGATCTTCTACTCACGCGCGCTACCATTACGCTCGCTTTTCCAAGATGGTATTGAATGGTATGATCGTAATCTTTCAATAGCTCAAGCCATTGTCGTTGTCACATGTTGAGTTCCTTTTAAGTGAAGAAATATTTGAGGCTTTAATGATACGTATAGATCTCCACCTTCTCTCCATATAATTAATGCCTCCAAATCTTAAGCGCAAAAACGACAGCTGCCAACTCTAGATCATGAGTAGGATAATTCCTCTCATATTCCTTGAGTTGTCGTGAGGCATAGGCTATGACTTTCCCATGTTGCATGAGAACACATCCTAACCCTTTGCCTGAAGCATCACTGTAGATGACAAATCCCTCCGAGCCAGATGGTATTGTTAGAATAGGTGCTGTAATGAGTCTCCTCTTGAGTTCTTGAAAACTCTTCTCACATTCCTCGCTCCAACCTAATTTTATATCTTTCTGAGTCAGCTGAGTTAATGGAGTAGTGATTCGAGAAAACCCTTCTACGAATCTCCGATATAAACCAGCTAAGTCGAGAAAGCTACGTACTTTGGTTACTGACTTAGGTTGCTCCAAGCTTTGAATTGCTTCAATCTTTGCCGGGTCAACAGATATTCCATGATTTGATATCACATGCCCAAAGAATGCTACTTCCTCAAGCCAGAACTCGCATTTCTTCAACTTGGCATAAATCTTATTTTCACGAAGCTTTTGGAGTATCAGCCTCAAGTGTTGTTCATGATCTTCACGGCTTTTAGAATATATGAGGATGTCATCAATAAAGACGACCACAAAGTGATCCAAATATTCCTTGAATACTCGGTTCATCATATCCATGAAGGCAGCAGGAGCATTAGTCAATCCAAAAGACATGACTAGGAATTTGTAATGCCCGTACCGAGTTCAAAAAGTAGTATTTGGAATGCCATCAGTTTTAATCTTCAACTGATGATATCCAGAACGAAGATCGATCTTTAAAAAGAATTTGGTGTCTTGCAACTAGTCAAACATATCATCAATACGAGGTAAAGGGTACCTATTTTTTATGGTGACATGATTCAACTCCCGATAGTCAATACAAAGTCGCATACTTCAATCTTTCTTCTTCACAAATAGAACAGGAGCACCCCAAGGAGACGTACTAGGTCGAATGAAACTGATGTCTAACAATTCTTGCACTTGGGTTTTTAACTCCTGAAGTTCAATAGGAGCCATTTGATATGGGGCTTTTGAAATGGGTTTTGTACCGGGTTCAAGGTCGATACCAAACTCGATTTCACGCTCCGGGGGTAGGCTGGAAGTTCTCGGGGAATACATCAGGAAATTTATTAACAATAGAAATATCATTCAAATCTGACGTATTTTTGTTTAAATCTGTGACATGAGCTAAGAAAGCTTAACATCCGTTTTTCAATAAACGAATAGCTTTATGGCTTGAGATGACCGTGATTGATTTTAATGGTTTGGTCGCTTGAATTCGCATAATAGGTTGATTAGGAATATGAAAGCTAACAACCTTACGAAAACAATCAATTTTAGCATGATGAGTAATTAACCAATCAATCCCTAGAATCACGTCAAATGCAAGTATTTTTAAGGAGATAAGATCGACAGGTAACGTACAGTTACCTATTTGAATCAAACAAGACTTATAAATAGTGGATGTAATGAAGGTTTCTCCCAACGAAGTTTCAACAGATAAGCCAAAGTCTAATCTCTTAGGAGTCAAATTTAAACGTTGAGCGCAAGTAGGAGAAATAAAAGAATGGGTAGAACCGGTATCAAATAAGGTATAGACTTCGCTAGAGTTTATGATTAGCTTACCCGTGATCACCTTGTTTGGATTCCTTGCTTTTTGGGAGGTTACGACAAACGCCTCCTTGAACTACTGGGTTTTATCTTGTCCGGATGACCTTTGATGCCTCCATCCCACCGGACTTCGACTTTTGGTGCATGATAAAATCGGGCTAGGTGACCTTCTCTTCTACAATTGTAACATGATTTGGACCGTCTGCAGATAGTTTTCCCTCCCCTCCGCATTTGAAACATATATGATAGGTAGTCGCTCTCCTTCCTTAACAACAGTCTTTGGTGCCGACGCCCTTCCATCATTATTGAATCTCTCTTCTTGAAACTCCCATTTTTATTGTCTTCGCCATGACTACCACCAAGTGGTTACCATTTATGGCATGTTGATTCCTCCACGCTTGTTGTCACCGCTTCACGATCGCTACCACCGGTATTATCATTTTTGCCGCTTACCTCTCTTGGTTGGGTTGACTTTTATCGCGCTCCAATAATCGAGCCCTATTTACAACAATCGAATACAAACACGGTTTGCCAGAGAAATTAAGTATTGATGTATCTCGGGTTTCAAACCTCTTAGAAACATCCGCCATTCTCTCCTCATTATTAACTAAGTGGGACGCAAACGGACAACTCGTAAAACTTAGCTTCAGATCGTGACACACGGCCATATTGTTTCGCTCCAAATTTGATGAACTCTACCTCCTTCATGTGATTTAATACTTTCGTGAAAGTACTTGTCATTGAACAGCTTCTTGGAATTTCTCCCAAGACATCTTCAAGGCAAGGCAGTTGAGTACGCTTTACCAATTCCCACTAGTAATCTGCCTCTCCTCGCAACATAAAGGTAGCAAAGGGAACCTTTTGCTCCTCGGAGCATTCCAAGACATCAAATATCTTGGTGATCTGCTTTATCCACGTATCCACCTTAAGTGGTTTTGGCTCTCCAATAAACTCCGGTGGTCCCGCCTTGAACTGCTTAAATCTGAGTGGACCGTCCGAGAGTTTCCAGTGTTTCCACTGCATTTTGAATAGGAGAGCCGCCTCACCTTTGATGTTGCATGAATTGCATAAAGCCTCTAAACATCCCATCGTTCACCATTTCATCGGTGTTATTGTTTACCTGAGGATTATTGTCTTCCTATTGCACATTATCCTGGGTATTGATCGTTGGTGACTCAACGGTCTCATGTGCTTCATTGCTTATCTCAACATTTTCGGATGCCATTTTCAAATACTGCCACAAAACAAGGGTTAATTAACATATCACATATTACCCCTATACTCTGACCGACCAATTAAATACCAAATAAGCTTAGGTAGGTCATACTAGCGAAGGAATTTCCCGTCTCTCCCCTCCTAGTTCTTGTCTCACATCTCAGCCAGTGATCATATCCCTAAGCTTTGATACCAACTGTGACGCCCCCAAAATAGGTATACATCACCCATCTTGAGTCAACAAAATTCAAATACAACTTAATTATACAATAGTCGTGTAAAATACAATAAAACATAATCTAAGAGTTTTAATAAGAATATTGTCATCTAGACAATATCCACACTCAATGGAGTCCTCATTACATTTATTGTCACACTGTTTTATAGAATAGTGAGGACTACTAAAACAACCATCTGGACCGCCAATCAGTTCCCCGACTCGTCCCATCTATATTCTCATTTCCAGAAGAGAACAATGAAAGAAAGGGTGAGCTCAACTAGCCTAGTAAGAAATATTATGACTAAAATAATACAGAATAAATTATCCTTAGCCTTCAATAGTATAACAACTGATAGAATATAATAGACAACAAGTTTTAGATCAACAACTGCAGCGGAATAAGCAATACATTAGAAGAGTCAAGTAGAGCATAAAATCTACTATCTTCTATGATTTAAAAAGTTTTTCATTAACTTTATCGCTGAGACTCAGCTTAATAAATAAAATCGAATCATCCTTGCATCATGGCCAAGGATATTCATGTAATCATCAATGGTCATGATTATACCGAATAATCCCTGGTCATAATCATACCAACAACTGTCCATCAATGAACTACAGGCCAATGAGGACTTTCACCACATCATTCGTCACATTACTTGGTTATGATTATACCGAATAATCCTCGGTCATAATCATACCAAGTCCATCTACGACGTAAGCCAAAGATGACTTTCATCACAATATAAGCATGAGGATGATGACAATGACATAATAATTCAATAAAACAAGTTCAAGATAAATTTTAAAGATTTATAATTTAATTTATCCGTAAATCAATAACGCCCAAATTATCAACATGATCATCGCTTTGTGGAGTAAAATTCAAGAATGCTCAGAAGAATATTTCCATGAAAAGATACTGGATGAAGTGCAAATATCTAGGATATTCTACTAATTTCATGGAGTATAGAAGCCAAAACTTTAACCAACTAAGTATAATAGAATATATGAAACTGCAAATGGATTTTTGCCCACCATGCGGTAATCCACGTAGACAGATCATTTTCACAATTTAATAAGGAATGAATACGAAGGATCATTCACCATGCATGTGGTAGTCCACATAGACATGTTATTCCAACATAATAATAAAGAATGGAATAACAGAAGAATTCACCATGCATGCGGTAGCCCGCATAGACAGGTTATTCCAATAGAATAATAAAGAATGGAATAACAAAAGAATTCACCAGGCATGTGGTAGTCCACACAGACAGGTTATTCCAACATAATAATAAAGAATAGAATAACAAAAGAATTCACCAGGCATGCGATAGACCGCACAGACAGGTTATTCCAACAAAATAATAAAGAATGGAATAACAGAAGAATTCACCAGGAATGTGATAGACCGCACAGACAGGTTATTCCAACAGAATAATAAAGAATGGAATAATAACTCTTACGAGTATTGAAAGAAAATAACTCTCTTCATGAATACGAAAGAAATAATACCCCTTACCTTAGAAGAAACTGTAACATTCCAGAATTTTAAATTATAATATTAAATATTTATTAAATTATATAAGTATTTAATGGATATGTTTATTGTTGAATAAATAATTGTTCAATTTGATTTGATTTGATTTAGTTAATTATTTGTTAAGTAATTAATTAAGGAGTTAAGAAAATTAATTGTTATGAGATTATATACCAATTTAATTTAATAGTTAAGCTAGAGAGCTTATAATGATTAAATGAATTATAATATTTAATAAGAATTTGTAATTAAAATAAGGTGGTAGTTGGTTAAATAAAATTATAATTGCAAAGGAAATTATAATTATGTGATATTAATTTATGTGTTAAAATAATTTAATAGATTAGTATTTGAATTTATTAAATTGATTATTAAAATTTAATTAAATAAAGGTGTGACAAAGAACCTTGCTATAAAGGAGTTATTAAAATTAATTAAAGGAGTTTAATTTAGTTTTGGCCAAACAAGTCTTAATGCATATTAAGTCTTTATTCTAATTGTGTTTTACCAAACAAGGCATAAGGATTAAAGGATTATATTTTAAGTGGGTAACCAAACAAGCCTTATGGCTTTTGATTTTCAAAAATATTATAACTGATATCAGTTATACTTATATTTATATTATATAATTAATATATATTATATCTTATACGTTATAATTCTAAGTACGTATGTTAGACTAGAGAAAGAAAGACTCGAGTTGAAGAAAAAGGAGAGAAGAAGAAAACTAAGAGAGAATTTGAGAGAATCCTAATGAGTTTTGATAAAAGGAATTGGAAGAAAGAAGTATTGTTGATCATAGAAAGGAAAACCTTCATCATCTAGCATACAAGGTATCATCCAAACCTTTTCCTTAAAAATTTTGTTGTCTTTCTTCTTCTTCCAAAAAGTTCTCTAAAATAATTGTAAAAGATGAATTGTTGATATATATATATAACTTTGTATGATAATTGTTTGTAAAAGGTTGTTTTCATAAGTTATATATGAGTATAGATAAATTAATTCATGTATGTATGTGTTTTATGAAGAAAATATATTATAGTGAATTCATATGAATATATATATGAATATGGCTTAATTTAAAAGTAAAATTTAGGATTTAGTGATTGATTAAATTATAAATTGACTATTGAATTTGTAAGAGGATGAATAAACATAAACATGATATTTTGAATTAACTGCTTTTGATTGAAAAATAAAGTTATAGTGATGATTTTCATTAAAAATATCAAGAATGGAGTTTTATCAAAAAATAGTGAAATTGGGTATTGTAAATTTGATGTTTATGTTAGTTTATGGGTAGAATCATGTTAAGAGTCTTTACAATATGTTTACATGAAGTCTGTATGTATGTATTACATGTAATTAGTTTGTTAGATTAGAGCTTGTAGGCCAAATTGCTTTTTGTTCTTCTTTGCCGAGCTTAGTCGTAGAATTTTGAGTTTTGTAGCCAAATGCTGCCCAAGAGTTGAAAGTTTCAAGGCAGCAAGGTTTAAGCGCCATACCGCAAAAACACCAATCGATGGCTCTGTGTCTCATGGCCATGCAAGCCCAGCCTCAGTGTCACAATACCAACCACAGTGTAATTGTGAAAAAGCAGTCATGAAAGTTAAAGCGTAATGGTCCTGACAGTTTTATTTAAGTATACAAAGTTTGAAAATAAATGTTATGTGGACTTATTAATTTTGATTTTAGTAGTACTAAACTAAGAATGAGCATGTTATCAAGGGTTAACTAGTATTAGTATTAACGTAATTCGATTATGTGAATTTATAATTAAACCTACATGATGTATATACTTGTTTATATATATATAAAATGTTGGTAATAACTAATTATGCCATGATGACATATGTATAGGGTATTGAAAATTCAAGTTATAAGGTTTAGCTTGTGCTCAAGGCAAGTTCTCTAACTCTACTTTTATAATTGTGCGAGTATCTAAACTCTCTTTGAGCAAGCTTCCTAACTCTAAACTTCATTGTGCAAGTTTAATTCCGTTGAATATGTTATTGTTTTTAATTCAATTTTAATTACACAAGTTGCTAATTCTACACTTTCGTAGAGCTAGATGGTTTATTATTGAGAAAGCTCTTGTATCTAATTGTTCATGAGGATACAAGTATTCTAAATCTTATATTTTATTATTAAGCAAGTTTCTTTAATATGTAACTTGTTATTTAGCATGCAAATCGCTATATTTAATATTCTAATGTTGAACAACTTTATCGTTCAAATTACTATTCATTATGCATGCTTGGTATCCAATTCTCAATAACTTTGACTTAATATTGTTCAAGCAAATTATGTTATGATTATTCAATGTTTATGCTATTAGATTATTCCTAAAGTATGATGTTAATTTACAAATATCGATTCAGTTATGATTATTCCATAGCAAACAGTTAGTGCTTTTGTATTCAACTAATCCTTAGTTGATGACCGTTGAATTCTAGATTACCCTGTAATGTATCCAAATCAAACCTACTTTGGTGCTTTTGTATTCATCAATTATGGACTAGTCGAATCAATAAGGTTCACTAGTCTAACAAGGTTCAACAATAATGATATTCAAATTGAATAATAATCTCAAGAAGTACCAGTTAATTATAACTTAACTAATCATCAAACGTTCATTCTTTTTTGTCTAACTCGAATTATGACCATACTTAGTCAATTTATCACATTCATTGTCATATAATGAATACATCACGAATACTAAGCTAACTATTCATTTAATAATTCAGTCCACAAGTAATTATGTTATTTACATGATACGCATCTATTTTAATATCTCATTATACTTCTAACATATCTCTATGTTCTTTAAATCAAGTTGTTATCACATTGCTAGACTTGAACATTTAAAAATAATTCATTTCTGGACTTTCTGGAGAGTGGTGCCATGCAAGTGCCACTGTCAGTCGGGTACGCTAAGATCGCGATCGACTCTTGGCTGTGGCGCTGCGGATGTTATAAGACGAGACTCATGCCACTGACACTACGAATCAGAAATGTTCGCTAATTCATTAAAATTGCGTAACACGTACCAAAAACTTCAATTAAATTATTACTACACGAATTTAATCATACCCACATGTTAGAATTCAGATATAATCATTACCCAACATTTATAGAGTGACTTTAACCATTTAAAACACATAATTACGTAATTAAAATATGTAAATTTTATCGTTTTGATGTTCTTGAAGGTTTTGAACATAAATCATGAACATTAATATTACTTGATTCGTTATAACAATCAATTCGTTCATTTAAAGTTTGGTCTCTTCAGATTAATATGCATAATAATATACGAGTGTAAATTTTACGAAATCATTTATGTTTGACACATTAAAGTTACATATAAGGGCCATATGGCCATATAACGTACTCTGTAATTTTGAAATAACAAGTCATAGTATTATGAAACTTATGATATGGAATCATATACAATAGAGAAACACATTAAAACAATAGCTTAACACATATATGTACATAATCCATACTCCTTCCAATTTATATAGACTTAACAGAAGTTTTGAAAGCCATTTTCATGAAAACTTAACAACGTAAATTGAAACTTTGGGGAGGAGAAGATTACCCTTAAAACAATTTCTCTGACTTTCACGTACTTCTAAAATACCACAATAATTCACACTGCTTCTCTCTATTTCACTGAAATTCTCTCTGAATTCTCTCTTTGTTAACTCATAAAATAATGCGTCTTCTCAATAAGACTGAATAATAAAGAAGAATGCATACGTGAGTGGAGGTCAGTTACCCATCATGGGTTAACTGCTATAACTCCCTTTAAGGCCTTGTTTGGCTAGCAACATGAATAATTCTTCTAATTATTTTAATTAATCTTTTATACTATAGTTTTAAATCATGCCACACCCTTACACAAAAAATCAAATATTTTATTTAATTTAATTTAAATAAAATATAATAATTTCTCATAAATTCACTTAGTCACATAATTAAATTTCTCATTAATAAATAATGTCAAATTATTAACTCTCTAATTAATAATTAAATTAATTAAAATACCAATAGGCTTATTAAATATTTCTTTTAATACTATAAGCTCACATAATTACATATATCGAATAACCAAATTCTCCACATTAATTTCATAAATGTAACACATATAATTAAATTAATCTACCATAATTGCATCAATTAATTATTTAATCTAATAATTAAATCATCGAAAATATTTATTTACTTCAATTAATATTAATAATTAAATTACAAAAATCTCGTTCGTCACATCTTTCCCCCCTTAAAAAGATTTTGTCCCCAGAATCACGACTCAATAAATTCGACCCGTTACATTCTCCCCCCCCCCCCTTACAAAGATTCTATCCCCAGAATCGCTTACACATAATTAAGTAAATAAATGAGGGTAATTATTCATCATATTCTCTTCGAGTTCCCACATAGCTTCTTCAGCGTTGTAGTTCCTCCAAATTACCTTAACAGAAGGTATTACTTTATTTCTGAGAACTTGTTCTTTTCGATTACGACAATTTGAATGTAAATTTCTTCGTAAGATAAGTCTTTGTCAAAATATAGGGTTCGTGATTCAATTACATGCTTATAATAGGCTTTGTAGGTCGTGAATACGTAAACATGGAAGACGTTGTGGACGTTCTCGAGTGATGGAGGTAAGGCTACCTCATACGCAACTTCCCGAGTTCTTCGCAGTATTTCAAAGGGTCCAATGAATCTTGGGCTTAATTTTCCTTTCTTCCGAACCTAATCTTCCCTTCCAGGAGAGACCTTCAAGAAAACATAACTACCGATTCAAATTCGATATTTTTATGATGTGGATCAACAGATTTCTTCCGTCGATCTTGAGTCGCTACCAATCGTGTTTCGGATCACTTTGACTATTTCATTGTCTCATTGTACCAATTTCGCCCTAGCAATTGTCTTTCGCCAACTTCATCCCAATAAAGTGGAGTTCTCGCACATTCGGCACAGATAACGCTTCATAAGGTGGCATTCAATACTAGCGTGGTAACTGTTGTTGTAACCGAACTCTACGAGCGGTAGATGATCATCCCAATTTCCTTTAAAGTCCATTATACAAGCTCTTAACATATCTTCCAATGTCTGAATTGTTCTTTCACTCTGTCCATCCGTTTGAGGGTGATATGCCGTACTCATTCACAACTATGTACCCATGCATTCTTGTAGACGTTTCCAGAAATTCGATGTGAAGCGCGGATCCCTATCGGAAACAATTGACACCGGCACTCTATGTCTCAAAACAACCTCTTTTACATATAACCTCGCCAACTGATCTAAATTGAATCTGGTTTTGATCGGAAGGAAGTGTGCAGATTTCGTTAGTCAGTCAACGATAACCCATACTGCGTCGTAGCCTTTTTGAGTCGTCGGAAGGCCAACCACAAAGTCCATTGTCATATGTTCCCATTTCCATTCTGGGATCTCTAATGGTTGTAGCAATCCACTTGGTCTCTGATGTTCTGCTTTCACTTTCTGACAGGTAAGACACTTGGCAACACATTCTGCAACATCTCGTTTTAAATTTGGCCACCAGAAATGTTGTCGAAGATCTTGGTACATTTTATTACTACCAGGGTGAATCAAATATCGTGAACTATGAGCCTCACTCAAAATTTCTTCCTTAATCTCTTGTACTAGCGAAACCCAAATTCTACTTTCAAATCTCAGTATTCCTTCCTTATCCATCTTAAATCTCGGTTCAGTTCCTTCAGATATCTTCTTTGTCACCTTTTTACATTCTTCACCCTGAAGCTGAGCCTCCTTTACTTTATCTAGTAGAGTTGTACCAGATTGCATCTGAAATAGCTTCTCATAAATCTCCATAGGATACTTCACTTCTAACTCCAGTTTCTCCATTTCTGCAATTAGCTCCTCCTGAGCAGTCAACATCATCAATTTCTCACGACCCTTTCTACTTAAGGCGTCAGCAACCATATTTGCTTTACCCGGATGGTATAACATCTCATAGTCGTAATCCTTAATTAATTCCAACCATCTTCTTTGACGCATATTCAAATCCTTCTATGTGAAAATATATTTTAGACTCTTGTGGTCCGTATATATTTCACACTTCTCCCCGTAGAGATAGTGCCTCCAAATTTTTAAAGCAAAAACAAATGCAGCTAACTCCAAGTCATGGGTCGGATATCCCTTCTCGTAATCCTTCAATTGTCGTGATGCATACGCAATGACTTTGCCGCTTTGCATCAGCACACAGCCAAGTCCTTTATGCGACGCATCACTATAAACAACAAAATTTCCTGTATCGTCCGGAAGAGACAACACAAGTGTTGTACTCAACCTCTTCTTCAATTCTTGAAAACTTTCCTCACACCTATCCGTCCAAACAAATTTCACAACTTTTCGAGTTAAATTCGTTAATGGAGTTGCTATCTTGGAAAAGTCTTGTATGAACCTTCTATAATATCCTGTCAATCCAAGAAAACTTCATACTTCCGACGGCGTCCTCGGTTGATCCTAGTTAATCACGGCTTTGACTTTTGATGGAACTACCGAAATTTCGTTTTTATCGATCACGTGCCCAAGAAATTGCACTCGTTCAATCCAAAATTCGTATTTCAAAAACTTGGCATACAACTTTTCCCTTCTCAATACCTCCAACGTTAATCTTAAATGCTCTTCGTGTTCTTCTTTAGTTTTCGAATATACCAAAATATCGTCTATAAATACCACTACGAATTTGTCCAAAAATGGCTTGAACACACCATTCATTAGTCCCATAAATGCCGCAGGAGCATTCTGTAAGACCAAACGACATTACTAAAAATTCAGAGTGACCATATCGCTCGAACGCAGCGTGTTCAGACATCCTCCGCCTCACCTTCAGCTTGATGATAACCGCTTCTCAAGTCTATCTTGGAAAAGTATCTCGCCCTTCAATTGATCAAACAGTCGTCGATCCTCGGTAATGGATATCTGTTTTAATCGTGACCTTATTCAGCCTTCTCTCGTAGTCAATGCAGAGCCACATCGATCCGTCCTTCTTTTCATAAATAACACCTAAGGCTTCCCCACTACGATACTTTCGGTTGAATGTACTTCTTGTCCAAGAATTTTGTAGTTGTACCATTAGTTCATTCATCTCATCGGTGCTATTCTTAAGATGGTGCCTTCGATATTGGGAGCGAGTTCGGGTGCCAAATCGATCAATAAGTCTACCTCTATCCGTGGAAGTCCCGGCAAATCGTCTGAAATACGTCGACGAAGTCCCTCACAATCAGATTTCTTCTACCTTGAGATTCTCTTTTCGATCGTCGACTATGTAAGCAAAGTATCCTACAACCTTGTCTTAATAACGCCCTAGCTCATCATCATCGCTGACAACTCGCTTGTTTCAGCAACTTGCTACTATAAAACACAACCTTTCGACGAGTCATAAGGTTAATACGCTTCTTTTGGCAATCAATTACACCTCGTAATTGAATAACCATCATTCCTAATATAAAGTCAAATTCCCCAAGTCGAATAGGGACAAGATCTACGCTCATGATATTACCCTTAATATCTACTCTACGCTTCTTATACACGCATTTCAATGTGGATTATCTCTTTATTCGCAATTTCTATGTTCATGGATATTCCAACTCATCCTTAAGCAAATCTAAACTATTAGCAAAGTCATCGGATATAAGGAAACAAGTAGCACCCGAATCAAATAAAACATAAGCATTAATTTTATTGATCGGAATGATACCGACACCACATCCCGAGATCGAATCGCATCCCGCACCGCCATGTTTAAAGTTCGGCAATCCATTTATTTGTAGCGGTTGGTCCGGTGATAGTTAAGGCATTTCCATTGTTGTTTCCCGGCTTCCTCCTCGATCCCCGACCTCCTTGGCCCTTCTTAGGGAGATCTCTAGCCAGATGGTTCTTGAACCACAAGTGAAACAAGCACCCTTCTTTCGGTTAGGGACAGTTAGGTTCTATGTGGCCTTCCGACCACAATTGTAGCACACTTTTTTTCCTTCATACAAACTCCCAGATGAAGCCGCAGGTCGGGCATGCTTAGATTCTTTTCTTCCGACTTCCTTGTTGATTCCCGATGATGAGTTTTCATTCCACCTTTTCTTCTCGATTAAAATTACCACCTCCTTGTTATTGCCACTTCCACTAGTCTTGTTTTTCGTCACCGTGATCGTACTTTGACTTCCAAGATCTGGTGATCCCTCGCTAATTCGTTGAATCTAGCCGCATAATCGTATGCTCATATTTCCTCGCTTCAATTCCGTAAATTGAACCTCCATTTGGTTCTCGTGAACCTCCATGGTTGGGAAGTACATCTCAAAAACATCTCAAAAATATCTCTCCCAAGTAATTACACCTTCACCTCCTCGAACTTTGTTTGCTTTGCCACCAATAGCTAGCTTCAGCACTTCAACATAAACATTGCAAAAGTGGTCTTCGGTCTTCTAACCCTAGCAACGTCGAAAACCTTCTCCATTTCCATAACCCACGTTTGAGCCTCGATCGGGTTCATGGAACCTTTAAACTCAAGGTCCCACCGCTTTGAAATCTTTAAACGTAGTATTTGGTGGAGCTTGAGGTTGATTATTCATTGCTCCAGCCAAGAAGTTAACCAACCACTGAACAAGATTAGCATTGGCATTATTGTTGTTATTCGTAGACTCTTCCCGAAATGGGGTTGACGTTGTTGTCTTCTTTCAAGGCGATAATTCTATTAAGAATATTCGCTTATTAGGTCTTTATTCAATTCTTCAAACATTTAAGGCTTAGCTAGAACATTTAATCATAATTCACTTAACACGCCAATTTAAATAAACTTTGACATTTCATTTAATTCAAAAGTTTTAACATCATAAGATAAAGATCACCGCTATTTACATCAACTATCCCGAGATAAGAATCTATGAGATTTAAAACATCAAAATATTCCTTTGTTTATAATCACATCGGAATTTACATCATTAACTACCAAATAGTTTTCACATAATTAAACTAATATTATCATCGCTCCGTCAAGGTATTTGAATAGCCTTGCTACGCTCCTCTTCCATGATACGAGACATCGCCCCGCGATCCAAAGATGTACGATGGAAGTCCTTCGAACCGGATGGGGTACCTCAAAACTCGATCCCGGCCTCATCCATCGCATGATTAAGTGTAGAGTATGTCTCCAAGCTTTGCCTTCTTTGCATGACCATCCTCTTCCGCAAGATCAAGACGACGTGACTCTCTTACCCCCCCTCCTCCTCACTATGGCAAGCCTCTCGAACTCTCTTTCGATCCTTCTTCAACTTTTCTATCTCTCGCGGTCTTATCTTCTGGGTTTGACCCTTCTCGTGGACCAAATCCCATTCTACATTTCCCAATCGTGAGTGGAGAGTCGAAATCTCCTCTCCTTCTCCTCTCAGAGTAATCATCGAATAATAGCCCGCTCACCAGATCATGACCTCATCTCGTAACTCCACGCTACTTACCGTCAGATAATGTGTCATACATCTCAAAGATCAATGGAGTCTTGTGGAAACTCCTCTTCTTCCTCTTCCTCGATCAAATTCATTTCTCTCGACCAACAACGGTGATCAATGGAGATGACTCCTCTCGCACTAACTGCTCTCTAACGACATGAATGTCTTTGGGCTCCTCCTCTGTAGGTATTATAGGTATTTGGGGTTCCTCCTCCCCGCTTTCGACTAGTTCCTCCGACATCCCGACATCCCCGACAACAAAATTTCGAGTTTTAGTTACTAAGTCGCATTTAATGAGCACATAATTTAAACACATAAGCACATAAAGTCTTTTATTATCTTCAATGAATTACAAAAATTCATTTCCTAGAACTCGATAAGAGTTTTCCATCACTATGTTCTTTTCTATAAGGCTATTACCTAAGGTTGTTCCCCACCTAAGGTTCATAACCTCATACTTTGATACTAACTTGTGACACCCCTAAATCCGGGTACTTGATTCCCACGGATTTGGTTTTCATCAGATAAATATCATCTATCTATCTACCCATAATAAAAGCAAGCCATGCAATAGATAGAAATAAAATCTTCCCCTTAAGGGGTTACAACATCCGAATAATAATACAATCTCAGGTTAAGCTAACCTTAAACATTTGTGCGGAAACATAAAAAATAAGTCTTAAACAACATCAAGTTTTAACACATAAATTTAACATCTCATAAATACAAGTCTTCAACATTTGTTAATCTTGCCCTTGCCTTTACTTGTAGAAGGCTCATCGGTTCTTTCGTTCTTAACTGCAATGTTATTATTAAGCAAGAGTGAGCATGATTGCCTACAAATAAAATAATGAAATAACAATGTATAATAACATGCGAGGGAATCAAAGACTTCTGAAATAAAAGCTTAACTTTTGAATCAAGAATGAATAACAAGAATAAAAAGATTTCTGAGGGTCATAAGACCTTGAACTATGTCCTAGGTTATCAAGGGTTATACTTGAAACCTTTTAATATCATAAGACTATGGACCTTTCTACTGTATTTTGGGGGGATCAGCCCTTAGTACCATACATCGTGCACAATATCTTAACGCTAACGATAAGTAAATCCCTTTCGTAGGTTGTTCATCTCGGTTTGACATTCGAGTCCGCACTAAAGGAAGTTTGGTTTGGATAATTCAATAAGGGTTCTGAAATTTAAAACGTTCATCAACTATGGACTAGTCGAATCAATAAGTTTCACTAGTCTAACAAGGTTCAACAATAATGATATTCAAATTGAATAATAATCTCAAGAAGTATACAATAGAACAAATATTGTATAACAATTTCATACTTTGAAAGGATAATAAATCTTTAATATAACAATTTGAACTTGAATAATAGTAATGAGAATTTACTCAAGGTAAAAAATAAACTTGAACAATGATAACAAGTAGGGGTAGGAAACTTGCCTCGTGCGTAGATTACATTTTAATTAAACACGTTCCTTGAATTTAATCCTACATACCATTTACATTCACAATACCAGTTAATTATAACTTAACTAATCATCAAACGTTCATTCTTTTTTGTCTAACTCGAATTATGACTATACTTAGTCAATTTATCACATTCATTGTCATATAATGAATACTTCACAAATACTAAGCTAACTATTCATTTAATAATTCAGTCCACATGTAATTATGTTATTTACATGTTAAGCATCTATTTTAATATCTCATTATACTTCTAACATATCTCTATGTTCTTTAAATCAAGTTACTATCACATTGCTAGACTTGAACATTTAAAAATAATTCATTTCTCGATTTTCGAGAGGAGTAGTGGCTAAGACAGTACACATTATTAGATCGGTACTTTATTTTGCTTGCGGCAGTAGTATTCTTATTGTTGATGTTAAGGCACGAGATGTTAAGGCATCGAGATGAATGGCACACGACGAATCAAAAAAAACTTTTCGCAATTCGCAAAAATTGCAGAACACAGCCAAAAACTCCAATTAAATTATTACTACATGAATTTAATCATACCCACATGTTAGAATTCATATATAATCATTACCCACCATTTATAGAGTGACTTTAACCATTTAAAACACATAATTACAGAATTAAAATATGTAAATTTTACTGTTCTTGATGTTCTTGAAGGTTTTGAACATAAATCATGAAAATTAATATTACGGATTCGTTATAACATCAAATCCGTTCATTTAAAGTTTGGTCTCTTCGTATTAACATGCATAATAATATACGAGTGTAAATTTTACGAAATCATTTATGTTTGACACATTAAAGTTAAGTATAAGGGCCATATGGCCATATAACGTACTCTGTAATTTTGAAATAACAAGTCATAGTATTCTGAAACTTATGATATGGAATCATATACAATAGAGAAACACATTAAAACAACATCTTAACACATATATGTACATAATCCATACTCCTTCCAATTTACAGAGACTTTACAGAAGTTTTGAAAGTCATTTTCATGAAAACTTAACAACATAAATTGAAACTTTGGGGAGGAGAAGATTACCCTTAAAACAATTTCTCTGACTTTCACTTACTTCTAAAATACCACAATAATTCACACTCCTTCTCTCTATTTCACTGAAATTCTCTCTGAATTCTCTCTATGTTAACTCATAAAATAATACGTCTTCTCAATAAGACTGAATAATAAAGAAGAATGCGTACATGAGTGGAGGTCAGTTACCCATCATGGGTTAACTGTTATAACTCCCTTTAAGGCCTTGTTTGGCTAGCAACATGAATAATTCTTCTAATTATTTTAATTAATCTTTTATATTATAGTTTTAAATCATGCCACACCCTTACACAAAAAATCAAATATTTTATTTAATTTAATTTAAATAAAATAAAATATAATAATTTCTCATAAATTCACTTAGTCACATAATTAAATTTCTCATTAATAAATAATGTCAAATTATTAACTCTCTAATTAATAATTAAATTAATTAAAATACCAATAGGCTTATTAAATATTTCTTTTAATACCATAAGCTCACATAATTACATACATCGAATAACCAAATTCTCCACATTAATTTAATAAATGTAACACATATAAATAAATTAATCTACCACAATTGCATCAATTAATTATTTAATCTAATAATTAAATCATCGAAAATATTTATTTACTTCAATAAATATTAAGAATTAAAGTACAAAAATCTCGTTCGTCACAGTATTCTAAAACTCAAGAAGAACACGTGGAACACTTACGTTTGACATTGGAAACACTAAGAACGGAAAAGTTGTACGCGAAATTCTCTAAGTGCGAATTTTGGCTAGATCGTGTGCAATTTCTAAGCACGTGATTGACAAGGATGGGATTTCGGTGGATCCATCAAAAGTGGAAGTCAGAATCAATTGGGAACAACCAAGAACACCGTCGAAGTAAGGAGTTTCTTGGGATTGGCCGGTTATTATAGAAGATTTATTCAAGATTTTTCTAAGATAGCCACTCCGCTAACAAATTTGACAAGGAAAACTGTAAAAAAAATTTGGACGGAAAAGTGTGAAGAAAGTTTTCAAGATTTGAAGAAAAAGTTAAGTATGGCACCTGTGTTGACATTACCAGATAATATAGGAAATTTTGTGGTGTATAGTGATGCCTCACACAAAGGGTTGGGTTGTGTTCTTATGCAGAACGGCAAAGTTATTGCATATGCATCAAGGTAACTGAAGGATTATGTGAAAGGGCATCCGACTCATGATTTGGAATTGGCTGTAGTTATATTTGCTCTGAAGATATAGAGACACTATCTCTACGGAGAGAAATGTGAAATCTACACAGATCATAAGAGTCTGAAGTATATTTCCACTCAGAAAGATTTGAACATGCGTCAAAAAAGGTGGATGGAATTGATAAAAGATTATGATTGTGAGATCTTTTATCATCCAGGCAAAGCGAATGTGGTTGCAGATGCTTTAAGCAGGAAAGGTCGGGAAAAGTTGATGCTGATAACAACTTAGGAGGAGCTCATTTCAGCAATGACAAAACTGGAGTTGGAAATCAAATTTCCAAAAGAATCCAACGAACAACTATTCAAGATAGAAGTTGGTCCAACTTTAGTGGACAAAATGAAGGATGCTCAACTACAAGATGAAGAGTGTGGGAAAATCAAAGAGAATTTGATTGAGGGTAGTGATGTAAAATACAAGATCGATACCGAAGGACTACTACGGTTCGAGGGAAGAATATGGGTTCCAGCAGTATCAGATATTAGAGAAGAAATCTTAACTGAAGCACACAACACAAAATATTCAATTCATCCAGGAAGCACGAAGATGTATCAAGATTTGCGCCGACATTTTTGGTGGCCGGATATGAAAAGGGACGTTGCAGAATGCGTAGCGAAATGTTTGACATGTCAAAGAGTAAAAGTCGAACATCAAAGACCCAGCGGATTACTCCAATCGTTGGAAATACCGGAATGGAAGTGGGAACACATCACGATGGATTTTGTGGTGGGTCTTCCAACTACTCAGAGAGGATGCGACGCGATTTGGGTGATAGTGGGATGATCGGCGAAATCGGTAGACTTTTTACCAATAAAGATTAGATTCAATCTTGATCAGTTGGCAAGATTGTACATTAAAGAGATCGTTTCGAGGCATGGAGTGCCAGTATCAATTGTGTCCGGTAGAGATCCACGATTCACGTCTAATTTCTGGAAGAGACTACAAGAATGCATGGGGACACAGTTACGAATGAGTACGGCTTATCATCCACAAACAGATGGCCAAAGCGAACGAACAATTCAGACATTGGAAGATATGCTAAGAGCATGCATTATGGACTTTAAAGGAAGCTGGGAATAACATTTACCGTTGGTGGAATTTGCTTACAACAACAGTTACCACACGAGCATCGGCATGCCACCTTACGAGGCATTATACGACAGAAAGTGCAGAACTCCACTATCTTTGGGATGAAGTTTCATGAACGCCAATCGTTAGGGACCGTAATTGGTATTAACAAACCATCGACGTTGTCAAACTCATCGTGACAAGATTGGGAGTAGCCCAAAGATGCACGAGTAAAAGTATCTTTCGATCAACACGCATAAGATCGTAGATTTGACGTAGAAACTTTTGTATTCCTAAAAGTTTCTCCTTGGAAGGGGAAAATTCGTTTCGGTAAAAAGGGAAAGCTAAGCCCGAGGTTTATTGGACCCTTTGAAGTGCTGCGAAGGGTGGGAGAAGTGGCTTACGAGGTAGCTCTATCTCCAGAGTTGGAAAATATTCACAATGTTTTTCACATTTCAGTGTTACGACCGTATAAACCCGATTACAATCACATGACCGAGTACGAACCGTTGTAGTTTGATAAAGACTTGTCTTATGAAGATGTTCCTATCCATATAGTTGACACGAAAGAACAGGTGCTCGGGAATAAAGTTATACCTTCTGTGAAGGTGATATGGAGGAACCACAACGCTGAAGAAGCTATGTGAGAACTCGAGGATAAAATGATGAAAGATTACCCTGAGTTATTTGTTTGATCTGTGTCTTCGATTCGGGGACGTAATCTTTGTAAAAGAGGGAAGAATGTAACTAATGATTTGTTTGAGTTGTGATTCGAGGACGAGAATCCTTGTAAGAAGGGAATGATGTAACATTCCAAAATTTTAAAATATAATATTAAATATTTATTGAATTATATAAGTATTTAATGGATATGTTTATTGTTGAATAAATAATTGTTCAATTTGATTTGATTTGATTTAGTTAATTATTTGTTAAGTAATTAATTAAGGAGTTAAGAAAATTATTTGTTATGAGATTATATACCAATTTAATTTAATAGTTAAGCTAGAGAGCTTATAGTTGTAAGACCCCAAATTATTATAAATAAAATTGAATTTTCTTTATTTATTATTTTAAAATAGTAAGGGTTGAATTGATTAATGTGGTTAGTTATGGGTAAAATGCGTAAATATTTTTAAATAAGCAGGTGGTTATAAAATATTCATTGTTGTCGGGGAATATTCGTTTGGTCGTGGAATATTCTTCTCATTGTCGGAGAATATTAAATGCGACTGCCTTAGATCTTTTAATGGGCCCCATAACGGAAAGCGATTGGATGAAGAAACGCACAAGTATAAGTTGTTTATAAATAACTGGCGTAGTTATTATCAATTATCATTGTTGGAATACTCGGTGGTTAAAACACAAGAATATCGCCATTGTTGTTGCGAGTAGCACTGCAGTATTGCACCAATTATTGATTCTTACGTAAGAAGAAGACACTACTCAATAATTTACACTGATAATTACTGCTCAATATTTTATTTTATTGATTCAATAATTGCTACGTTGATATTTTATATTCTCGTTGTTTCAATAATTGTCACTACACAGTATTTTCCATTATCGAAGCAATAATTCATATTATCTGAATAATATTATTAGATAACATTATTGGTAATGTCTAGAAAGTTCTATCTAAGGAGAGGTTTGGTCACCTAATTGCACGCCAGTAAGGAGAAATCCTTATTGAAAAGCCCCCTCTTTCCTAGGAACTGCCTGGTTGTCAATATTGTGATTCTGTAATATTATTTGTGAATAATTAATTATTGATTTATATGATAAGGAAAATATTCATTTTATGTGGATATAGATGGAGAAAATTTTTAAAGTGACAATTGTTGAAAATCGATATTTTATCTTTTCTGATAAAATAATATTTTATTATATTATTATAATATAATAATGATGATATTTTTACCATGAATGTGGGATATATGAGTATATGAGGAGGAAGAGTATTTTTGTTGCAAAAGTTGTTTAAAACATGTTAAACATGTCTGTGGGCCCATTTCTTGACTGAAATTTGATTATAGCTTGTAAAATCGCCCGTTTGTGGATTTCGGTCAATTTTTGTTTGGAATTTGGAAAAACTTTCTTCTGCAAAGTTGTAGATAATGGAATTTCCTATAAAAAGACATAAGGTTTGAATTTTTCTGACAAAAGAGCTATTTATTATGAATTATTAAAGTTCTGAAGTTCCGAAATAATTGATTTTTGGAAGTTTTAATTATTTTTTTCAAAGAAAACATTTTTGGTGAGTTAAGTGGGTCTAGCATGTGACATTAATGGCTGAATTCAGATCTACAAAGGTTGGCGTAGGAAACTTAATAATATATATTAATATTATATTAAATTTTCTGCTTTGGTGTTCTAAGAATTTTCCTATAAATAGGGTGCTTAGGTTAGAATTAAAAATCACACCAGAAACTAAAGTTTTCTCTCTTTCTCTCTCGATATATTGAGTGTATTCTTGTAAGTATTTTAGTACTTTGACTATTGCTATACGGTGCAAGTTCTTTCAGCACTATATCCAATATAGCAGTCAGAAGTACTATCCTTTTTAGGTAAGGGATGTTATTTTCTTCGTAAATGATATTACTTCTTCAATATCATTATGCCGAAATATTGGTCTGAATTTTTATCAAATTTAGAACTTTTCGTGTCGAGGTTACTATTCATGAGTTACTATTCACGAGTTACTATTCATGAGTTACTATTCACGAGTTACTATTCACAAGTACTATTTTAAGCATGATGATTTTTTTGTGAAATTTCTATCTTTTTAGTGTTTGAGTTACTATTCACGATACTCAAGACTATTCACGATATAAAGACTATTCACGAATCACGACACTATTCACGGAAAAATTAAATTTTCATTTTTCGTCCAAAATATCTATTATGGATACTAGCTTTGATTGTATCCATGTTTTGATCATTCTTGAATTTTACTCCACTCTGGTTATTTATGAAGTATTTTTTAACTTGGATTGTTTAAAGTACGAATCCTTAATATTTATTCTTTTGTTTCACTGGATTTGTTCTCTTTAAAATATTTTTCATCATTCTTAGTCCTAAATGATGATATTACTGAATATCTTTGGCATGTAGTGCAAAGATGAATGATTTTTTGATGAATATCTTTGGCCCGTAGTGCAAAAGATGAAGCAGTGTTTAGATGAACATGATTAATCGATAAATATCTTTGGCCCAGTGAAAAGATAAATATTTAATTCTAGATATATATTGATTGATGTTACAGGGGATAAAAGAGAGACGATGAACTTTTAAATTCATATATATAGAAGATAGTAGATTTCATTCTCTACTTAACTCTTCTAATGAATTATTATTCTCACTGTAATATTGATTTAAAACTTGTTGTCTATTGTATTCTATTAGATTTTTCCCTGTTGAGGACTAACGATAATTTGTTTTATATTATCTTAGTCATAATGTTCTTTACTGGGCTAGTTGAGCTCACCATTTTCCTTGATGTTCCATTTTTCTTCTCAGGAGGCGAGAATGTAGCGAGTACTAGTCGGGGTGTGGAATGATGGTTCTAGAAGTGGTTCTAGTAGTCCTCACTATTATGTAAAATAATGTATTAATAATTGTAATGAGGACTTATTTGAGTGTGGATATTGTCTAGATGACAATATTTGTTTTTAAACTCACAGTTTTTATGTTGTATTAATAAAGTTGTAGTTGTTTCTGTACAATGTATTTGGCGACTCAGAATGGGTGTTGTATACCTATTTTGGGGGCGTCACAATAAAGATTAAATGAATTATAATATTTAATAGGAATTTATAATTAAAATAAGGTGGTAGTTAGTTAAATAAAATTATAATTACAAAGGAAATTATAATTATGTGATATTAATTTATGTGTTAAAATAATTTAATAGATTAGTATTTGAATTTATTAAATTGATTATTAAAATTTAATTAAATAAAGGTGTGACAAAGAACCTTGCTATAAAGGAGTTATTAAAATTAATTAAAGGAGTTTAATTTAGTTTTGGCCAAACAAGTCTTAATGCATATTAAGTCTTTATTCTAATTGTGTTTTACCAAACAAGACATAAGGATTAAAGGATTATATTTTAAGTGGGTAACCAAACAAGCCTTATGGCTTTTGATTTTCAAAAATATTATAACTGATATCAGTTATACTTATATTTATATTATATAATTAATATATATTATATCTTATACGTTATAATTCTAGTACGTATGTTAGACTAGAGAAAGAAAGACTCAGTTGAAGAAAAAGGGAGAGAAGAAGAAAACTAAGAGAGAATTTGAGAGAATCCTAACAGGTTTTGATAAAAGGAATTGGAAGAAAGAAGTATTGTTGATCATAGAAAGGAAAACCTTCATCATCTAGCATACAAGGTATCATCCAAACCTTTTCCTTAAAAATTTTGTTGTCTTCTTCTTCTTCCAAAAAGTTCTTTGTAAAATAATTGTAAAAGATGAATTGTTGATATATATATATATATATATAACTTTGTATGATAATTGTTTGTAAAAGGTTGTTTTCATAAGTTATATATGAGTATAGATAAATTAATTCATGTATGTATGTGTTTTATGAAGAAAATATATTACAGTGAATTCATATGAATATATATATATGAATATGGCTTAGTTTAAAAGTAAAATTTAGGATTTAGTGATTGATTAAATTATAAATTGACTATTGAATTTGTAAGAGGATGAATAAACATAAACATGATATTTTGAATTAACTGTTTTGATTGAAAAATAAAGTTACAGTGATGATTTTCATTAAAAATGTCAAGAATGGAGTTTTTATCAAAAATAGTGAAATTGGGTATTGTAAATTTGATATTTATGTTAGTTTATGGGTAGAATCATGTTAAGAGTCTTTACAATATGTTTACATGAAGTCTCTGTACGTATTACCTGTAATTAGTTTGTTAGATTAGAGCTTGTAGGCCAAATTGGCTTTTGTTCTTCTTTGCTGCACGAGCTTAGTCGTCGAATTTTGGAGTTTAGCGCACGCGCCCAATGAAGGAAAGTTTTCTTGGCCAGAAGCGCCTTGCAAGTGCCATCTTCATGCCACCAATCGATGGCTTGTGTCTCTCACAACATTTACCGTCATTCATGAAATACCAACCACAAATGAGTAAATCGTATGCGCAAGAACGCGAAAGTTAAAGCGTAATGGTTTGACAGTTTTATTTAAGTATACAAAGTTTGAAAATAAATGTTATATGGACTTATTAATTTTGATTTCAGTAGTACTAAACTAAGAATAAGCATGTTATCAAGGGTTAACTAATATTAGTATTAACGTAATTCGATTATGTGAATTTATAATTAAACCTACATGATGTATATACTTGTTTATATATATAAAATGTTGGTAATGACTAATTATGTCATGATGACATATGTATAGGGTATTGAAAATTCAAGTTGTAAGGTTTAGCTTGTGCTCAAGGCAAGTTCTCTAACTCTACTTTTATAATTGTGTGAGTATCTAAACTTTCTTTGAGCAAGCTTCCTAACTCTAAACTTCATTGTGCAAGTTTAATTTCGTTGCATACGTTATTGTTTTTAATTTAATTTTAATTACACAAGTTGCTAATTCTACACTTTCGTAGAGCTAGATGGTTTATTATTGAGAAAGCTCTTGTATCTAATTGTTCATGAGGATACAAGTATTCTAAATCTTATATTTTATTATTTAGCAAGTTTCTTTAATATGTAACTTGTTATATAGCATGCAAATCGCTATATTTAATATTCTAGTGTTGAACAACTTTATCGTTCAAATTACTATTCATTATGCATGCTTGGTATCCAATTCTCAATAACTTTGACTTAATATTGTTCAAGCAAATTATGTTATGATTATTCAATGTTTATGCTATTAGATTATTCCTAAAGCATGATGTTAATTTACAAATATCGATTCAGTTATGATTATTCCATAGCAAACAGTTAGTGTTTTTGTATTAAACTAATCCTTAGTTGATGACCGTTAAATTCTAGATTACCCTGTAATGTATCCAAATCAAACCTACTTTGGTGCGGACTTGTATTCTAAATACTGAGATGAACAACTCTTTTATTAGAGGTTTACGCTTAGCGTTAAAATGGTTGTGCACAATACATTGTACGAAGGATGATCCCCCAAGACGTGGGGTCCTTATAGTCTTATGATCATTAAAGTTAAAGTTGAAAGATTACTTATATCGTGGATACGATTCATGGTCATTAGACCCTCAAATGAATGTTATAATTTTTAGAAAGTTAATAGAACACATTGTTCATTCTATTGAGCCTAGTATTGGCAATTGATGTAAAAGTTTAAAGATTTACTTGTTGTTATTCCAAGTGGGCCTTGTTTGCTCACTCTGCTTATAAAATTTCTTACAACTAAAGTTGAAAAGGGTGACGATACCTAGCACCCGAGTGAGGAAAAGGAAAGATGAACAAAATCTTGAAGACTTGTAATAGTTTTGATAGTTTTATTATCAGACTTTGGTTTAAAGATTGTAATGAAGTTTATTTAATTTCTGCATTTGAATGATTGTAATTAAAGGTTAGATAACCTAGGAGATTTTTATTTAAGTTTAATCCTGTATGGGCAGGTTTTTATTATTCAATTTTATTATGATTGGGTAGTTAGAAATGAATGTTTTGATTAAGTGAACACCAAATCTTGAGAAAATGAAGTACCAGGATTTGGGGGTGTCACAGAAACTGGATACTAGAATAGTGAGGTAGCAGACTTCTCTTCTTCTTTCTCTCTATAATTTCTCTCTATAATAATTGCTCTTGTGAGACTTAGTGAATTGGTGAGAATGAAAGAAGAATGAGCTTCTATTTATAGAAAAATATAGTTTCGATAATTGCACGTTTTGGGGCTCGAAATATTACAGTATAATACCTTCCTCTTTTTCTTCATTTTTAATTTAGTCTTGCAAGTATTATCAAACTTGCACCACCTCCCCTAATAGTAAATAATGTGAATTAATAGTTCATTCATGTGACTTAATAGTATAATCATGTGAAAAAATTAATTATAGTATAGTACATTCATCTATACCTCCATTTTTAATTTAGTCATGCAAGTATTATCAATCTTGCACCAACTCCCCTAATAATAAATCATGTGAATCAATAGTACACACATGTGAACACATAGTTATAAGCATGTAAATTAATAGCAATTAATTGCTCATTTATCCGGTGAATTACCCGATTGGTCAATATAACTTCCAGACATTAATTATTATCGAAATAAATGTCGATTTCCACTAACACTAATAATTTCCACACAATGGAACTATCAATTTCATCTTTAATCAACACGAACTTATTCATCATTAATATTATAACTCACAATATTTAACAACCATGTCATTTCCAGGAAAGAGGGGGCTTTCCGATAAGGATTTCTCCTTATTGGCGCGCAATTAGGTGACCAAACCTCTCCTTGTCAGAACTTCTAGACATTGTCAATATTACAAATAATAATATGAATAACTTTGTTGTCTCAATTATTGATTTAATAATATAAAATATTATGCAGATGATATTATGACAATAATTGAATCAATAATATAAGAGATACTACGCAAAGAATTATCGTAGTAATAATTGAGTATAACCGGTGACTTCTCACGAGCATCAATAATCAATACCGTGTTACTACGCAACCACACGTCGACATCGTACTTTTACTAAGGGTAGTTCAACGGTTTAACGGTAAAACTTTCGCCGTTATTTTTATAAAAGATAATTACGCGTTTTTTCTAACTACGACAATACTTCCGTTGTGGGGTCCACCAATGATTGTGTCGTCGTACGAATATTCCCTATTAAAACGAATATTCCCCTACTAATCGAATATTATATAACCACTTGCTTACTTTGCAAAATTTGTAGATATTACCCACAACTATAACATTATCTCAAATCCACACCATAATATTCAAAAATATATTTCGAGAAAATTATTCTTTATTCATAAAAGTTAGGGTCTTACAAAGGGTCAGTCACTTCAAAAATCCGTGACGCCTTAAAAAAAATTCTGAATAAGCCACTACCAATTAGATTGACACCCATTTTGCCCCGTTTACTTATAACTATTAGATCTATTCATACATAGGGAAGGCTTAATTATGTTTCGCTACCCTAAACTATCTGACATTTTTCACTTTGGTGATTCACCTTTAATTTTTTTCAATTAGATTATTGAACTATTGATTTTTTCCACTTTTGTCCAAATTAAGTTGACACGTTAGAAGTTGCTGACGTGGCCCCTTGAGTGGGACCATGTCCGGCTGATCATGTGTATTTTAAAACCAATATTTACACCATTTTGTTAATTTAAATTGTTTAATCAGGGGTAAATTTGGTAAAGCAACTTTTATTCTACATTAAAACAAAACAAATTCTCTTTATTAGATCTGGTTCTTTTGGTTGGAGGCTGCATTTAGATATATTCCATACTAGCCAGATCTGGTTCTTATCTCCTTCTTACTTCTCGATCTGATCAGATTATGGGTGTTTTTAGTCTTTGTCGGAATCCTCCATCCCACCCCCGTACATCATTTTCCCTATTATCCTCCTCCTCTACCGGCCCACCCATTCTTGGATTTGGGTTGGAGCTTTGGCAATTTAGGTCTGTGATAAGCTGACGTGGTTGTGTTAGATCTGGGCCTGGATTTGTGTAGGGGTTTTGCCGGAGGTCTATTAAAGTTTGGGTTTTTTGTAAGACCCCAACTTTTTAATAAAGATGATTTTTCAATAAATATCATTTTTGAATATTATGAGATGAAGTTGATATAATGTTATAGTTGTGGGTAATATTTATAAATTTTGCAAAGTACGCAAGTTGTTATATAATATTCGATTGGTCGGGGAATATTCGTTTTAACAGGGAATATTCGTACAACGTTACAATCATTGGTGGACCCTACAACGGAATTATTATCGGATTGAGAAAATGACAAAAATACTTTATGAAAATAACGGCGGAAGTTTTTACCGTTAACTGTTGAAACACTCGGTGTTAAAAGTACAGTAATACGTGTGGTTGCATAGTAGCACACGGTATTGATTATTGATGCTTACGTAAGAAGTCACTCAGTTTTGTTCAATTATTACTACAAGAATTTCTTTGATAGTATCTCACGTTATTTGATTCAATTATTGTCAATATTTTATATATTATTAAATCAATAATTGAGATGACAAAGTTATTAATATTATTATTTGCAATATTAACGATGTCTAGAAGTTACGCCAAGGAGAGGTTTGGTCACCTAATTGGCTATGATAGGAGAAATCCTTATTGGAAAGCCCCCTCTTTCCTGGGAATGACCTGGTCGATTAATATTGTGAATTATAATAATGATGATAAATGTTGTTAAAAATATTGAGAGGGTTTTTATAAAGTAGTTGTTGTAAATTTGCTTATTATTTGGATTCCTACTTACCCATTTTTCAAAATAATCGGTAGAAAGTTATTCAGTATATTAAAGGTGGGGCCATATGTGGGAAGAAAATTGAAGGTGGGAGAAATGTGTTATACGGTGGGATGAAAATAAAGGAAGAAAAGGGGGTGGGGAATAGATGACTTGTAAGGAATGGAATTTATATATATGTGATGTGTGTGTATATATAATATGATGTGTGTGTGAGTGGAAGGTGATGGGTGTAGAGTGAAAGTGATGTATGTGTGTTTGATGAAAATGGGGTGGGGGAAGGAGATGTATGAAGGAGGAAATGTATGTATATAATGTGTGTGTGTGTGTGAATTAGAAAAGGGGGAGGGGTTGGATGCCTTGGGAAAAAGGGTGTATATATTTATATAATATATATATAACATGTGTGTGTTGGATGTATATGTATATATAATATTGAGTGAGTGGAATAATATGGAGATGTTTGTATAAATATAGTAATGTGTGAGTGTATGAAAGTGATGGGTATGAGTGGGTTGCATTGAAAAATCAGTCCGTGTTTCTTCTTAATATATTCGTGAATCCCAAATTAATTCGCCTTTAAAAACTCATTGTTGCGTCTGTGATTTTTCTTAACAGTACCCCTTCCATTCTTCTATAAATAGGATGCTCAATTAGAATTGAAAATCATACCAGAAGTTCAGAGAATTCTCTGCTATAATCTTGAGCGTATTTCTTTAGAGTTTTAAGAAACTTTGAGCGTAGTGTAAGTTTTCTTCAAGAATATCCTCGCCCTACCAATCGGAATACTCTTCTTTTACGGTAAGGGATATTATTTATTGTACTCGTAAGGGATATTCTTTCTTTCTTACTCATGAAGAGAACTTCTGTTATTCCATTCTTTATTATTCTGTTGGAATAACCTGTATACGCGGGCTACCCTATACTTGGTGAAATTCTTCTGTTACTCCATTCTTTATTATTCTGTTGGAACATCATGTCTGTGCGTTACGCATAACCTGGTTCCGTTATTTATTATTCTATTGGAACATCCTGTCTGTGCATTTACGCATGACCTGGTTCCGTTGTTTATTATTCTGTTGGAATATCATGTCTGTGCATTTACGCATGACCTGGTTCCATTATTTATTATTATGTTGGAATAACCTGTCTGTGCGGTCGATCGCATGCCTAGTGATTTCTTTTGTTATTCCATTCTTTATTATACTCAGTTGGTTAAAGTTTTGACTTCTCTACTCCATGAAATTAGTGGAATATTCTTGATATTTGCGCTTCATCCAGTATCTTTTCATGGAAATATTCTTCTGAGCATTCTTGAATTTTACTCTATAAAGCAGTATCATGTTGACAATTTGGACGTTATTAGTTCCTAGATAAATTAATTCTTGAAATTGTTTTATTGAATTCTTATATCATTGTCATCATCCTCATGTTTATATTATGTTGAAAGTCATCTGTGGCATGTAGTGCATAGATGGACTTGGTATGATTATGACCAGAAATTATTCGGTATAATCATGACCGTAATGTTACAAATGATGTGGTAAAAGTCCTTATTGGCCCGTAGTGCATTGATGGACAGTTGTTGGCATGATTATGACCATTGATGAATACACGAATATCCTTGGCCAATAGTGCATGGATAATTTGTGGTTGTGATACTAATGAATATCCTTGGCCGTAGTGCAGGGAAGATGTGGATTATTTATTGTTGAGTCTCAATGATAAAAGTGATGAAAACCTTTTAAATCATAAAAGATAGTAGATTTTATTCTCTACTTAACTCTTTTAATGGATTGCTTGTTCATTACTGTGATTAAACTTGAAGTTTGTTATATTTTATCAGTTTAACACTGTTGAAGGCTAACAATAATTTATTCTGCATTATCTTAGTCATAATATTTCTTACTGGGCTAGTTGAGCTCACCCTTTTACTTTCATTATTCTCTTCAGGAAATGAGGACGTAGCAGAGACTAGTCGGGGAACGGAGTGACGGTCCAGAGGATAGCATTAGTAGTCCTCACTATTCTATAAAATAGTGTGATAATAAATGTAATGAAGACTCCATTGAATTGTATATTGTCTAGATGATAATATTTGTATTAAAACTCACAACATATGTTTAGTCGTATTCTACACGACTGTTGTATAATTAAGTTTGTATTTGAATTCCGTACAATGTATTTGGCGACTCAAGATGGGTGATGTATACCTATTTTGGGGGCGTCACAGTTGGTATCAAAGCTTAGGGATATGATCCCTGCCTAAGATGTAAGACTAGAACTAGGAGAGGAGAGACAGGGAATTCCTTCGCTAGTATGACCTAACTAATTTTATTTGGTATTTAATTGGTTGATTAGAGTATAGAGATAATATGTTACATGTCAACTAACCCTTGTTTTGTGGCAGTATCTAAAAATGACATCCGAGAATGTTGAGAATAGCAATGGAGCACAAGAGACCGTTGAGTCTCCACATATCAATAATCAGGATAATGTGCATCAGGAAGGCGACAATCCTCATGCAAACAACAACACTGACCAAATGATGAATGATGGATTGTTCGGAGGCTTTATCTGAATTCATGCAACATCAAAGTAGAGTGGCGCTGTCCAAAATGTAGGTGGAAACACCGAAACTCTCGGGACGGTCATCGCTAAGCAGATTCAAGGAGTGGGACCACCGGAGTTTATTGGAGAGCCAAAACCACTTAAGGCGGAAGCATGGATAAAGCAGATCACCAAGATATTTGATGTCTTGAGATGCTCCGAGGAGCAAAAGGTTCCCTTCGCCACCTTCATGTTGCGTGAAGCGGCAGATTATTGGTGGGAATCTGTAAAACGTACCCAGCCTAACGCACTCAAGATGTCTTGGGAGAAGTTCCAAGAGCTATTCAACGACAAGTACTTTCCCGAAAGTATTCGTCACATGAAAGAGGTGGAGTTTATCAAGTTGGAACAAAACAATATGATCGTGTCGCAATACGAGGCTAAATTTACGGAGTTATCCTGGTTTGCATCCCATTTGGTCGATAATGAGGAGCTAATGACGCGAATGACGCGAATGTTTTTAAGAGGTTTGAAACCGGAGATACGTCAATATCTTATTTCTCATAAACTGTGTTTGTACTCAGATGTTGTAAATAGGGCTCAGTTATTGGAGCATGGTAACGAGTCAACGCAACCAAGAGAAAGCAGCCGGCAGCATGAAAATACCAGTGGTATCAGTCATCGAAGCGGTGACAACAAACGTGGAGGGAATCAACATGCCAGAAATGGTAACCACTTCGGTGGTAATCATGGCCAAGACAGTAAAAATGGACATTTCAAGAAAAGGAGATTCAAGAATGATGGAAAGACGTCAGCACCAGCAACCGTGGTTAAGGAAGGAGAATGACCACCTATCATATGCTTCAAATGCGGAGGGGAGGGACATATCGGTCAAGCTGCGATGCCATCCAAAGCGTGTTATAATTGTGGAAGAGAAGGTCACCTAGCCCGATTTTTTCGTTCACCGAAGACAAGTTCAGCTAGGATGGAGGCACCAAAGGCCGTCCCAGAAAAGTCAAAGCCGGTGGTGCAAGGGAGAGCATTTCTTGTGACCTCCCAGAAAGCAAGGAACCCGAACGAGGTCATCATGGGTAAGCTTATCATAAACTCTAGCGAAGTCTATACCTTATTTGATACCGGTTCTACCCATTCTTTTATTTCTCCTACTTGCGCTCAACGATTAAATTTGACTCCGGAGAAATTAGACTTCGACTTATCTGTTGAAACTCCGTTGGGAGAAACCTTCATTACATCCATTATTTATAAGTCTTGTTTGGTTCAAATTGGTACCCTCACATTACCTGTCGATCTTATTTCATTGAAAATACTTGCATTTGACGTGATTCTAGGGATTGATTGGTTAACTACTCATCATTCAAAAATTGATTATTTTCGTAAGGTTGTTAGCTTTAATATTCCTAACCAACCTATTATGTGAATTCAAACAACTAAACCATTAAAATCAATCTATGTCATTTCAAGCCATAAAGCTATTCGTTTATTGAAAAACGGATGTCAAGCTTTCTTAGCTCATGTCACGGATCTAAACAAAAATACGTCAGTTTTGAATGATATTTCTGTTGTTAATAAATTTCCTGACGTATTCCCCGAAGAACTTCCTGCCCTACCCCCAGAACGTGAAATTGAATTTTGTATCGACCTTAAACCCGGTACAAACCCATTTCCAAAGCCCCATATCGAATGGCTCCTATTGAACTTCAGGAGTTAAAGACCCAGTTGTAGGAATTGTTAGACATTGGTTTCATTCGTCCTAGTACGTCTCCTTGGGGTGCTCCTGTTCTATTCGTGAAGAAGAAAGATGGGAGTATGCGACTTTGTATTGACTACCGGGAATTGAACCATGTCACCATCAAAAATAGGTACTCGTTGCCTCGCATTGATGACATGTTTGACCAGTTGCAAGGAGCACAATTCTTTTCAAAGATCGATCTTCGTTCTGGATATCATCAGCTGAAGGTTAAAACTAAGGATATTCCAAAGCGCCTTCGAACTCCTAAGACGGACACTATGAATTTTTAGTCAGGTCTTTTGGATTGACTAATGCTCCTGCTGCCTTCATGGATATGATGAACCGAGTATTCAAGGAATATTTGGATCACTTTGTGGTCGTCTTTATTAATGACATCCTCATATATTCCAAAAGCTATGAAGATCATGAGCAACACTTGAGGCTGATACTCCAAAAGCTTCGTGAAAACAAGCTTTATGCCAAGTTGAAGAAATGCGAGTTTTGGCTTGAGGAAGTAGCATTCCTTGGGCACGTAGTATCAAGTCATGGAATATCCACATTGACCCAAAGAAAGATTGAAGCTATTCAAAGTTGGGAGCAACCTAAATCAGTGACCGAAGTATGTAGCTTTCTCGGTTTAGCTAGTTATTATCGGAGATTTGTGGAAGGATTTTCTCGAATCGCTACTCCATTAACTCAGCTGATGGAGCGAGGAATGTGAGAAGAGTTTTCAAGAACTCAAGAGGAGACTCATTTCAGCACCTGTTCTGACAATACCATCTGGCTCGGAGGGATTTGTCATCTATAGTGATGCTTTGGGCAAAAGGTTAGGATGTGTTCTCATGCAGCATGGGAAAGTCATAGCCTATGCCTCAAGACAACTCAAAGAATATGAGAGGAATTATCCTACTCATGATCTAGAGTTAGCACCGTTGTTTTTTCAGACTTAAAATTTGGAGGTATTACTTGTATGGGGAGAAAGTGGAGATCTTTACGGATCATAAAAGCCTCAAATATTTCTTCACTCAAAAGGAACTCAACATGCGACAACGACGTTGGCTTGAATTGTTGAAAGATTATGATCATACCATCCAATACCATCCGGAAAAGCGAACGTGGTAGGTGGCGATTGAGTAGAAGATAAGATCATATGCAATCACGAGTGCGATATTGTCAATGCAAAGGCCCATTTTGTGTGACTTACAAAGGATGGAGATAGAGTTAAAGACTCAGGGGACCCATGTGATGATGGCGAATATATCTGAGTAGAACCATCTTTAATTGATAAAGTTAAAGTCGCTTTCAAGCTACTGACACTGGAGGCGATGCGTATGAGGAAGAAAGTGCAAGAAGGTGCTATCTTAGGAAGCAAGAATCGATGAAGAATGAATACTTGAGTCAACTCCGGACTTTGTGTTCTAACTAACGACCACGATTTAAAGTATAAAATCATGATGGAGGCACACACACACACCGATTTGCAATCCATCTGGGAGTACCAAAATGTATCATGATCTTGACATACATTTTGGTGGGGGGCGATATGAAGAGAGAGATAGCGTTGTTTATCTCAAGGTGTCTAACGTGTCAACGAGTCAAGGCGGAGCATCAAGTACCAAAAGGTCCATTGCAACCACTTGAAATTCTAGAATGGAAGTGGGAGCACATTACCATGGTTTTCGTTACCGGTCTTCCCAAGGTTTCTCAAGGCATAGATGCGATTTGGGTCATTGTTGATAGGTTGACCAAGTCTGCTCATTTCTTACCGATACGAGAAACTTATACACTTGAACGTCTTGCTCGTATGTACATAAACGAGATTGTAAAATTGCATGGTATGCCAGTATCCATAGTTTCTGATCGAGACCCAAGATTCACTTCAAGATTTTGGGTTAGTTTGCAAAAAGCTATGGGCACGAATTTATGATTTAGCTCAGCATATCATCCTCAGACGGACGGGCAGTTGGAGAGGATGATTCAAACTCTTGAAGATCTATTAAGACTCTGTGTCCTTGACTTCAAGGGAATTTGGGACAAGTTCTTACCATTGGTGGAGTTTTCCTACAACAACAGTTATCAAACAAGTATTGGCATGGCTCCATTCGAGGCGTTGTATGGAAGAAAGTGTTGTTCTCCAGTATGCTGAGATGAGGTGGGTGAAGCAACGTTGTTGGGACCGGAGTTGGTATGTATGACTACGGAAAAGATTCAAACGATCCGACAACGTATAAAAACCTCACAAGATCGACAAAAGAATTATGCTGATCTTTATCGAAAAGACGTAGAATTTGATATAGGAGATCATGTGTTGTTACGTGTTGCTCCATGGAAAGGAGTTACGAGATTTGGAAAGAGAGGAAAGCAATATCCTCGATTCATCGGCCCATTTTTAATCCTCGATCGAGTAGGGCGTGGCCTATAGACTCGCTTTTCTGCCAAGTATGTCTCGTGTTCATAACATTTTTCACATATCCATGTTACGTAAATATGTGGGAGACCCAAACCACATTATTGAAAGTTAGAAGCCGGACGAAATAGCGAAGATTTGACGTATGAAGAGGTTCTGTTCAAATCTTGGATAAGAAGGAACATATTCTACGCTCCAAGGTTAAACCTCAAGTCAAAGTTTTGTGGAGAAACCACGATGTTGAGGAAATGACTTGGGAGTTAGAATCGAAATAAAATCAAGGTATCCTTACCTCTTGACATACCAGAGACGTATCCTAATTTCGAGAAGCGAAATTTTATAAGAAGGGGAGGTTGTAAGACCCCAACTTTTTAATAAAGATGATTTTTCTATAAATATCATTTTTGAATATTATGAGATTTAATTTGATATAATGTTATAGTTGTGGGTAATATTTATAAATTTTGCAAAAGTACGTGAGTTGTTATATAATATTCGATTGGTTTGGGAATATTCGTTTTAACGGGGAATATTCGTACAACCAAGACAATCATTGGTAGACCCCACAATGTAATTATTCATCGGATTGAGAAAATGACAAAATACTTTATGAAAATAACGGTGAAAGTTTTTACCGTTAAGCTGAAAAAACACCGGTGTTAAAAAGTACGATGTCTGGCGTGGTTGCATAGTAGTAGCACGGTATTGATTATTGATGCTTACGTAAGAAGTCACTCGGTTTTGTTCAATTATTGCTACGATGAATTCTTTGCATATTATCTCACGTTATTTGATTCAATTATTGTCGATATTTTATATATTATTAAATCAATAATTGAGACGATTAAAGTTATTAATATTATTATTTGCAATATTAACGATGTCTGAAGTTACGCGAGAGAGGTTTGGTCACCTAATTGCGGCATGAGGAGAAATCCTTATTGAAAAGCCCCTTTCTTGAAGGAGCGACGCGGTCGATTAATATTGCGAATTATAATAATGATGATAAATGTTGTTAAAAATATTGAGAGGGTTTTTATGATGTAGTTGTTGTAAATTTGCTTATTATTTGGATTCCTACTTACCCATTTTTCAAAATAATCGGTAAAAAGTTATTCAGTATATTAAAGGTAGGGCCACATATGGGGCCCACATGTGGGAAGAAAATTGAAGGTGTGAGAAATGTGTTATACGGTGGGATGAAAATAAAGGAAGAAAAGTGGGTGGGGAATAGATGACTTGTAAGGAATGGAATTTATATATATGTGATGTCTGTGTATATATAATATGATGTGTGTGTGAGTGGAAAGTGATGGGTGTAGAGTGAAAGTGATGTACGTGTGTTTGATGAAAATGGGGTGGGGGAAGGAGACGTATGAAGGAGGAAATGTATGTATATAATGTGTGTGTGTGTGTGAATTAGAAAAGGGGGAGGGGTTGGATGCCTTGGGAAAAAGGGTGTATATATTTATATAATATATATATATATATATAACATGTGTGTGTTGGATGTATATATATATAATATTGAGTGAGTGGAATAATATGGAGATGTTTGTATGAATATAGTAATGTGTGAGTGTATGAAAGTGATGGGTATGAGGGGGTTGCATTGAAAAATCAGTCCGTGTTTCTTCTTAATACATCCGTGAATCCCAAATTAATTACTTTGTAAAACTCACTTTGTTGTCTGCGTGATTTTATCGATATTAGTTGGGGAGCGGGTGATGATGGGAGGATAGCATTAGTAGTTCTCACTATTCTACATGAAATAATGTGATAATAAATGTAATGAGGACTCTATTGAGTTGTATATTGTCTAGATGACAATATTTGTATTAAAACTCACATCATATGTTTAGTCGTATTCTATACGACTGTTGTATAATTAAGTTTGTATTTAAATTCTGTACCATATATTTTGCGACTCAAGATGGGTGATGTATACCTATTTTTGGGACGTCGCATTTTTGGCCTTATGACCTGCTCCGGTTACCGGTCTGAACTCATGTTCTTTTACTGATTTTCTTTGTACATGGTCAGATGAGTTTTTTTATTTCAGTTTGATGAATGATTTGGTCGTTTTAGGTTTGTTTTCCATTGTGTCCAGGTCTGTTGTGTGATTGTCGCTATTTGTTGGAACTGAAAATGGATTTTTGGTGCATCTTGTTCTCGACCTGTTTGGACGCCTTCTTGCTTTCCGACCGGTTGCTGCTCTGCAGTTCGCCGAGAATTGTTTTGCCTGAGAATTTGTTTTGTTTTATTTTAATATAGAATAAAAGTTGCTTTGTCAAATTTACAAATGATTAAACAATTTAAATTAACAAATGGTGGAAATATTGGTTTTAAAATACACATCAGCAGGACATGGCCCCACTCACGTCAGAAATTTTTGACTTGTTGACTTAATTTGGATAAAAGTAGAAAAAATCAATAGTTCAATCATCTAATTGAAAAATTTAAAGGTGAATCACTAAAATAAAAAATGTCACCTAATTTAAGATACCGAAACATATTTTAGCCTATAGGGAATCATCTATTAATTATAATTAAATTTTAATACATTATTTTGTAATGTATTTTTTGCAAGAGTAGTAGTAGTAATACTTTACGACAATAATAAAGGGATGACTTTTGCATTTAACTATACATACATCTAATGTTGGTCAGGTATAAAGACAAAATTTGCTATCCGGGAGGTTCTCGTTATAACCCATACCATTTCGTGTAAACAGATTCCCTCTTTCTCTCCTGACTTTCCCGCGTTTATTTTTCATTTTTACAAACAAAAAGCCTAGTTACCCAATTCAAAACCCTAATTGATAGTTTTCCGAAGATGATGACAAAGACGTTTAAGGGAGCGAATGTGTTCATGTCACGGAACTTAGTTCCGCCGGAGATCTTCGATTCGCTTCACGACGCTCTCAAGCTCAACGGAGCTGACATCTTTCTGTGCTGCGATCCTTCGCGTAACGGTCCAAATGATTACCATGTTATATTGTCTCACGATCACGTACTCACAATTTAAACGCCTGTTCAAAAAATTTACATTTCGGTTTAATTTGATCTGAAATTGACGCGATTTTCTACGATTTGCAGGAAAAGATTAAGGATCTTCGGAAAAAGGGCTGTAATTTGCTTGGTATTGTGCAATTTCTGTATTTCTGTTTTGCTTTATTGTTGTTAAATTCTTGAATTTTGATCCGAATTAGTGGTATTTCTGCGATTTAATTGGCCATTTTAAAAAACGGCCTCCAATCAACTTTTTTAGGGTACTACTTTATTTGTAGGGTTGTGCACTTAAATAATATTTTGCAATGATCTTTTTTGTAGTATTAAACTTTAAAGAGTAATTATTGAAAAATATTATGTTGAAGTGTGTACTTTACGAACCTTAATTTTTGAAAAAAGAGTCGACCAAAGAAGTAGTACTCCTTTTCAAGGGATTAGGGAGGATAATACATGGATCAAACTTCTAGTTTTTTCAGCCTTGGTATTCCAAAAAATTCTATAATTAGCTTTTGTATATCTGAAAAGAAAGACCTTTCTTTTGTTTGATTGCTTCTCTGCTTGAGCCTATAGTAGTCTGTATCAACCAAATGTACAATTAAATTTGGTGACAAATGTGGCTTGGATTTTGAGGTGTTTGAAATGTCTCAGTGCTCATGTTTAGCATGATTGATATGTTAAAAGTACCTGTTAGGCAAGTGTGGCTAAACAGAATTAGTTATGATGGGTGTTTCCTCTGGCCAGGTCCTCAATGTATACTTTCCTGCGCAAAAGAACATAGGGTGCTGCCTAAACAAGGGTTCACTTGTTGCCTTGCACTGGATGGGGTCAAAGTACTGCCATCTGGTTTCGACATGGAAGAAAAGGTACTATGTCTGTACTACGCCAATGTGAGCTATTTCTCAGCTATTTTATGCACACAAATGAATTTGGGTTGAAGCTCTACCATTTCTTTCTTCTGTTCTTTACATGGATAAAAAAATATTGACTATAACTGCATATATATTGTGTAGTTCCTGTTTTTCACCAGTTCCACGTCTCTTAATGTTATTGATTTATGCCTATGCGTCTTAGATCATGTAACCCAAGATTACAGCATACATCCACACTACTAACTCAATGCATTGAATGATTTCTCCCACCCCTAATTGCGACTAAGTGAAGTTGGATAAGAACTCCATTTTCTTATTTCTTCAAAAGGGTAAAGGCGTCAATTGCAAACCTTACCTTCAAGGTTTCCCCGTGGCTGGAGTCATGTATGGGTACATTTTAAGTGTCACGTTCATCTTATCCCCAAATCTGATGATATAGGGACAAGACCAAGTTTACACATATATATACTGTTTTTTTGTGTGTGTGTAGAGAATAATAGGTCTTAACACGTTACTCATTTATCATTCTGCCATGCAACAAAACAATAAATAAAAACTCACTGGGTTTAGGATAATTGGGTTCAAACTGATTAATAGAATTGTATGCCAATTACACATTGATTTTAATCTATGGACATGTGTGCTAAGTGCATGTTTGAGAGGACATATGAGATACATCTATGCTCTGATGGATAGTGTTCAGTGAAGGTAGTTAACGTCGTGTAACATAGTTTATAAGGCTAGGTTCTATTTTATGGCATCTATTTAAATTATCTTTTTCGGTTTTCTGTTTCTAACCACATTCCTCTTCTTTCTCAATGTATGATTTACTCAGTTCCACCTTGAAATTGCAGATTATGCCTCCTGATTTATTGTGGTCTAATTTTGTCTTGTAGGATGAGATTGGAAAGTTGGTGACAGCTATGGGAGGCGTGCTGCATACTAAAGCATCATTGGATGTTAACTTTGTTATTGTGAAGAGTGTTTTAGCTGCCAAATACAAGGTTTTTGATTTCATTCATTGTTTTATTAAAGCGACTTCCGACTAGGCTCTCCCTATCTCCTCTTCCCTGCCCTCACCCAATTCGTGGTTTTTGGTAATTTTGGAATATGTATTTTTTTAATAATTAAAATTATAGAAGGAATATTTTCTCAAATTCGCAGCGTTGACACTATTTCTATGCTATACCCTAATCTGTTTCTATGAACTGTATTCCATGCTAACCAATTTTTTGCTGGTGTAGCAGATTTTAGGACTATACAAGATAATCAAGCAGCTAGGATTTCTTTGACTGCCACAACCACAGTCCACACAAACCTCTCTCAAGTATACTTAGGGTGGTTGTTGAGGTTTTTGAAGTTCTCCGTTGTGGTCTATAGAACCTAAGATTGATTTTTAGTCCTCGACAGAAATGATAGGTGTAACACTAATAATATGGCCTTTAGGTGCACAGGCCTTGCACAAGCTTCGTTCTGAACGTATATGTGATGTGCATGCAAACTAGTGAGACTCGCACTAACCTTTATATTCATCATCCCACGATGAGAGGGATTTATTTTTTTTGTCCGGGGGTGGTCGAGGAAGCCTTGGTTGTCCCCATTATCTGTAGAGCAATTACTTAAAAGTTTCATCCTTACATCTCTTTAGACTTCAACTATGAGTGCTTATTGAGGAGTGCCTATATCCAAATATTATTTATAATAAAAGTGTTGTAATTTCGTACAACATTCGAATTTTCAGAACATTAAATCCTGGTCATTCTTAGGCCACATGATTCCTTTTTCCTGGTCTGTTCCAATTTTGGAAGGTATATTGAAGTCTAAGAAGACTTTAATGAAGCCCCATGATTGATTCCCTTTATGTGATAATTATGCCTCCCCTGAACTTATAAATATTGTTTGACGTTCAGACTGTAAAGCTAAGTGTACTTCGAGAGTAGGTGTATATATATATATATATATGCGTGTGTGTATATATAGGAAGGATCAAGAGCACTCCCCTTATCTAGCACTTCTCTTTAAATAGCACTTATTTATTAAAACTACGTCGTTTTGTAGATTCTTAAAAGAGAGCGGTCCCACTTGCTTTCCTTTTATTTACAAAAATGCCACCCGTGGCCCCAGTTGTTTTTTAAAAGAATCTCCAAAACGACGCAGTTTTAATAAAAGAGTGCTATTTAAGGAGTGCTAGATAAGAAGAGTGCTCTTGATTCTTCTTCTTCTCTCTATCTCTCTATATATTTATATATATATAGGGGGCTGATATATAGCCAACATTGTATTTTTTTTTTTATCCTTACAACAGATCGTGACCGTTCAAACATAGATCTAACGGATAAAATATCATCCATCCGCACTTTAGTTTGGGAGAGCCTGCAAACTAAAAAAAATTAAATATATTATTTTAATATTAAAAAGCGTAGGCATTTTTGTTATTATTCCCATCCGCACAACTAAAGTACGGATGCATGATTTTAGGAGTTTTGATTTTCGAAACTTCTTCCTCTTCAATATGCTATTGAGTTTGAGCGGAATATGGGGATCTTTATTCTTAGTAAATTTCATCAGCAACTAAAACAAAGACTTATCTTTATCACCATTAATATAGACAAATAAATACAGAGAGAGGGGAATAGAAAAAAAAATAAAGAATTCATCTTACCACCAATATACACAAATTTATATATATAGAGAGGAATTATAAGAAAATGAAGTATCCATCTCGATTTATATTTTTCTCCTCAGGCCAACCCATTTACACGTATATTACTATCATACTGCGAATTTGGTTACCCAATCACCAATCAATACATGAAGAAAATAAAGAATCAAATATGATGGGTTATAGAGTTGGAATTTCTAGTTCTTCTCCGGCTGATTTTTTGCTGTGTATGCATGGTTACTCCTAATTTTCTTAAGAATCTGACATATAGATGGGATAAGGATATATGTGATAGGTCTTCTTAATAATCATCAAATCCCCTTCTTATTTGGCCAATATACCTTCTGCTATATATTAATCTCCGTCCGCATAATCAAACTGCAGATGGGTTGATTTTTTTAAAATAAGGGTAAATTTGGTATATTACAAGTGGACCTATCGTTCACAATTTAGTTTCTAATCGTCTGCAAAACTAAACTGCGGATGGGATTCGGGAGTATTTTTTTACCGTTGGATAAAAAATTGAACGATCTAGATTCGTTGCAAGGATAATCCTATTTTTACAGTGCTGGCCTTGGATCAGCCCCCATATATTTCTGTGTGTGTATATATATATATATATATATATATATATATATATATATATATATATATAGGGACAAGATCCAGTCCGGACGGATCTAATGTCCGGATTTTTTTTTTTTAAAACAACTAAAAAAAAATAAATAAAAAATTATGGAATTGAAATTTTTTCATAATACAGTGTTTTGGGTGTGATTTGGGTACGTATAACAAAATATGTATGTACAGTCTGTGCAGACTGTACCACCATTTGTTGGTATAAGTATTTAAATCACACCCAAAACATTATATTATGAAAAAAATTTCAGTTCCATAAAATATTAAATATTTTTTTTTAGTTTTAAAAAAAAAAAAAAATTTGGTCCGTTTTTGATCAGGTCCGAACTCCCGGACCTGATCCATTTTGTATATATATATATATATATATATATATATGCCTTGTCTCTTTAATTTGTTCTTTTGTTGTTCTCCAATACTTCTTTGATGAAATTCACTAATTGGGTGTCTTAAATTTGCAGTGGGCTTTAAACACTCTCAAGAAACCAATTGTAACTTTAAGTTGGCTACATCAATGTTGGAAAGAGCACCGTGTTGTTCCTCAGGATTCATACAGGGTTCTTCCTTTCTCTGGATTGACAATTTGTGTCACCAAAGTTCCTGCAGGTCAACAACTTAGATAATAGATATAACTTTTTAAAGAAATAGCAGTTATCTATTGATACTGCTTTCCTGCAGCTTGACAAGCTAGATAGTAGGTTTTAACTTTATAGTTTATATAGTAATCCTAGTTATCTGTTGGTGCTGCTTAAGCATGATGTCCTCATATAAAAGCTAATAATACGTTTTTTCTCAGATGAGCGGAAGGAGATGGAGAAGCTTGTCATTCAACACGGTGGCAAATATTCTGCTGAACTGAACAAGAAGTGCACACACTTGGTTTGCGATATATCCTACATATGATTTACTTAAAGACACAGGGATATCTTTTTACATTACTTTCACTTCTTACTTAAAAAAAATAATAACATTTGAAGAATCTTTTGTTTTTACAAGATTCCTCTGTTTGCTAGTGTGTTAAAAGTTCAATGTTGGTTTGACAATATTTGTTGCTAGCTGCTCTGAGGTCATAATTTTTAGTGGCAAATTTTCCTGTTAAATTCCATACTTAGGGCCTCTTAATCCTGAAACTGTTGTTGGTGCTTTATTTGAACATAACTTGTAGATCTTGGTCAATTCTGACCAGTCAAATTGTTGATTCCTATTACTGTTTCAACTCTTTCAAGAGGGCATTCATTTTATCTTTCTACTGTATTTGTCTTGTCGCCCATTCACAAACATCTTCTTTGACCTTGTATTTATGGCAAGCTGCCTTTGATTGCTGTGTATGTGCAAGAAAAAACATTCCTTGGATCACTGTCTTTTTATAAAATTTACTTCAATTTGGAGGTTACAATTATAGTAATGTAAGTCAATCAAGTAGACTTGGGATCCTTTCAACGTTGTCCACTCTTTTGCACAATCAGCAATATCCCCTTCAATCCCTGTCCCTTCTTCTTGGGTGGTTATTGCACTAGGGCTACCAAATGGTTGCCACGAGGACTCTCATATCTATTAAGTATTTATTCTTACAGTTGTAATTTTACTTGCAGTTGCAGGGTAATTATAATGTCTAACTCTTACCAAGTTGATTCTGAAGCATCTACTTCACCATTGTTACTGTACTATCTACGTTGTCAGGGTCGAAGCTGTGAATATACCAAGGGGAAGCAATAAGCCCCTTTGACTTTTGGGAATATATTATTTGTATTTAAGTACTTAATGCCTTTTTTCCATAAACAAAAGCCCCAACTGACTTATATAGAATTTTTCCATACTTTTGAACATTATTTCAACTTTTATGCATTTACCTTGTGAATATTTCAAAGTTTCTGCCCTGCTGAAGTAAAATTCTAGGTATTCCACTATTTGACCCAGCAGATAACATCCAATTTGAACAATTTATTTTGGATGTGTTGTCAATTTGTCTTTCAAGTGACGATTTTTAAAGCAGTATTTTTATTTATTTTTGTTGTTTGTTTTTTGTTGAAGCAGTATTGGTGGATTGGAAAAAATTTATTACTTTCAATCAATGTTCTAAAAGGCGCTAGGCGGAAGGCGGGCGGGCGGCCAGAGGGGGCCTAGGCGAGATTTTTTATTTTAAGCCAATTTTAATATTTTATCTAACATTTATCCAAACAAAACAATAATATAAAGCAAAACAACCTATAATAAAGATAATAAAGGCATTTACTTGAAGTTCAAACACATATCCATATTGTTAATGTCAAAGTTCAAACACAAGCATGCAATTGTTCAAAGTTCAAATATATTTTTAACGTATTAGTTTTATTCATACTATTAAATAATAAAATTTAAAATTTCAAGAATTTAATTCAATATTAAAACTTAAGAAACTAAACATAAATTTAAGAATTATATTGAATTAAATTAAATATTACAAATGTATCATCATTTATATAATTTAAAGTTGGTACAAGTTCAAAAAATTACAACTATAATAAAATTATCCATTTTGACTTGATATTGTTCACTTCTTGTTGTGATTTGATATGCTACAATCTGTATTATGAATATGGTAAATCATTAGAAAAATAAATATATTAAGATCTGGTTTGGATAATTATTAAAATAAAATAAAAAAACTCTCCGTCTAGATCCCGCTTAATTTTCTAGAGGGATTTTTTTGCCGCCTTGGGCCTAGGTGAGGTGTCAGGGGGGCCTAACACCTAGGTAAGGCGCCAAGGGGGGCCTAGCGCCTAGGCGAGAATTTTTAGAACACTGCTTTCAATAATGTCCCTTTGTTTAATTTTCCCTTATCAAAACAATGTGAATTAAACGCTGGAACAAAAAGATTCACTCAGGCTACTTATCCTGTTCAGATTTTGCTTGAAGATTTTTTTTTTGAATTGAACAAAACTATATCTACCTTCTATCAACTATAAGATTAATTTTCATTTCTTCAATATAGTCGTAACGTTTCAACATTTTTTTCCGTTTTGTACTCTTAGATTTGTCTACATATATTACTGTCTGACTTGATTGTTTCGAATACTTGCCGTTAACATTTTGAAGTTTACGATTCCTTGAAATTATCATGGGCACAGTTTGTTTCCTTGACTCTTTGTAAGTTCCTGAAGGTGACAAATTCAAAGTTGCCAAAAGATGGGGTCACATTCATATTGTTGCCAGGAAATGGTTTGATCAGTCAGTTGCTAGAAGAGGTACTGACTAATATTGATATCATGCTGTAATTTGGGGTATAATTCAAATATTAAAACATTAAGTTTTTCTTCTACTGTGGAGAGTCCTCACTGTGGTGTCTGACTTTAAGTTTATCTTTCTTTGACCAATAGCATGTCTTAATGAGGAGTCCTATCCTGTTCAGGGTAGCTCTACTTCTACAAATGCAGCAATGCCTTCTTTGAAGACGCAGCGTAGTCAAGACAAGGCTGTAGGACATTCTCAACGCAGCCTGTCTTCTTTGGCAACAGATGCAAATTTGCGAGCTGTTAAATGTGATGGCGTAGTGGATTTTGACCTCGAAGCTACTCTCTCACAGAACATGTCTTCAAGATTTTCAGATGCTCCTGTCCTTATAAAAGAGGACAACAGTGGAGCATCTGCTATGCTTCCAAGGAGCAATAAAAATTTTGATGGTTGTGTTGCGGATGACTCTCAAACGGAAGACAATGATTTGTACTTGTCAGATTGCAGGATTTCACTTGTTGGTTTTGATGTTTTGGAAATGCGAAAACTAGTCAGCATGGTCCGCAGAGGTGGTGGTTCCCGCTATATGTCATTCAATGAAAAATTGACGCACATAGTTGTTGGAAGTCCCTCAGAGATGTAAGATCATCCAAACTTATGTAGATTTTATTGGATACATTTCTAATATTCTTCTTTTGTGAGTAGCTTGAAATGGTTCTTAGCAGTTAGCAGCTCAAAGTTTGTTAACATAAATGTTGAGACTTGCTTATAAATTTAACATGTCCCACCTTTTGTTTTCTTCTTGGCAACTATTTTTAGCTGTTATTGAAGCTTGGTCTATTAGGGAAAATATTTTTTGGAGGCTCCAAGCATTACAAACTTTCTCTAATATGTTTTAATCATGAAATTTCTAAATGACAAGCTATGTGACTATTCTTTAAGTTGATAGTTTACAGACACCATTCCACGAGAACACGAAATAATAGATGAATTTGAGAGGATATTCAAAATTGCAGGACGATAGTAACTTTTATTGTCTCGAAGTCAAATGTAATAAACGAATATTTCCGTAACCATGTATGAGCAACAATAGGTTATGAATTTTGTATAGGCAACACATGTAATCTGAAAATTATTGAAAATATAAAAGGGAATAGTGGTAATTCTCCTATGAAATTTATTACAGCAGGTGTTTATGGTTGTCGTTCTTAGTTCTTAATCTATATTGGGTTCTGGAAAATAAATGAGAAATTCATGTTGCTTGCATAGGTGATTGGATTAAATACTTTAGACTGTGAAGAGGAGAGGGGAGGCATTTTCTTAGTAGTATCATTTTGTAATGATATGCAACCGATTATCATGTATAGCTGTATTCTTATGTTCGATATCATCAAAACATTTATTTGTGCAAACACTGGGACAAATATCAGGATCTTTCAAGGTTAAGAGTCACTGCGTTTCTCACAAGCTAAAAATTTTACAGAGAGAAAAAGGAAGTAAGGGGCCTTGCAGCCGTGGGTGTTATATCTGTTGTTAGACCTATATGGCTTGAAGATTGTGATCGTGAGAAGAAAGAAATTCCTGTACTTCGGAGGCACATTGCTTATGATTTACTTGTTCCAAAAGGTATGGTAACCATATTTTGAGATATGGAAGTTGGCCTGATTTATTCCTCATTAATGTAACTGAAATCTCTGTGTGTTTCTAATCCCAATAGTTTAATCATATTAAGCTAGGATCAGTATAACATTAAGGTTCTCAATTTGACACGTTTAACTTTCTATCATTTTCATTATCTGCATTTCTTCATTTATAGATCTTATTTCCTCCAATAAGCGAGCTGCTATGATTGAGACGAGTATTAAACAAGGAAAATCAGTCTTGCATGATGATCAAGTAGGGCAAAATATGAATTCTGGACCTGCAATGTCATCTGGGAAAAGTAAAGCACCAGATATTATCATGAATAGGGAGAGTTCTGTCACAGCTACTTGTAAATACACCAATGAAAGCCAGACTTTTGCTCCTTTTGGCAATAATAAGGGTTACCGTAAGATTCAGCCTGGTTCTGGCACTGAAATTCAAGATGGAAAATCATCAGTTGTATTTAAGAGGAAGCTATTTCAATTTTCGAGCTCCTTTCCTGAAGAACGGGTAATCTGTTCTATTTTTTTTTTGTTAATTGTTATGAATTATCTTCACTTTTGTGAGAGTGCAACACATTCTTCAATAATTTAATTAAATTACTTTATAGTCTCTTTGTTTATTCTACAGTAAATAATATATGTATCACTTTGTAGTAAGCAGATAATAATAATAATTGTATACTTAATAGGTTAGTATTTTAAGGATCCCCCAACCCCACCCCACAGAATTATCTATCTGAATTGAGACATCTGTACGTCTCTCTATGTATCTAACATGATAATATTTGGGTAAATAGTGCTTATAGATGTGCACACACGTGCGTGTGCGTAAATGATGTACTATGGATATATACATTGGTTAAATACTTTACAATTCAAACCATGTAAAAGTGAATTAGTTTCTAAATAATTAAGAGAAATATGTTTGTAAAAGGGCAACTAAAAGAAGTACAATAACTTAATACCTAATATTTCTACTCCCTTTGCCCAGAAATGAGAGTTGCATGAAAAAAATCTTTCTTTCTCTGTCTTTATCTAGTTTCTTTTTACGGGCAAAGAAATCGTACCTTGCAGGGTTAGAGTTTCGTGTTGGCTGAGTTGGAGATAAATCCACAAAGAGTATGGTATTGATTGATAAATTGAAGAAGAGAGAAGAATAGGTAGACTATTATCCTAGTAACACGTGGTAGAACTCCTAGGATCCAAGAGCCTTCTAGAGTATCTAGGATCTAGAGAGCCTTGATGTGTGCTTAGGGTTGAGAGAGAATCTGTAAGTCTCAAGTCTCCCAAAAGTCCATTTTTGAATGGAATGAAAAGAGTATTTATAGAGTTTCCTAGAAAGCAGTCATGTGCCTGGCACATGAGCTCAGGGAAAATTCCAGAAATACCCTTAGTTACTAGAGTAATGCCCAGATCGTCATGTCTTTCTAGCCACTAATCCAATCCCTCAATAAATTTCCAAAATGGGTTACCTCCATGAGCCTTCTGTCTTGGGACTCATGAAGGCCCTTCTTAGGTCTCATGTTTTAAGGTTCTTATTGTTTAACACAAGATTTTTTGCTCTTTCTTTGTCTGAACAACTTGTCGCTGGAAATCTCAGAGAAGCTCAGCACGGGACAAATGGAGGCCTTGCCCTAGGAGGCCAAACCCTAGATTCGTGCCTCTTTCGGTTCTCTTCGTTCTTATTGGTCTTTCTTAATCGGTTTATAGCATTTTCTCATGATTCTTGGCCCTGTGAGAAACTTTTCTTATCATAGAGATTCTGAGGTCAATCATTTCTAGAGTTTCACAGGTTTCTTAGTTTCTTTCTGTGGTTCGGGCTTGTTATTATGTTATTACATCGTTTAAAACTTGTCCGACACACAAATCAAGAAAATGAATTAATGCGCGCCCTGGGTGGTTTAGTGTGTGCCGTAGGTGGTAGAGCGCGCACCCTAGGCGGTCAAACCCTAGGATTTTCCCCTTTTGTTCATTTATTGCTTCGCTCATTAATAATTGCTGTCTTGGATCATTTATTTCCTTCATTCAGTTAATTGATTTAAGTCATATGTGAACCCTAACTTGTACTTGGGCTCACATTTGCCCCTTGCACGTGAGTCACGGTGGGACGATCGTGCAAAATATTTCAAGTCTTTGAGTCTTGCTTCAAATTTCTGAACAATCCGCGGAGCTCGATTTTGCAAGCCTCGAAAATGAAAGTCTTATGAGAGGAAACCTCTAGGGGCCCGAACCAAGGGGCCAAACTCTTGGAGGGCGAGCACTAGAGGAGCTCTCCTAAGGTATCTTGGAAAATCTTCTATCTAATCTTTCCAAATCTTGCTCTCTTGGAATTTCTCTCTTCTTCAAAATCAAAAAGTCATCGAGAAGGCATCTAGTGAGCGTGCTTCAAATCAGGGCGAACAAAAGATGAAGATCTCCCCCCTAGGTGGCTAAACCTGGGGGTAGAATCCTCAGGAGGTGGCATTGAACCTTAGGGGCTCCGACACCTCCCTTGTTTTTTGATTCTATTTCAAAGATAATGATTGCCCTCTCTTGCATAGGTTTCTTTATATTTCAAGTGCACCAAGTTTTATTGATAATCTATTTCTTAATCATTTGGAAATAAGTTTCAATTTTCAATTACTTCAAATCAAAAGCAGTATCTATTTTTTTTTGGTAGGGCCATCTCAACATCCCCTAACCGATTTTGACTTGAGCCTGCACATTTCTCGACTTAGGTCAACTCTAACATACACCTATTCATACATATTAACATACATACATGCTAGAGTTTTGAAAGGCATGTTTAGGAGTATTATAGCCATAACATGACATCTTACTTCTTTAGTATCAGGTTGTCTTTGAAATCATTTTACTTTTCATTTAGGTTCCAAATCAGTCATGTATATGCCTCATAAGTTCATAATTTGTAAAACTTATATTACTTCAAAGTTTGTTTTCTAAACTTTAATGAATGAAGAGGTAGCATTGTACTTCATTGCCTGTAAGCGATTAAAAGAGCAATTTCAAGAATTTGTCAAAGGTGAAGGTCTCAGAGGAGAATGGTTATCTAGATAATGGGATTACCTCCCAAATCAAACCAAAGAATCACTCCCCATCCACTTATTGCTCTAGGTTTGTTGAATTTGAGATGAAAATTAGAGTAGGATAAGATTTGGGAGAGCCATTTCATATAACATGGTTATATAATGTAAAGAAGGTCGAACCTTGTGGGATGAACCAATTAATCAGGATGCTTTGGCCTCTTCCTTCATCATTTTTCATTCTTCTTTTAGGTGAATCTCGGCGCAATTAATCAATATATTTCAACTCTTCCATTTATATTCAAATAAATTGAATATTTAATTATTAATAATCTATCAATTCTTTGTTAACTGGTCTTAAGGTTCATCCAATTTAAATAAGCTATTATCTTGACTCCTTTAATTATTGAATAAATTGTTATCTAGCTTAGTTCTCACAAATACTTGATGGATACATATTCAGGCCTTGCCTCCTCTTCCTTCATTTTTTTCATTATTCTTTTTTTAGGTGAATCTCGGCGTCTCCTAGCTTGAGTTCTCACAAATACTTGATCGGATACATATTGGGGCCTTCCTACTCTCTTGCTATTCGACTTTGAGCCTTATTCTCATTAAAAATACTCTCTATTCTTAAAGATGCAGCAATGTTTAGATAGGTAGTTGTGAGGTTGATAACTTCGCTTTTGTGGGCCTTGACATGCTTTGTCTTCCTTCATTTTTTTCGCTTTTTAGGTGAATCTAAGCGGATTTACTTAATTCAGACCTTTTGCTAGTGTTATTCGAAATGCATACTATGCGGATGACATAGGAAGTTGTTTCACGATATCATGAAAATGACTCGCTTTCAACTTTTGACCTTCGGAAGATGCGTCAGGCTAAATTGAACACCTTGGCTTCGAGGCTAAATTGAAGTCGAAGTCGAGTCAGGTATCTAAGATGTTGAGGGACTGATAGCCTCAAACGCGAATATTCGGGACACCGTCATTGTTGACTTAGAGGCTTTAGTTCTGCCCCCACTTCAGTTCAATCATGGTGTTTTGTAGTTTTTTATTTCTTGTGTCAGAAAACTCATTTCATGTATATTTCAGTTATCAAAATAGAGTTTAACATTTTTAATTGTCTTTAACTTGAATTTTCCTTAAGACCCAATGATTAACATTGAATCCGCAATTATTCAAATCAATACTCCAAGACAATAATATGCATAACGTAAGAGTAAATATGAAATCTTTTAACATAGAAAAACATATTTTTTTTGTTGGTTTCTCGCAAACGAACACTTGAATCCATACTTCTAAAAAAAAAAAGAAAAAGAATTTGTCCAAGTATAAGTGAAAGTTTGATATATTATTAATAATTGGTTTACTTTTAATTATAAAACAAAGAATAATCAATCTTGCTTTTGACGGAAAAAACATAACGTTCACCACTTTTAGAGAGAAACATAGTTATCAAGGCGCCAAGTCGAGGCAAAGCGACAGCCGTGAGCTTAAGCTCTTAGTCGACAAGGTGCCCAACTAATCGTCCACAAGTCGACAAGTCGTTAACAATGTAAATTTTATACGTATAAAATTATATATATTTAACATTTATATGAATATTTATATATTTAGGTGACTAATTATTTTCAGCTTTGGTTGTTTATTTAATTTGGCTTCCTGCTAAAGTAAAGAATAAGCTTTATTGTATTATAAGATGTAATTTGGTTGTTAGTTCTGCTAACAGATTGGGATGTTTTCCTCCTTTCTACTATATTATAGTTTATACAGCTGTATGGCACCAATCACCATCATGCTCCCAAACAAAAAAATAATTCAATTATATTATACAACACTACAACAGTAAGTCAGTAACATCACATCATTACAGACTTAGAAAGCCAATTTTTTTTTTATCTCCCCTGTACGCTGTAAGGCATCAACATGCATTTAATAATTATACAGCTGCAAGGCACCAATTACCATCATACTCCCAAACAAAAAAAATAATCCAATTATATTATACAAAACTACAGCAGTAAGTCGCTAACATCACATCATTAGAGGCTTAGAAAGGAAATAAATTGTCTCCCACATATATTAAGGCGATTAAGGCGTAATTAGCTAACACGATTCGAAAGTTCGATTTGGCTCGACTTTGGCTTCTAAAGCGAGACTCGGATTCGTTAATAATATGATCCAATCGAAAGCATTAAAAATAGTTGAATAAAAATATGGTAGAATATAAAGGTTATACTAACTCGTTTAATATTCAAACTACTCAAATTTTTATTGTAATTCGATTTTACTCGGTTAATACATATTCGATTAGATGTTCGATACATTATCTTATAATATATACAAATTTAAATCAAATTAGGATAATTAGTTATTATTTTGTTTTTTTTTAATTTTAATTGTGATATTATATTTGTAAAGTGTAATAATAAATATATTTTCTCATTTTTAAGTAAAATAACAAATTCAATTAATAATTATATTTATTATAAAACTAGTTATTATGTGGAGACTCGAATTCGAGCTTGAATTTTAAGCTCGCGAGTAGCTTGGGTCAGATCGAATTCGAGTAATAAATATTCGAGTCGAGTCGAATCTGAGTAGAATTTTTCAAATATAATTCGAATTCGAGCCGAATTCGAGTACGAATTTATCATTTCGAGTTGAATTCGAGTAAAAATTTATCAGGCTCAACTCGTTTACACCCTTAAAGGCAGTAAGGTTGCAACATGCATTCAATAATAATAATAATTATTATTAGAAAGTCATACCCCTGGTAACATACATCCAAGAACCAAAAAACAAAACAAATGACTTCTCGGTGTGTATTGTGTACCCAAAACCAAAGAGAAGGAAAAAAAGCTCAGGAATGGTGAAACCCAAGAGAGAAGAAAAAAAATAGCAAAACCAAACCTCTGTCCAAGTCGATGCATCGGCAGAAAAGAAAAGTAGAACTGAAGAAAAGAAGAAGAGTATAAGAAAAGGAAAGAGGAGGCATACTGGAAGTCGCGTCGACAGGTGAGTCCCCTTTCTTGCTCTTGGTCTCTACTCTGCAACTCATTTTTCCTCTCTGCTATTCCAAAGTCGCGATCGATCGATTAGGTTTACAGTCGACTCGAACTTTGTTATTTTTTTTAACTCAGTTAAGGTTTGGGTCGAACACCCGCTCTGTCCAAGTCGAGAACTTAGCCATATTGTCTCGTCCAAGTCGCGAGAAAGTAGTCGAAGTCTTCCAAGTCGTTACCTGAGTGGTCGACTTTCTCCCTTGCAACCAAGTCGTCCAAACGACTCCCCAAAATGTACTGACTGGACGCCTAAGTGTCGCCTAGGCGACGACTTGATAAGCTTGGAGATAAAGTGTAACTTTTTTGGATTTGAGGGCTTATACTCAGGCGCCTCAATCACTTTTAAAGTTGAAAGTGTAACTTCGGATTTGAGGGCTTATACTCAAGTGTCTCGATCACTTTTAAAGTTGAAAGTATAACTTGTCAGGTTTTGAGGACTTAAAATCAGGTGCCTCAATTTTACTTTTAGTGGTAGAGCATAACACTTGTGCCTTATCCCTTAGTCGTGCCAAATTTGGCATATAGGGTTTCATAAGGGCTTAAGTCGAGTACCCCGTCACTTGGTCATCCAATTTCTTGGCAAGTGCAATCTATGAGGACTTGAAATCAGGTGCTTCATTACTTGGGTCATTTAGTTTTTTGGCAAGTGTAATCTACGATGACTTGAGATCGGGTGTCTCGTCATTTGGATCATCCAATTTCTTGGCAAGTGTACTCTATGAGGACTTGGCCACCATTTAGAGTGGACCACCATCTTGGTTGGGTGGATTTTTTTTAATACATCAATTCTTGTGCCTTCTCCCTTGTTCATTCAATTTCTTGTCAATGGATACTCCTGAGGACTTCAACCACCATTTTTGGTGGATTTTTAATTCATCAATTCTTGTGCCTCCTCTCTTGGTCATCCAATTTCTTGGCAAGAGATATTCCTGAGGACTTAAACCACCATTTTTGGTGGACCACCATCTTGGGTGGATTTTTGATTTTTTGTCTCTACAACTCAGATATTTTTGATGGTAGAGCCAATGTTTGGGTTGTCCATTATCATCTTGAAATTTAGTTCGAGCATTCTTTCTTCTTGTGATCAAGCCCCAGGGTGTACTCTTTGACATTTAAATTTTCAAGCCGCATTATGTGTCTATGGCAAGCTTCTCATGTCCTTTTGGATCGATGTTACACACACCTTTCTCATGGCGTCACCATCTTTGGCCCCTTGGAGTAGCTTTCTATGTCACGAAAGACTTGAGGGTGATCATCCCCAAGTATCCATGTATTTCTTGCCACTTTCCTTTGTTTTAATCACCTTGATCGTCACGATAACCAAAGTTCGATCGAGAAATCACTTCGGAGCTCAAAAAGGAGTGTGCCCCCTAGGGGTCGAACCCTAGGAGGGGAACCCTTGAGTTCTTCTTCTTTTGCTTATTTCTTCTGTTCTGATCTTCGTTTTGTTCGGTGGTTAATCTTGTGTCAAGAAAGGAACTTCATCGGCATAAGTTTGAAGAGTTGAACCTTTAGGGTTTTTTTTGAGCTCAAGCATCCTTCAGGCTCTCTTGTGGAGTTGCTTCTTGGTCACTTTCAAAATTAAATTAACCCTTTTACCTGAATCATCCTCCTAAGGGGAGACCGTTTGAAAATTGTTCATTAAACTCGTCTGCCAACTCTGGAGGATGCTTTGTCGAGAATGTATATATATATATTTATATGGATATATATATATATATTCATGGATTTGAAAAGTTAAATTGATTTGAAAAGTTGGAATTATAGTCCTCATTTCCTCAGATTTCTTTACATTGAGAAATCGAAAGTAAAGAAAACTTCTTGAAATACTTATTCTAATTTTTTAGAAGGTGAGAGTTGTCTCTCATTCTTCGAGTAATACAACTCTTGAATGATTGAGCTTCTGATCCGAACAAGTGGGGAATATGTGTTGTCCTCCTTTCAATGGTAGTCCGGTCGTTGTAACGTCTTTGGGCCCTAGATTTGACCTCTGGCCTTCCCTGGTAGTAATCGTGATCCATTATGTCAGTCCTCTTGGTGAGATTCAATCTTCTTTAGATCTTATCATCCTCATATTTATTGAGTTGCTCTAACTCGAAGAGGTCATCCATGTGGTGATCTGGTGTGCCACTTAGATATTCTCAACTAATACATTTGTGTTATCCAGCTTGATTCCAAGTGAAGTTTTTAATCTCCACGAACTCGTAGTATCGGAAAAGATAAATGCATCCACAATTGTCAGTGTATTGTTAAACATTAAGAAAAATTAAAAAAAATCAAATTAGTATCATCTATGTTATACATGAAGTTTGTTAATCATGTTTTTCTTTTGATACTTGCATTATACTGTAAATATATTTCGTTCTCATATTTATTTCGAGTTGTACCCGAAGGATAAAAATAATAATTATTACTGTTGGTAATAATAAAATTCATCACACATACATTAATGAGTCGTGTATAAATGGCAATATGTACAATTAGCATGTGCCTTTTTTTTAATGGAGCCACATCAATATATAATATATTACTATTACTCAGCTATAACAGTTTGTAGCAACGAACAATTTGCAGCAACGAGAGTTCAGCCCAAGGAGGGCGGTCCTGTTCACATTTGATCAGGAATGATCTGAACAGCTTGCTGGGACGCGATGATATTGTCTATCAGATCTGGCCTAGCTGAACCTTGTAAGGCCGAAGCCTACAAGGCCGAACTTTGCAAGGCCAAGCCTTAGGTGGTGATTGGTGAAGCTCTTGCTTTTTTAGTGAGATGCGTCCTGTCTTCAATTCTTTTTAGTGGGACTTATATAATCTAGACTGCAATCCTTAGATAGCTTCCAATCCTTGGGAGGTGGCAGCCGAACCTTGCCTAGCCAAATTGGCGAAGCTTTATGTGGTCTACTAAATATTAGGCAGCACTTCGGGACCGTGATTCCAAAATCCATTTGTGCTTGTGATTGACCCTTTGTTTGATCTCTGAGTTGCTTTGGTCGATTTGGTAGTTTTTTAACACCGAACTGTGATGTGCCAATAAAGTAATTTGATGGCATGGGTGGCTTCGGGGTTATGTTAGAACATGGTCCCTTGAATATAACTTAACAATATTCTTTCATGACATGGATGCACTTGGAGGGGTTGGTAGAGTAGCAAATGATCAATGCTTATGCCTGACTAGTATTTAATGGTAGTGACCCTGGCTTATCAAAAAGAAGTTTGATGGTAGTTAGTTATTCACATGATGTACTTCAAATCTTCATGAAGAGGTAATAATATATACATATTATGTATGCACGTATGTATATATATATATTGTAAAAAGTGTGTGTATTCCATATTGAATATATATAATTTCTTAAAAGTTTGGGAATGTTAAAAATGTATTCCATCCGACTCTTGAATATTCTTAAATATCTATATATTCTCTTTTGATGATACTTTGTGTTAGGTCTTGACTACCATTTTTGGTGGAGACTATTTTAGCAATTAAGATCTCATCTGAGATCCTTAGAAATCGGATAAATAAATACTATATATTAAAAAGTAGCCTTTTCTTCCTCAAACGAGCCTTTTTTTCTTTTTTTCTCCAACGATATCGATCTCGGATGATGATTCAAAATATCCTTTTCCTAAATAGGTTCTATAGTTTTTATGTTTTTAATTTAGTCCCCAAGGTTTTACGAAAGAAAAAACTTGAAAAATTACATATTAGTCCCCTAGTTTTGTTGTCTTCTATTTTAGCCCCGAAGTTTGTTGCCTTTTTCTTTTATTTTTGCACTTCATAAAATAAATAATTTGGACATTATACGGCAAAGATACTTTTTCCTAAATGTTCACGGTGCTCCTTGAAAAATAACATACGATCTTTTTATTGATAAAATATGAATATATATACAAAAGGTTCATATGCCAAATCCTAAAGTAGGATCCGAATCCTAACGTGTTTCTGAATCTTGGGTGCCACTTCGAAATATATACATAATAATTTTTTATTATTGTTATTTTTTATTATATATATATATTTTAGGTCATTAATAAAATCTTTTAATGTAAATAGGTTAAGTTTTCACATGAATTAAAAGGAATGGTATAGTATACTTCCCTTGGTATGAATGGTAAAGTGTACTTCCCTCGATATGAGAAGTATGACTTATGGAGTACATCTTGCCCCCAGTTTTTCTTTTACTTTGAGGAATCGAAAAGTAAAGAAAACTTCCTTGTCGCTTCCATATGTGAAAAACTTGTTGGGACTTGTTTTCAATCACTGTTATTGGTGAGACTTTGTCTTTAGCCTTAGTCTTTAACGGCATTCACCGGTGAAATCTTCGTTAGCCTTCTGTTGTCGGAGACACTTTGAATGTCTTTGGCTTGAAAAGTATGCAATTGTATCAATTGTTGACGAAAGCTCCTCATTTCCTCTTGTTGCTTCTGCATCTCGGACATCATGGACCTCATCATTCCTTGTCCCTCGCGTTCATCCTTCAATGCCTAAAGCATCTCCATCTTTTGAGGTGTCTTCTATGATGGGTTTGTCTATATCCAGATTTGCACCTTGAAAAGCTTGATTTGATTGCCTCAAAGCTAGATCAGGTGATGTAATACTTGTGGTCAGAGAAGCTCTACCCGTTGTTCTTCCACTTCGAGTTGTGGGCATACCCTTCACGAATTCTACACCTCCCCAGCAGAGTTGCCAAAAAAATGTGGGCAATGAAATCGTAACTTGCTAGGGTTAGGGTTTTGTGTTGGTTGAGGAGAGAAATCCACAAAGAGTATGGTATTGATTGATGAATTGAAGAGGGGAGAAGAACAGGTAGGCAATTACCCTAGTAACACATGACAGAACTCCTAGGATCCAAGAGCCTTCTAGAGTATCCAGGATCTAGAGAGCCTTAAGTGCTTAGGGTTGAGAGAGAATATGTAAGTCTCAAGTTTCGCAAAAGTCCCTCTCAATGGAATGAAAAGAGTATTTATAGAGTTTCTTGGAAAGTGGTCACGTGCCTAGCACATGACCTCAAGGAAAATTTCAGAAATATCCTTAGTTACCAGAGTAATGCCCAGATCGTCGTGTCCTTCTAGCCACTAATCCAATCCATTAATCAATTCTCGAAATGGGTTGCCTCCATGAGCCTTCTGCCTTGAGGCTCATGAAAGTCTCTCTTAGCTCTCATGTTTTAAGGTTCTTATTGTTTAACATAAGATTTTTTGCTCTTCTTTCTTTGTTTGAACATCTTGTCGTTGGAAATCTCGTAGAAGCTCGGCACGGGACAAAGGGAGACCTTGCCCTAGGAGGCCGAATCCTAGGGGGCGAACTCTAGATTTGTGCCTCCTTCGGTTCTCTTCGTTTATCCTGGTCTTTCTTAATCGGCTTTTATCATTTTCTCCTTATTCTTGGCCCTGTGAGAAACTTTTCTTATAATGGAGATTTTAAGGTCAATCATTTCTAGAGTTTCACAAGTTTCTTATCTTCTTTTTGTGGTTCGGGCTTGTTGTTTCATCATTGTATTGCTTAAAACTTGTTCGACACAATCGAAAAAATGAATTAGTCTGGTGGCGAAAAATGAATTAGTGGTCGAAAAGAGCTGGCGTCTAGGTGGCCGAACCCTAGGATTTTCCCCTTTTGTTTATTTATTACTTCGCTCATTAATTGCTGTCTTGATCATTTATTTCCGTCGTTCATTTAATTGATGCAAGTCATATGTGAACCCTAACTTGTACTTGGGCTCACTTTGTAATTATTATTATTATTTTTTTGTTTCTAATGATTTTATTACTTTTAATTACAACCTTTGGGTTGAAAGAGTGAATGATTAGATAGAATGAGTTCACTATTTTGGGACATCCCGAAATATAAAGGAGCTACCTAAAAATGGTACAGATGGAGTATTTTTAATTGTCCTTGGACGAATCTTAATGTGCGTATAATAGAGTCAAAGATGAAACTCATTTTTGGAGGAAGTATGAATTATTTTATGATTTTGGGTGTTGTAAGTTATTAAAGTTCTGCAATTGGACATTTATTACTCTGTTCAATTAATTACTCGATCATTGTTCACTTTTAGTGCTTAATGTCTGAATAATGAAATGAAGGATTAGTGAAAGTAAACTTGATAAATCTACAGGCTGAATGCCAATCTTAAGAACAATAACACAATTGGCTTGAGATGGGTAAGTAATCATGTCGGGATAAAGCAAAGTATTCTTTAGCAAAACAATAGATACATTGATATAGTCTATCATAATATTTATAGAATTACTGCAATGGTTTGAATGCCAACTGACATTGTACTCATAGAAAAAAAATAGTCACCTGACATCGTGAAACATATATAGAATTATCAGTGGATAGATTTGGAAATTACATATATTGATGGTTATATTGGTTTGTCAGTCACCTGGTTATATTTTAAATCTTTAACCAATTTGTATCCAATGTACAATTTATTTTTAAAATTGATCAAACAATTTCTTTTACTTATCAATTTCAAATTATAATATGTAGATATCAATTTCATATATGGATTTGACTTGGTACAAATTTATCAACTTGTATATATATATTTGTTATGGTCAATCTAAACAATCATCTTGTCTTGATTCATAGTTTGTGATCTTTTCTTTAACCATTTAATTTTTTTCCTATATTTACTTTCCACTTAGTTTATTAAGATGCTTGAATTGTTTGTTTGCCCAGAGAGCTGAAATTGTTCGGTGGATTATTCAAGGGGGAGGAGAGGTGGTGAGCTGCCACACTGAAAAGAATGTGCACTTCATTGTTGAGTGTCATGGTGCAGTTGCTAGCCTGACTGGTGTTACAGAAAATACTCGTGTCTCCAGTCACTGGATTCGGTCTTGTTTAGAGGTATGTAGTTCATAAAATTAAAGTTTCTTTTGTTTTTTAATGTTCAACTTTATTTTTCCATACACACTTTAGAACTATTTAGGTGGCCTATGAGAATCTTTAAAAAGCCTTTTAATTACAGTGAGATATTAGTTGCTCTAGTTTCATCCAATATCATCATATCGCATAGTAGCATATAGTTGTTCTGGTATACAATGAGTCATGGCGAAAATTCAAAGTCGCGTTTCTGCAATTTATATTTATTTATTTTTTATATATTCAATTTATTTTTCCATAAATATTGGCAATAAAATTTTATATCGTTAAAACTCAAAACATAACACTATGGAATAACATTAAAGACATAATTATATAAATACTTAACAATAACAATCCAAAAACAACACACTTGATATTAAAAATTAGTAAAAGAAATGAAGAATTCAACAAACACCACATAGAAAATAAAAGTTACAACCAACAAAAAATTGACAATAAACACCTCTCACATAATTTTGTACATTTTAACTTTAAAGTACAATCATTTAATCACAATATATTCCTAAACTTGCCTAAAATACATACATCGGAGACATGATATTACGGTGGAAAATTGACATTTGGCATATACTATGATGCTTTACACTAGTAAAATTGCATGTATATATATGACAACATATTAGTTATCTCCTAATATTAGTCCGATAGTCCGAGTACATACATCGAGAGACATTATAAACATTAGTTATCTCCTAATATTGTATATCTGACCACACATACGCATAAGTGTAAAAAATTATATAATCTATACATATGAGTTATGATGACCATACATAGAAAAACTAGGAAAAAAAGAAAGCAGAGAGCGGACTTGTGAGAATCGATTCGATAAAAAGGAGAAGTCGAAGCAGAGGAGAAGAGAAGAGAAGAACTGTGAGAGTCGTCCACGAACTTGAAGTTGGGTTGAGGGAGAGCCTGAGGCTGGTCGGAGGTGTCGTCGTCATTTGTCGTCATAGTTATCACGCCCGAAATCCGGTCTATCTTCACACCCGGATTTCGTGCATCACTGATACATCTTCTAAACATACATCATTATATAGTAAATATAACAATATACATTTCTCAAATCCGGGTTCTATTACCTTATAACCTCGTTCATTACAAATAATGATAAATAAATACATTATTCTCTACATCTTACAAGAGTGACTTTCATCCGCCACCAAGGATACATAACAGTTCATTAAACTAATCTATAGTTCAATTAAACTATTCTACATTACAAGTCTTCGCTTGATCTTCACGCACATTCATATAATGAATGACACTTCTTTTGGATACCGATCAGCTTGATCTTTACGGGATCCTTAAGTAAGTTCTTCTACTAAATCTGAAATATTTTTCATTTAAAAATGAAGTGTGAGCATTCAATTGCCCAACAAGTCATAGCAGTTGAATAAATAATTTCAAGAATTTAAACATTCTTTTAAGACTTCAATAACCAAACAAAGGTTATGAAACAGCTTGAATAATAGGAATAATCCTGATTCCTATCATCTTAAAACATTAATCACAATCACTTTGAAATACTTTCATTCTTCTACCTTTTTCATACACATCCTGTCTGGATAGAATCATTAGCACAGACTTAACAATAACGGTTCATGTATAAACAAAACATTCTTGTATTGAACAGTTCAATCATAGAACAGTTCATCTCATAGAAACACCGAAGTGTTCACATTGCGGCTACCACCTTGTACAAATATCGCACATTCGCACATAGATAGAACTTCTCAAGTTCAACATCGAGAAGTTTAAGAAACTAGCATTCATTTAAAATGAATGAAGTTAGAAACTTGCTTTACGCTTACAACTACAATTTACGCTAAACCCGCTCATTCCAATCCTATATAACACATAAGGGAAAATCACATACACCAATTAGTCACATACTTGACTTATGCATTGGTTTACTTAACTTTACTTCTTAGGGTTCGCATTCTTGCAATCTAAGTTTGCGCGACCAACTTCCTTTATCGGTTTACGGCTTCATGACATACGGAGATGTCGTACTCATACGATCATCATCTTTGATGATTTACATTCTTATCTTCTTCTTATAACTCTTATAGGACTCGGTACACATCGGGTCTCTGTTAGTGGTCCATATGGTACTCTGAGTGGTTTCCCACAAACAACCAACAAACAAGTTCCCGTCTCGTCTACATTGTCTTTCACAGTGAGTTAGATCGGTTGCCAGTTTCGTATATACCTCCGCTCTTTGATGGAATTGTTTAGTCCAGCTCTCATATGTCAACCATCAAAGATTACGATTGTCTTTACAACCTAAACTTATCTTAACTTATCGAACCATTAAACTATAATGTTCGTTAAGTAAATTTCTCACTCCATATGTCTTTTCGGCAGCAACTAAATGACATACCTCGGGATTCATTCTTTATCGTCTAAGTCATACAGTCTTTTGTATACTCAGAACAATCATTCATTGTTAATGCTATGCGGTCATAGCGTTAAACATTTTATATTAACTTATTAATATCTTACAATGTCCGGTTCATTCGACTCGGAACGTCCTCCAAGTTATCATTACTAACTCGGTTTCTTTACGTTATATGTCATTGCCATTAATTCAGTTTCTTCATTCTTCATTACCTTATGGTCAACCATACACGGAGTGTAGGTTCTACCCGTTTAATATTCGCGTACACTCAACCCTCACGTCGGCTAAAGTGTTTAACGCTTACTTCATTCTAACCTTCTCTATCTGACTTACCCTCGAACTTTCATTAATCTTATTATCATTCGCCACGGCTTTCTTGATAAATCATATCTTATTTACTACCTTCGTCGATGTCTAAGTCATACAACCATTGTACACTTAGAGCGTTAAATCCAAGCGAATCACGATTCACGAGGATCGTTTACGTATTCAAGCGTTCACGTTACTCGTCTCTTAATCTCTCATTCAACCTTTACTCGAGGTTTTAATCGCACTCAATCGTTATCCATCCCATGAACCCATGTTCATTATTCTTTCTTAATGTCGAAGTCATACGGTTCGTTGTATGCTAAGACCGACTAGTTCATCGCAATCTGCGTTGTGTTTACATTCTTTGTTTTTAATCTCGTTCAACCATTTCGATTCAACCTTTACTAAAGGTTTAAATCACTTGTTTAAGTGTTATATTACGTGAACTACATGTTCATTATCTACCGTATACTTCCCGAGATTTGAGCAATAAAAGCTCATTTACGGGCCTTACTACTGCCGTGGCTGCGCGCCGGGTCCCTTCTTCTTCCTTCGCTCTGGCGCGCCACTCGTGATAGTGATGGTCGGAGTTGGCTATGGCGTAACAAGCAAATTTCTAAAATTTTTCTAAGTTGTAAATTGTTTGAGCAGCTTACTTTACGATCTCATAACTTCTTCATTATAGCTTGAAGCGAGGTCGTTCCAAAGTCATTCTCTTCCTTATCTTACATACTTCAACTTCCCTCGGACATAACTTTATTACGAATCCGTTAACATGCCATTCAATTGGCTTAGGTTGTGTTTGATAAATTTGGGAATTAAGATTTGAATGATTATGATGTCTTAATAAATTAGATCATTTGAATGGTTATGAAGTGCGAATCTAAAAAAAATTATTTGATAACTAAAAAGTAAGTTCTCTTAATGACACTATTTTACCATTTTAAAGGGTAAAATTTTATCTAATAATTTTAAATATTCAATTTAATAAAAATGAGTGCATAATATTGTTGAATATATTTATATATAAAAAAATTATCAAAAAAAATTTCATTAAGAGGTACCTCTTAATTATTAAGATTTTATTTTACATTTTCTGGATTAAGAGGCATTGAGTTAGTTAAAAAAACAAAACAAACATGACATCATGCCTCTTAGCGAATAAGAAGCGGTCCATTAAGAAGCAATCGGATGTAAACAAAACGGCACCTTAATCTTCATCCTTCGTTCGCTTTTACGTTATTAACGTTCTTAAATCCTGCTCGTCTAAAGTAATTCGGTCATTCGAACTTCGAAACTCGTTAGTTCTTGAGTCCACTACTCACGTTTTATCGTTCTCTTACATTCTTATGAAACCCTACTCATTCGGGTTCATTTACATACTTTCTACTTTTCGTTAAATCTTTTTACGAAATTTTCGCCATAACGTTATAGCTAAGTTTAATCATTCTTCATGAAGCGTTTCTACTGATTCCTAACCAAGCAATAAGCAACTAACTTATACGCGATGATTTTAAACTTGTCCATCAACAATAATTTATACTACGATGGTTTTAAATTTGTTCATCAACTACGTTCTTCGTGTTATTCGTGTTCTTCGTTTTTTAATCCATATTTTGATTATGATTCCACTTTTTCCTTGGAATTTGATGTTATAAAACACCATTCCTTACTAATATCATCGAATCGTTCATATGATTCATTCGGATCGTTCAAATTCATTACAAAACTTATACTTCCTTAAGAAATTTTTAAACTAAATTTCTAATTCTTATTTCTTCGTTTTCTCATGATTTCAACCATATGAAATCATTCTTAACATCTGTTACTTATTCTTATTAAGCTATGTTTTTAACATAGAAAACTTAAAAAAAGTTTACTTAGGGTTAGGTTTTGGATTATCTTTCTTCTTTAATCTTCCTCCAGTTGGACAAAGCGTGCACTTGAGCTAGCTTTTCTCTTTCTCTTCCTCTTCATCCGAACTCTCTCTCTCTCTCTTCAAGTGTTGGTGATTTTCAAAATCACCAACTCTCTAGTTTTAATTCACCTTTAGATTTTTCTCTCTCTCTCTTTTTCATTACTATTCACACCTCCTTACTCCACCTTACTATTCACGAAGCTTTACTGGAAGCTTCTTGATTATTCCGAAGCTTCTTGGAAAATCAAAGTTTTAAAAGTTTAAATGATTCGGATTCAAATATTTTTGGATATTTCGTCTTTCTTCTACAATTTAACTTTTACGCATTCTTGAACTCGAAAAACGAAAAACACTTTTTGACATTAAGCGTTTTGCTTCACATTTTTCCTAACGTAGTTAAGCGAATGAAAAGTACATAACAATACTTTTCGTCATTTTTATTTCGTCTGATTTTTCTACGTTTTTCGAGAAAAACTTTATATAAACTTACTTAACTTTTCACGATATATTATCGTCAAATCTTTTTCGACGGAATGTCATTTCGACATACCGAACTCTCGGAAAGGCTTATGTTATTCAAACCTAACCCTTAGGTTTAAATGAGTGAATATTGTCTATTTTGTCTTTTTTCTCGAAAATATTTTTATTCCCGAATTTTTTTTATTTTCGTCTTGAAAATTCTTACTTGTTCAGTATCGCTCGTAGCCAGAATCCTCCTAACTTATAATCATCCTAGGTTTTCGGACGATTAATAAACACATAGCACATAATAGTTTTAATAAAAATTCATTTTATTAATAACTAATTCTTTAAACTTAAATTACGGACAATCAAATTTTGGGTTGTCCTGTTGCGTCGTCGTCGCCTCTCATTTGTGAAGTGAAAGGCGATGGATGGAGCTGATCGGAGGTTCGCGATGGGTGTGGAGTGCAGAGAGGATGGAGTTGGTCGAGCACAGTGCGATGGGTCTTCTTCTTCGCGATCGACTTCTCCCTTTTTTTTCTGCAGATAAGGGTTTTGTCTTGTTTTTTTATTTGATGGGTCATGGGTTAGCCCATAGTAAAAATCGGTTGGTCGATGCTTCCAAGGCGTGCCTTGGAAGCCCGACAAGTCACCGTCATCATTGGACTCTTCTTTATCGCCGGGATGCCAAGGCGTGGCCTAGGCGACGCCATAACAACTATGATAAGAGCTACTCCCTCCATCATCACAATTATTGTGAAGTAATGTCGAAAGTATTGTCTTGGGCAGTTTATTTGTGAATTGTATATATAGTCAAGCGGACCACACGAAACAAGATCAAGTTGAACACGATTCGTAAGGCCACCCCATGAGCAATTGTTCATGGCAATGATGGAAACTTCTTTTACAATGGAGATACATTAGTCACATATGGGTTGCCTCCCATCAAACGCTTGATTTAAAGTCTTTCAGCCCGACTTTGTTCCTCTTTGTAATTTGGATCCTTGAGAGTGATCGATGTCTTTTGACGGTCCACAACTCCGCCCATGTAGTGGTTCAACTTTTGTCCATTGACTTTGAATGTGTGTTGAGTGATTTGGTCTTGGACTTCTATGGCTCCATACGGGAAGACTTTGGTAATTGTGAACAGTCCGGAGCACCTTGACTTCAATTTTCTCGGGAATAGCTTTAGCCTTGAGTTGAACAGCAGTACAGATTGACCGGGTTTGAAAGAGCGCTTAATGATTCGCTTGTAATGCCAATTTTTGGTCTTTTCTTTATATAATTTGGCATTTTCATAGACTTGCACTCGAAATTCATCTAGTTCGTTCAATTGTAAGAGCCGATTTTCTCCCACTGCTTGCAAATTAAGGTTAAGCTTCTTCACTGCCTAATATGTTGTGTTCCAATTCGACGGGAAGATGACATGCTTTTCCGTAAACCAGTCGATAGAGGAACATGCCTATTGGAGTTTTTGTAAGTGGTGCGATACGCCCACAAGGCCTCGTCGAGCTTGCTCGCCCAACCTTTTCTCGATGGATTTACAATCTTTTCTAGGATCCGTTCCACCTCTCTGTTCGTGATCTCGGCTTGTCCCTTTGTTTGAGGATGGTATCCTGTACCAACCTTATGCCGAACTCCATACTTCATGAGAAGAGCCGTGAAGAACTTGTTACAAAAGTGGGTCACTTCATCGCTAATTATGGCTCTTGGGCTATGTTTGTTTAAAATGATTATACTTGGAATATGACTATTAATCCCCAGTGTTGTTTGTTTTCAAATTTAGACTTGGGACTATTAGTATCAGGATTATAAAATGGTTTAATAGTCTTGACATTATAATTATAATCCCGGGATTATAATCCTAGGATTAATAGTCTTGGGATTATAATCCCATGGATTATAAATCCCGGGATTATAATCCTTGCAAACAAACATAGCCTTGATGTTCCAAATATTGTAAAAATATTCTTTTGGAGAAAATTTAGAACCTTGGCATCATTGGTCGGTAGAGCCACTGCCTCCACCCATTTAGAGACATAATCCACAACAACTAAGATATATTTATTGTTGTAGGATGATGGAAATTGTCCCATAAAGTCGATGCCCCATACATCAAACATCTCTACTTGCATAGTATTCAACGGCATCTCGTGACAATTGGTTTTGTTCCCAACCCGTTGGCATCTATTGCACCTTTTGACGAATTCATGAGCATCTTTGAAAAGTGTAGGCCAATAGAATCCGGATTGGAAGACCTTTGCAGCTGTCCTATCACCCCCATAGTGTCCGCCATACAGAGAAGAGTGGTTGTGCTGTAAGATTCCTTCTATTTCTTCTTTAGCCACGCATCTCCGAACCATCTGGTCGGCACACTGTTTGAAGAGGAACGGGTCATCCCACATCCCACATGTACTGTTTAACCTCGTGCAAGAATCTTTTCTTTTGTTGAAAACTTATGTTATAAGGCAATACCCCGCTAACGATGTAATTTACATAATTTGCGTACCACGGGGCTTCCGTTACCACAAAATAACTGTTCGTCCGGAAAAGATTCTTTGATCATAATTCTATCTTCCGTCTGCTGTTCCGTATTATCCAATCTAGACATGTGATTAGCTACTTGATTTTCCGTTCCTTTCCTATCTCGAATCTCTAAATCAAATTCTTGTAGTAGGATCCAACGAAGGTTTGGCATCCTTCTTAGAGATGAGATATTTTATAGCCGAGTGATCAGTGAAAACATCACTTTTGTTCCAATCAAGTAGGCTCGAAACTTATCAAAAGCAAACACCATCGCGAGTAGCTCTTTTTTCGTTGTGGTGTAGTTCACTTGTGCATCCGTCAAAGTTTTGCTGACATAATATATAGCATGAAACACTTTATTCTTCCGCTGGCCTAAAAATGCTCCTACGACGTAGTCGCTTGCATCACACTTAAGTTTGAATGGAAGACTGCAATCTGGTGCAACGATTATCGGGGCTGTTATAAGCTTTTTTAGAATCTCGAAAACCTCAAGGCACTCTGAATCAAATTTAAACGGAACATCTTTTTCAAGTAAAGCACACATCGGCTTAGTGATCTTCAAAAAAATCCTGAATGAACCGTCAGTAGTATCCTGTATGGCCTAAAAAACTGTGAATTCCTTTTACAGATGTTGGAGGCGGTAAATTCTCAATTGTTTCGATTTTTGCTTTGTTGACCTCTATACCATTTGGCTGACACTCTATCACCCAATATATGTTCCACTCCTGTACTATAAAATGACATTTTTCCCAATTAAGGACCAAATTAGTTTCAACACATCTTTTCAGCACTAAGATAAGATTTGCTAAGCATAGATCGAAACTGTCCCTGAATACCGAGAAATCGTCAAATCGTCCATAAACACTTGCTCCAACATCGTTGAAAAGTGGCCGGTGCATTGCATAACCCGAAAGACATCCGTCGAAAAGCAAACTTTCCATATGGACACGTAAAAGTTGTCTTTTCTTGATCTTCAGGAGTTATAACAATCTGAATGTACCTCGAGTAGTCATCCAACAAGCAATAGAACTGAAAGCTTTTATATTATACATACTAATGTGTGGGGACCCTCTCAGGTTGTTTCCCGTTCTGGTTATAGACAGTTTGTTAGCTTTATTGATTGTCATTCTCGTGTCATTTGAATTTATCTTCTTCGTTCCAAAAATGAGGTGTTTGATTGTTTTCAGGAATTTCATAAAATGATTCAAACCCAATTTGACGCTAAAGTCAAGATTCTCCATAGTGACAATGGTCGGGAATATAGTAATAATAATGATTTTACATCGCATCTCTCTCATCATGGCATTATTCTTCAAACCTCTTGTGTCAAAACTCCAAAACAAAATGGAATTGCGGAAAGAAAGAATAGTCACTTACTAGAGGTAGCCCGCACTCTTATGTTCACTATGAACACTCCTAAATTTTTATGGGGAGATGCTGTTTTGACTGTTGCATTTCTGATTAATTGACTTCCTTCTAGAATTCTTGGGAACAAAAGTCCAATCTCTTTTCTCCCACACACAACCAGTCCTTCTCCTTCACCTCGAGTCTTTGGTTGTGTGTGTTATGTTCATGATAAATTTCCCACTCGGGGAAAATTAGATCCCAAGTCTCTTCGGTGTGTTTTCATTAGTTATTCTCCAACCTAAAAAGGTTATAAATGTAACTTTTTGAGAATTAGAACCTTTTTATTCTTCTTTCCCTTCTTCTCAGGGGGAGGATGTTATTGATGAGGAAAAGCTTCCTCCTGAAGCTGGCATTACAAGTACTATTATACCTTCTTCTCATGTTCCATCGTCTCCTGCTCCTATTGTTGTTTCTGATAATTCTACATAGGGGGAGTTACAAAATGAGCCCGAGTTGAAAACATATGTTCGAAGAGGCAAACAAAAGGTCACTTTTTCTGCACCACTACTCCAACCCTGCTAAGAACTTAGTCTTGATAATGCTAATGGTGAGAATCCTACTTCTACTTGTTCTTCTGATGATAATGACATTGACATTCCTATTGCTATTAGAAAAGGGGTTAGAGCTTGTACTCAACATCCTATTTCTAATTTCTTAGCCTATGATAAATTATCTACATCCTATCACTCCTTTGTTTCTTCCTTGTCTTCAATATCTGTACCTAAGGGATGGAAAGAAGCAATTAGTAATGAGAATTGGAAACAGACTATGATAGAGTTGATGAATGCCCTGAAAAAGAATGATACATAGGAACTAGTTTCTCTTCTGCACGGAAAAAAACCACTTGGTTGCAAATGGGTATATACAGTCAAACAGAAGCCAGATGAGACAGTTGAAAGACTCAAAGCCAGGCTAGTTGCAAAAAGGTACACTCAATCCCATGAAATTGATTACCAGGAGACATTTGCTCTTGTGGCAAAAATGAAACTCTGTTCGTACCATAATCTCATGTGCAACAAATTTTGGCTAGGATATTCAAAAATTGGATGTGAAAAATGTGTTCCTTCATAGCGATTTGGAGGAGGAAGTATATATGGAAATACCCTCTTATTTCGCTTCATCTGTCACCAAGGGTAAGGTGTGTAAATTGTGGAAGGCTTTGTATGGTTTGAAACAGTCTCCCAAAGACTGGTTTGGAAGATTCCACAAGGTAATGATAAGATTTGGGTATAGGCAGAGTCGAGCAGATCATACTCTATTTGTCAAACAGATAAAAGGTAAAACTACCATTCTTATCGTTTTTGTTGATGATATTGTGGTGACAGGGGATTATAGAGAAGAGATAGTTAATCTCAAAGCGAATCTAGCCAAAGAGCTTGAAATTAAAGATCTTGGTCCTTTGAAATAATTTCTTGGTATTGAATTTGCAAGATCTCCCGGTGAGATTTTTCTATCTCAAAGGAAATATGTTCTTGATCTTTTAACAGAAACTGGCATGTTGGGATGTAAACCTGCTAATTCTCTTATTGAAGTAAATCATCATCTAATAGGTAGCACAAGACCTACAATTGATAGAGAAAGATACTAGCGTTTGGTGGAAAGATTGATATACCTTTCTGACACTAAACCTGATATATTTTATGATGTGGGGATAGTGAGTCAGTATATGCATGACCCATTGACATTGTCGTCATGAAAAAGCTATTTCTGAAATTCGAGGTATCTCAAGTCTTATACGAAAAAGCTTTATTGTTTGCACCACATGGTCATATGAGAGTTGAAGCTTTTTTCGACTCAGATTGGGCTGGTTCTATAGAGGATCGCTGTTCTACGTCAGGTTATTGCTCATTTGTTGGAGGTAATCTTGTTACTTGGCGTAGTAAGAAACAGTACGTGGTGGCAAGATCCAGTGCAAAGGCTGAATATCGAGCTATTGCCTTGGGTATATGTGAATTAATGTGGCTTGGAACCTTGCTAGAAGATTTGAGTGTTACAACTAAAATGCCTATGCAGTTATTTTGTGATAATAAGACGGCCATTAGTATTGCAAACGACCTAGTACAACATGATAGAACAAAGCACATTGAAATTGACAGACACTTCATCAAAGAAAAGTTAACCAGTGGTCTTATTTGCTTACTTTTCGTCAAAATAGAACATCAACTTGTTGATATTTTGACTAAGGGTCTTTGTAGTAAGATGTTTCATCCATTATGTTTCAAGTTGGGTATGCGAGACATTTATACACCAACTTGAGGGGGAGTGTTAGAAGATTCCTTAATTGTAGTGTTAGAAGATATTGCATGATTGTAGTTTCCTTGATCAGAATGTACACATTACTATAATTTAGGAATTACCCTAACTGTAATTAGGGTACTTGTGTATAAATATATCAAGCTATGCAATAGAGAATTATTCAATAATAAGAAATTATTCAGTTTCTACACGTTATTAAATATTAGTACTTTAAATTTTGAGTTAGTGTGATGTGCAATGAGATTTCTTACCTTTAAGCTTTTTGGTGTGTTTTTTCCCTTGGTTCTTTGCTACCTCATCCTTTCTATCAGGTTATCTAATGGGAACAGTAATTGCCCAATATTTGGTTTTTATCATTCTCTTTTTGGCTTTAGCAATGTTTTATACTCTTATCTGCTATGGTCACAGTACATGTTATTATGATCTAGCCTCAATGATTTGTCAGTTTAAATTTAATTTTTTTAGTGTGCGTGCACGTGTGTGGATTTAGGAGTTTATACTGATAGATGCTAATGAAAGTTGTAATGTTGATATTGAAGGATGGACACCTGCTTGATGTTGGCAGTCATATTCTCTATTCTCCACTACCCTGCCAGATTCCTTTACCTGGATTTGAAAGGTTTCGATTCTGTGTTTCACAGTATGATGAGAAAGATAGATTACTACTAAGAAATTTATGCTTTGTCCTTGGAGCCAAATTTGCAGAAAAACTGACTAAAAAAGTCACTCATTTACTTTGTAAGTTCACCAGTGGCCCAAAGTATGAGGCTGCTTGTAAATGGGGAATACCGCCAGTTAAATATGAGTGGATATCTGAGTGTGTCAAGCAGGTTAGGGACTCTGTCTCTGTATAGTTGTTTCTTATTTTAGTCATTTACTTGTGCCCTGTGCATCATATTTATGTAGTCTGCAAACCATCTATTCTTGGACAGAACGAAGTTGTTGCTCCAGGTCCATTTTGTCCAAAAGAAGTTACTTCTCAAGACCGAGAGGCAGGATTCTGCACCATGAGCCAGTATCCTACTCAAGCTGTTCGAATGGTATCTGGAGATGATGCCTCCCAGTTTCAAAGTCAGTCCCAAGACCTGAAAAACTTGCATCCTACAGTTACTGGTAGCGGAATTGACAGTGTAATGGAAGAGGCAAAGCATGTATATAATGTCAATAAAAGGGCAAAGCTTTCAGAAGATGACAGTCGAAATAGGTTACTGCCTTCTCTTGAAAATCAAATTGATCCTATAAGCAGGATTAATTCCAATGAAAACTACTCAGAGGAAAAAACTAGAGAAGTTTCTTTTGCAGTTCCTGATGTGGCTGCAGCTATCGAGGATTTGTTAGAGCAAACGAGTAAGGTAATAGATGGATATTTACTAAGCACTTTTTTCTTTTCTTTTTTGATTGGAATATCTACTACTACATTAAGGTGCTGTTTGATTGTGAAGTTCTTGCTCATCTATTCTTTGACATCTGGTACTAGATTCATGATCAGAAGTCACCTGGGAGAACTGGATGTGACAAAAGTGTATCCTTATATTCCTTTGATAATTGATTATTCTCTTTTTTTCTTATATGGTAGAATGTCTGCATTAGTTTCACTCCTTGATTCTAAAACAGCTTTTCTCTTCTGATTGTTCAATCCTTGGTCAAGATCATGCAGATCCTCAATCTGCCTTCGGGTTGTCCAAGCACTGGATAAACAGGTGGTCCAATTGTTATCTTTACTCTTTTAACTGCCTATTTCCCTTTTTAAATGATCTTATCATTAGCATGGTTTAGCGAATAATATGATTGTCAAAACTTGAGCCAAGTACTATAAGCTCAATACTTCTATAAAAAATTGAGGACATGCTGAAATATACCCTTCGGCATGTACATGTTTTTTTGCGAAGTCAATGAGCAAGTCTCATATGTTGTAGTCTTGCTGTCTTTTAACTTGGCTTTTGACCCATTTTGCTTTAGGACTGACAAAAAGGAGGAGAATCGTAAACCTTCTCGAGATGCAAATGCAAGCATTTATGATGGTTTCAGTGAAACGCAAACAGAGTCTCAGGTTTCTACTCTTTGTTACTTATGATTGTTACCAAGTTTTTTTCATTTGAATAATGAGTGTAACAAAACGATTTCAAGCCCATCATACACTTGCTAATGTGTCAAAAGTGCAATTCCACGATTTAAAATTTTAAAACAAAAATAAGTGTTGTAGCTTAGTCCCATTTTGCTGCATGTTCAATTGCAGGTTGTTGGCTATGAAGAAGATTTGTCTGGAAGGCAAATGATAATAGATAGAGTCCGAACACGGAGCAGCATGACATGAAATTCCAGGACCCGAGCAATTTGACTTGAATTCCTGCTTCAATTTCTATTTCAGAAATAGAAAAAGAAAGAACATGACCAAAAGAAAAAAAAGAAAAGGAAAGAGCCTGTACAGAGAAAGATGTACAATTTGCTAGTCTTGCTAGCTCTCAAGCTCAAGATTTGAATGGTATGCTAGGTTCTCTCCTTTACTAGTCCCAAGTGCTAATTGATGTTTCTTTAAACTGCTTTTAGCTGGAGTAATGTCATGATTTTTTGTTTCACATTTGTCGAGTTTTGTAGTTGGAAAGGAAAAAAATTTGAGGTTACATCAGCAAATCTATTGGTATTTTTTTTAATTTTTTTTTTTGGGGGAAATGTATTTGTAATTTGGTATCTTCACTTGTATAATATTTGTGTAAAGTAAACAGATCATTGGTAACATTTAACCATCAATTGTGATTATCGAAGATTGACCAATTTTCAGTACATGATCTACAAACCGAAATTCCTCACTTGGTTGTCTGCATCAAGATGTTTTTAGGTAGATAATATTAACGGGACAACGAGTATACTATCATCAAAGTGGCGAGAAGTCAAAGGAACACCTTGGGGATATTTTTTTCGTCAAGTGTGAAGTGTTGAATTTGCACACGATATCTGAAGAATTCAAGGTTGCATTTTATTTTAGTAGCTTAGGGAGAAATACGAGTAAAGGATCAGGAGGAAAAGTAGAGGAAAATTGATCTTTTCCATGTAATGTGGTTAATTGAAATCTGAATAACTTGAATTCATAGGAGTGTTCCTGACTTTGAATATTGAACTATCTGTGTGATAAATTTGCTGTTTAGTTAGTAATTTGTTAAGTTCTGAATTGGTGTATTTGACTATTTTAACTTAGATATATTAAAAAAGAATGTCATTCTAAAAACATTGACCCTTTCATCCATCTTTATGCATAGTTTGTTGGTCATTTGTAACCACAACACGTATTATAGTGTCCGTCAAGTCACCAACTATTCCATCCCCATACATTAAATTTATACGTTCATAGAAAATTGAGCTAATATATTACCTTAAAAATACAACGTAGCACCTTATGACTTTCTAGAGGCTCAAACAAAATTGAAATCGTAGTTTTAGAACTTAGAAGAACTTAGACGAAGACTTGTAGTTGATGTGTGATAAGATTGAGTAATTAAGATTTGAATGGTTAGTATATTTTTAATAAATTAAATTATCTTTGTGAGATAATATATGATCTTAAAAAATTATTTGGTAATAAAAAAATATAAAATATTTGAATGACTTTTAAATTTAAAAATATCTCAAATCGATTTTTCAAAAATCAATAATGATCTTAAAATTTGGAATGGAGGGATTACAATATTTATAGAGGCTCTATATATTTAAATTTTTTAATAAGAGAACTTTTAATGATTTGAATTTATATCTTCTTACCGATTAGGAGACAATAAGAGGCAAACAAAATTGTACCAAATAACTTTATCGTCTTACCAAATTAGATATGGAGCTGTTAAGAGATATTAAAAGGTGTTGGGGCGTGATTATTATGGCCCAAATTATGTGGTGGGCCAAAATCCACGTGGATGGATTTACCCTATGTAAGAATCTGTTTTGACTGTTGAGTATTTTAAGGAATCTGTTGGGAGAATGCATATTATGATTTGATGTTTTAATGTATATGCTCATGATTATTTGTAAGGTACTTCAATGAATATATGTACAAGGACTTAGTGATAGATCAAAGTTGTTAGGTTGATCTAAGATCTTAACGTGTATCATTCTTTAATAGAATGTATAGATAGAAAAGATCAAAGCTGTTAAGTTGATCTTGAGATGTAATAGATAGGGTTCGAAGAAATCGCAGTGTATCATCGATCGATAGGCGAAGTCAAGTGAAGCGTAAAACGTAGAGCTTAACGAATCGTAGTGTGTGCCTGCCTTGAAGGGACTCTTCGAAAATCGTAGAGTAGTCCCAACGTTTGCCGAGCCAACTCCACGATCGAAGTGTGCTCTCGGAAACGTAGAGTCAACAACACGAGCAAGTAAGGATCGTAGTGTGCAAGGGTTTAAGAGAAATCGTAGTGCTCTCTATATGATAGCATCAGATCAAGCACCAAGGCAACAAGTCACTACGATCTGAATCGTAGAGAATCATGATCCAAATAGTAGAGCATCATCTGTCTCATGTTAGAAAACGTCGAGCCTCATGATTTGTGTAAAGGAAGATTTCAACATATGAGGAATGGATTCTAGACACTGTAGTGCTCATCAGTCCCAGAGTAAAGAAATATCCTTAGTATGCAACAAAGAAGCGTATTGAAGAACCTAAGGATAGTACCATGGATAAGAAGGACAAAACACCTTTTCAGGTGGTAGGTGAGAAAGCGATCTGCGTGTCGGGTGGGCGTAATGCAATTCGAGGAAGATGTGCGAAATGTCTCCATCACAAAGATACAAAAAGTTGGACGCATTTAATGCCACAACGGATGGATCCAACGGATAGTTTTCAACATCACATACATGAAGATCAGACAGATGAGAGAGAACTAAGCAAGCATTGAACAAACAACGTGAACATCTCTCTCAAGCTCAATTCTACAATCTGAGATATTGCAAAGCTTGCTCAGCTACTCAGTTCTTTAGAACAAGTGCTTACACAAATGAATCGAGTAACAACCATCAAGAACACAACATTATCAACCAACTGAAGAAGAGTACCAAGTCTCTTTGGACTTGAAGAGTTAAAGAGTGAACTATAAGAAAGCCAAGTCTGCTTTGGACTTGAAGAGTTCAATAGTGAACTAAGAAGTTCTAGATCGCCGGGTCTAGAAGGAATCGTGTGATTAGGAAGTTGTAATGAGACATCCTTAGTGGATATCCTACTCGTTGAGTAGAAGAGTGGACTAGGAGCTTTAAGTGCTCTGAACCACTTAAAAATGACTGTGTCAATTACATTCATATCATAACTGCTATATCTTGTATAACTGCCATAACTGCCTCACCCTCATTACTCCATTGCTTGGTAAAGAAGATTAAAACAAACATTTATTCCGCTAAGTTTTAATCATTATCAAAGAACAAGTTTAAAACGAAAAGATTTTTTAAATATCTATTCAACCCCCTCTTCTAGATAACTATTGTGCCAACTAGGAACTAATAATTGGTATCAAAGCAGGTTCTATTTTATAGCTTACAAGCTTTAGTAGATCTAATGGCACTCGTACCAAACGAATCCAGGACCGGGGAAGGCAGCAAGCCACCAATGTGCAACAAGGATAAATTTGCTAACTGGAAAGTCAGGATGCAAGCGTACATGGACTCAATAGATGAAGATCTATTTGAGACCGTTCAAAATGGGCCCTATATTCCAACCAAGCTTGCACCAACCACTGACGATCCAAACCGTATATAGATCAAAGTTAAAGAAGAGTGGACAGACAACGAGAAAAGAGCTGTCCAACTTGATAAGAAGGCTAAGAACATCATGTTCCAATCCTTAGAGGACGATCTGTTTGAAAATGTTGTAAACCGCAAAACAACTAAGGAAGTTTGGGAAGCTCTACTGATCATGCACGAAGGAACTGAGGAAGTTAGATAGAACAAACAGTCTCTTCTAACACAATAGTACGAAATGTTCGCTCATGTGCAAGGAGAAAATGTAACTGCCACCTATGAAAGATTCAATGTTCTGCTCAACTCTCTACGAGCATATGGAAAGGTCTATCCTAACAAAGATCGACCATAAAATTCATGAGAGCCCTACCAAGGGGTGGGATGCCAAGACCATTGCAATAAGAGAGTCAAAGAATCTCAACGAAATGACAGTTCAACAACTATATGGAAATCTTCTGACATACGAACTGGAGCTGACCCAACGTGCTGAAACCTTATCAGAAGGAAGAAGGAAGGATAAGGGTGTTGCTCTCAAGGCAACTGAAAGTGCATCAAAGGTCATCACTGAGATTGACTCTGATGATGATGAAGACGATGATGATGACTTTTCTATGCTGGTTAAGAGACTAAGAAGGTTCATGCGACAAGGCAGAATTAGCAAGCCAAAGAAGGTCAACAATTACAGCAGTCAAGAGCAAATGAATGACCTATGCTACAACTGCAAAAAGCCTGGCCACTTCATCGCCAACTGCAACAAACCTATCAAAGAAGAACTAAAGAAGAGAACACATGCAAAGAAGGAATACAAAAGAAACAAGAGGCCTCAGAAAAGAGACAAAGGCTTGGTAGCTGGAGGATCGTGGAGTGACTCAGATAATGACTCAAATGCTAACTCCGGAGATGAAGAAGAACCACATATGGCCAATCTGTGCTTAATGGCCAAACATGCAAAAGATAAACAAAGCCTTAACATACATGATGTAAGTCTCGACGAGGTATTTGATTTCAACTCACCTGATGTAGACATGAATGACTTAAGAACTGCACTGCATGGCATAACTACTGATCTACATCAATACATGAAGTGGTTCAGAGTCTTGTCTAAAGATCATTCACTTCTTCAAGAGGAAAAGAAGAAAGTTCAAGAAGAGCTTGAAACAACCCTTCTAAGTACTAATCTTCTTTCCAAGCTTGAGGCTAAGAATGAGACCTTAAAATAGACAAACACACTCAATGCACAAAGAGAGTCTATTCTAACCTCTAAAGTTGAGGACCTAGAGAAGACTATCTCTGCATAGAACAAATCCTCATCGTCCATGGACTGCCTGCTCTTTAGTCAGAGAAGCACTTTCGACAGAACAGGTCTAGGCTTTGGGGAATTCATCTCAAAGCCTTGTGTGGAAAAGACAGTGGAAACTAGCACTAGTAATACCTCAAGTTTTGATAGAGGCATTGCCTTTGTGAAATCCTCACAGTTGGAAGAGTCAGTTCACCCTTGTTTTACTGTTTCTAGTTATACTCAGAGAAGTAAAGGATCTCACGCTGGCCTGGGCTTCATAAAGGAGAAGAGTAACCCAACCTCTACTCACCAACCTCAAAGAATCGTAGAGTCAAGCAAGACCAACTCTAAGAATCAACTGGGAAGGTACAGTAGAGGTAAGGCACGCTCATCACTATTTATGAAACCTAAGGACACGTGGAGAAAAAAAGAATCGATTTAACAAAAGGTTAACTAAAGAACCACACACAAGTCAAATGGAAGATGAATCATTACACACACATACGTATACGCATCATAATAGATGTTTCATATCTGATAAATATGGCCATAGGGCCACAAAATGTTATTATAACTCCATGCATGTGAGACCCAAGATTAGACTGATTTGGGTCCCTAAAGGTACTAACAATGAAGGACCCATTCAAATATGGGTACCAAAATGAAGGTTCAAATATTTTGACAGGAAAAGAGCTCCACGACCTCAACATGGTATCTGGACAGTGGATGCTTGAGGCATATGATAGGGAACAAAGCTTTACTATCTAACTACATAGAAAAGGAAGGTCCCTCAGTCATCTTTGGAGATAACGGCTCGGGTAAGACAAGAGGATATGGCTCTGCTGGCAATGGTGCAGTATCTTTCAACAAAGTAGCCTATGTGGAAGGTCTTCAACACAACCTTCTAAGTATCAGCCAACTCTGTGACAAGGGTCATCAAGTGACATTCCTCAATAATCAATGTCAAGTCAGATATTTGAAGATATCTGCTGTAAAGCTAACCGGGACAAGAGAAGGAAATGTCTACACAGTGGATCTTGGTTAACTAAGCTCAGATGAGACAATATGTTTTCTGGCAAAAACATCTGAAGAAATGAGCTGGTTATGGCATAGACGGTTGTCTCACTTAAACTTCAAAAGAATATCAAGCGGCATCAAAAGACCTAGTAGGTGGCCTACCCAAGTTCAACCGTGAAGGAAAGGCCATACAATACTCGTCTTGGAAAGAAGACCAGAAGCTCATTCTAGAGCAAGACTGCCAACTCTATTGACAAGCCACTGCAGTTGCTTCACTTGGACCTCTTTGGGCCAATCCCAACAACCAGTCTTGGAGGAAAAAGATACTCTCTAGTCGTAGTCGACGACTACACCAGATTCACACGGGTATTCTTCCTAACTTCAAAGGATGAAACGAGCTCCGAATTAATCAAGATGTTCAGACTGGTGATGAACGAGAAAGGAGAGAAAATCAAGTCCATAAAGAGTGATAATGGCAGAGAATTTGATCTCTCAGAAATGGATCAGTTTTGCACAGACAATGGGATCAGTCACAACTTCTCAGCTCCTCGAACTCCTCAACAAAATGGAGTAGCTGAAAGGAAGAACATAACCTTGATTGAGGCTGGAAGAACTCTACTAGCTGCCGCCCATCTACCTGAATACTTCTGGCCAGAAGCTATCAACACTGCATGCTACACGCAGAACAGATCACTCATACACTCTACGATCAAGAAGACGCCCTACGAACTGTGGAAAGGAAGAAAGCCAAGTGTCAGCTATTTCCATGTCTTTGGCTGTGCATGCTACATTCTCAACAATGGAAAGTAGTATCTGACAAAATTCCAGCCCAAGTCAGACGAAGGGATCTTTCTTGGATATGCCATGCATGACAATGAAGCTTCTTGGATGTTCAACAGGAAGACACTGAATGTTGAAGTCTAAATACACATCATCTTTGATGAAACTGACTTAGACAAAACAGTGCCTCAAGACACTACGACTGATAGTGCAGACACTACGAATGAAGTCGTCGAGCTCAACACTACGATCGTAGTGCCAGATAGTGAAATTGTAGAGCATGAGAATGTGATCGTAGAGAGGTCCATGCAAGACAGCGAGCCTCCACTCCAAGAAGAAGAGATAGACCTTGAAGATTTAAGACAGGAAGGCATCAAGACAGATGTCCCAACCGGTAACAAATGGGCAAGAGATCACACTCAGGATCTAATCATTGGAGATCCGAGTGCTAGATTCAAAACAAGAGCTGCTACTCAGAATGCATGTTTTTATCTAAGCTTCCTGTCACTAATAGAGCCAAAGAAGATAGAGGATGCTATGGAAGACTCCAGTTGGATAGAAGCTATGCAGGAAGAACTCAGCCAATTTGAACGAAGCAAAGTATGGAGATTGGTACCAAGACCAAAGAGTCATCCTGTGATAGGAACTAAGTGGGTCTTCAGAAACAAGATGGATGAAGATGGGGTCATAACCAGAAACAAGGCAAGATTAGTGGCAAAGGGCTATTCTCAAGAAGAAGGTATCGACTACGATGAAACATTTACACCTGTTGCCAGACTGGAAGCCATCAGAATCTTTCTTGCCTTTGCTGCCCATATGAAGTTCAAAGTCTTTCAGATGGATGTCAAGAGTGCATTTCTAAATGGAGAACTCCAAGAAGAAGTCTATGTAGAATAACCTCCAGGTTTCATCAATCCATCACTTTCCAATTATGTCTATAGATTAGATAAAGCCTTATATGGTCTTAAACAAGCACCTAGAGCATGGTATGAAAAACTGACTAACTTCTTAATCAAAAATGGGTTCACTAGAGGTAGAGTAGATACCAGACTATTTCTTAGAAAGCATAAAGACAAAGTCCTACTAGTTCAAATCTATGTTGATGACATTATCTTTGGTTCTACTGACGAAAAGTTATGCAAGAGATTCTCTAAGCTAATGCAGAGCAAGTTTGAAATAAGCATGATGGGTGAGTTGAGCTTCTTCCTTAGACTGCAAGTAAAGCAGACTGAAGAAGGAATTTTCATAAACCAAGCCAAGTACATCAAAGACTTACTAAAGAAGTATGGCATGGAATCAGCCTCTCCCATGAAAACACCAATTACTCCTGCAACCAAGCTTGACAAGGATGAGAAAGGTAAAAGTATTGATATCACTCAATACAGAGGTATGATAGGCTCTCTTTTATACCTAACTACCAGTAGACCAGACATAATGTTTGCAACATGCATATGTGCTAGATTTCAAGCTAACCCGAAAGAGTCATATTTGTCTGCTAAAAAGAGAATCTTTAGGTATCTCAAGGGTACACCTAACTTGGGGCTGTGGTACCCCAAGGAATCCTCATTTGAACTAATAGGATAGACAGATGCTGATTTTGCAGGATGCAAAATAGATAGAAAGAGTACCAGTGACACTTGTCAACTTCTAGGAAATAGACTTGTGTCCTGGTTTAGCAAAAAATAAAACTCAGTGTCTACCTCAACTGCAGGAAAGTGAATATATTCTTTCTTTGGCAAATTCTTTGTGCTTTCGAGATCCTATAGATGAGAAATCAGCTAGCTGACTATGGGTTTGACTTCAAATCTATTCCCATACAATGTGACAACACAAGTGCCATAACAATAACTCATAATCATGTCATGCACTCTAGGACTAAGCATATAGAAATAAGGTATCACTTCATTAGGGATCATGTGCAAAATGGAACTATATCTTTACAATATATCCCTAATGAAAATCAACTTGCTGATGGTTTTACAAAACCACTAGATGAATCCAGATTTAATAAGTTAATAAGTGAGCTAGGTATGCTAAATCTACAACCATAAAATATATGCTCTAGACTATGCTAACCATGACAGATACAAAGGCTGAACTCAAAATCGTAGACATGATCAAGGAAAGCTCACGATCGTAGAGCTGAAAAGAAGACTACCTCAACGATCATAGCAAAGACTTAACTATCGTAGTGCAGACTCAACGATGACACAAGCCCCATCCACAAAGCAAAAATGTATCCTGTGATGACAAGCTTCATAACATAGCAATCTCTCCAAGAGGGGGCTCAGGAACAAACCTAACCCTTGAATCTCTCCAAGAGGTTGGCCCTTCCCGAGTTGCCTTAAAAGAATGCTTTATCAAAAACTTATCACAAGGATTCAGATAGACTCGACGATCGTAGCACAGACTCAACGAATGCTGATCAGACTCAACGACTGCCAGACAGACTCGACGATCGTAGGGCAGACTCAACGATCGCATGACAGACTCAACGAACATAAGACTACCTCAACGATCGTAGTCTTCCTAAGGACACCTCAGCTCTGAAAAGGCCAAGGGCAAATCAGTACATTCCTGCACAGTTAAAATCGTAGAGTACATTCCTGCACAGTTAAAATCGTAGAGCCAAGCAAAAATCGACACCTGTCCCACTAAGTGAAATATAGAGAGGGAAGTTACAAGTACAAATTGAAATCATGTTTTTGAAATCTGAAGTTCAAAAGATTATCTCTCTCATCCTCTCTCTCTCTCAAAGAGAAACCCTAAATTAGTAGAAAGCTCAGTCGTATCTCACTTCCATTTCTGAGAATCAATGCATTTGCTTTAAATGTGGTTTCGTGCTCTGAGACTCTGCTTCGACGAGTTCAAGACTGCTCCACCAAAATTTCACAAGACGCTGGCCTTACTGAAAATGGCGGGTCTCGAAGAGGCGTTGAGCACCGATACACTCATCTATCCCAAGCTAGTGAAGGAGTTCTATAAGAATGGTGTGTTCGAACACAACACCATCACTACTCGAGTAAAGGGAGTAGAAATGAGACTAAGGGAAGAGGACTTCAATCTGGCCCTAGGTTTCAAGAATGAAGGGCACCCATTCTTAGACAGCATAAACTTCCAAGAGAGTCTAAGGAAAATGCATCACAAGAAAAACCCCTCTCTAAAAGGATACAAAAAGAAGGAGTTCCCACAAAGGTATGAGTTCTTAGCTGACATTATTGGAAAATGCATATGCTGCAAAAGCTCAGGTCATGACTCGGTGAATGAAGCTCAACTTAAGCTCATGACGGCCATGTTTTATGGCATACAACTCAACCATGGAGCTGTATTACTCGAGTGGATCGGCAGGTGGATCCTCAACTCAAAGAAATCAAAAATCCCTCTAAAGATGCTATATGGGCGTTTCATAAGTATCATTCTGCAATCAGCACTGGGTGACAAAATTGGGGATGAAGAGGGAGAAGCCATAAACCCAAATCGAAGAATAACCCAGCAGTTGTTTGAAAACTGGAAGAGAAACCCAGCAGAGCATGTTCGAATGATGACAGAATCCAGTGAAAGAACTAGGGATCTGAAGAATGCAGGCATTCCTGGAAACATGTCTATTGTCAGGGAAGAAGAACAAGAAGGAGAAATCAACAAGGAAGAACCCTCTGCCCTTTCCAGAAAAAGCAAGGGCAAGAGGAAGCTAAGAGCTAGACAGATAGAAGAGCCTCAAGGATCTACAACTGATATTCCTATAGAGTCCTCTGATATAGAGACTCTGAGATTGCTGAGAAGGAAGCAATAGCAAGATGAAGCTGATGAGGATCAAGCCACCATATCACAGATCCTAAAGAAGAACAAAGTTGGACATAAGTCCAAAAGAGCATCAGTCACCTCTATCGTAGAGTCTCTGCTGCTCACTGAGAAAAGACCAAGTGTGGCAGAAAAGGAGGTAGCTGCTTCAAGTATAATAGTTTTTCAGAAAGACAAAGCTAAGACTCAAGAGAATCCTGAAGTTGTGGCTAAATACAGCAAATCAAGGAGAAAGCTAGTCAAGAAGTACATTCTTGAAAATGAAAAGGTGCTGAAAAAGGAAGCCAAGAGTGTGGCTGCAAAAGAAGAACTGTCCCAAGCAAATAAAGAGGACAGTGCTCCAGCTGAGGGGGAGACCCCTGAAATTCTCATGATAGAGAATACACCGGCTGAGGGGGAGAAGTCTGCAGCTCAAGAAGATGTTATAGCTGAGGGGGAGTTTCTGAACTCTCAAGAAAATGTTACAGCTGAGGGGGATTTTCTGAACTTACAAGAAGATAATCATGCTGAGGGGGAGCCTCATGATATCTCCATGGCAGAAGAAAGATTCCTGCCCAAGATAAAAATGAATTAGTGCCAGACCATCCAGAGCCCATTAAGATAATGGAATCCTCATATGAAGACAAAGAAGAGGAAGAAGAAGATGATGAGCTTGTAATCACTGGCGTGGGGAAAGATGGATATAGGATCTATCTGTACACTCAAATGTTTTCCTACCTACCTATGATGGCATACCATCAAGCTCAAATCCTGAACTCATGGGATCACATGTTCTGGAGCTTTAAAGAGTATCCAGCCATCTTAGTTTTGGCTCATGGATTTCCAGGAAAAGTCATCTTTGCCAAGAAGCTACTTACAAATACCTCTTCCTCAAAAGATAAACCTGAGGTACTGTAAATCCCTGCCAAATTCTGAGTTAATCACTTACCATCATCTTCATTTAGCTATTTTTATGAATTCCCTCGATGGTTGGAAGTGAGTCTCAATCCAAGAATCAATTTCGAAATTGAGAATCCCAAATTACATGAATCGAAGAACCAAATGAAGTCAACTTTACTTTGCTCCCACAAATCACCACCTCTACGATTCCAGACTCCAACCACATCGTAGAGTCTCACATCGAAATCATAGAGTCACCTATCTCAGACATCCAAACCCAAGCCCCTCCATCAGACATACCATCTTCATCCTCAAATGACTACTTTAGTCTTAACCTTGCTCTTAACAACTTGCATGATCAACCCCAGCATACAACCCCTCCAACCACCAATCCTCAAACCAATGATACTCTCCCAAGCCTGCCTACAAAGGATGACTTGAAAGAAACTTATGAGAAAATGGTCAAGTCTATAAAAGAAAGTTTGGAATATCACTCTGATCTCATCAATATCCGGCTGAATCAAATGATCACAGCGGTAAATAATTTCCCTAGCACTATGAATACTGAGCTTACAAAGAAGTTGAGGGAGATTATCCAAGAAATTCTTAAGAGCATGAAGGACAGAGATGAAATTCACTTCCAGATAGCTGCCAAGCAAAGAGAAGCTGTTCTTGCAATGCAGAAACATCAAGACGGCCAACATACCCTGATGCTGGAGAATATCATCAACTTAAAAGCCTCTATCTATGACTTCCAGAAATCTTATGCCAATCAGGAAAAATATAATGATATGATTCTTTCAGTTCTCCAAAACAAAGAAGCAAGATCTGAAAAACAGATCAAGGAAAATAGACAGGACATTGCTCAGACACAAAGCCAACTGAACGAGCTTGTCCAAGGTGTTAATCGACTGTCTGCCGATATTCGAACCCTTGATGCTGACATAAAGGGGGAGAATAAAGGGAAAGGAGTTTAGGGAGGACAAGGCAGAGGTAAAGGAGGTCATAGAACTCAAGAAAGGGGAAGAGGACAATATCAAGCTCAAGCATTACGAAGCCCTCCTACAAGACAATTCCACAGTCAGACTCAACGATCTGATAAACAGGGAATTGTAATGGCTATACCATTAAGCCGTCAGGAGTCAACTCCCAGCTCACAAGATGTGTCTACTGTACGCATAAAAATGCCAACTGGAGATCATGCATTCATGCACAGGCATGAAGAGAATTTAATACTAAGTCTAAGCGAGCTGGAAGAGTTAGCCAGAAACGAGGATGCTCAAAGAAAAAGAAGGACTGAGGAGTACGCCAACCCACCTCCACGAAAGAAGCCAAGGAAATAGAGATAAGTTGAAACTTGAATTTCTTATTGATGTAATGCTGAATTGTAATATCTTCTGATCATCAAAAAATTCATGCTTATTCTCTAGAAAATTTCATTTGCTCCTTTGAAATACTAAGTCATGTTTAAATTTCCTGCAAATGCATCTAGTCACTAATAATCATGACAACAAATCTCCTTGGTTATGTCAACATCAAATAGGGGGAGATTGTTGGGAGAATGCATATTATGATTTGATGTTTTAATGTATATGCTCATGATTATTTGTAAGGTCCTTCAATGAATATATGTACAAGGACTTAGTGATAGATCAAAGTTGTTAGGTTGATCTAAGATCTTAACGTGTATCATTCTTTAATAGAATGTATAGATAGAAAAGATCAAAGCTGTTAGGTTGATCTTGAGATGTAATAGATAGGGTTCGAAGAAATCATAGTGTATCATCTGATCAGCAGTGCAGAAGTCAAGGCAGAAACGTAGAGCTTAACGAATCGTAGTGTGTGCCTGCCTTGAAGGGACTCTTCGAAAATCGTAGAGTAGTCCCAACATTTGCCGTGCCAACTCCACGATTGAAGTGTGCTGAAGGAAACATGAAGTTTACAAGTCAACGATCGTAGTGTGCTCTCGGGAACATAGAGTCAACAACACGAGCAAGTAAGGATCGTAGTGTGCAAGGGTTTAAGAGAAATCGTAGTGCTCTCTATATGATAGCATTAGATCAAGCACCAAAGCAACAAGTCACTACGATCTGAATTATAGAGAATCATGATCTAAATCGTAGAGCATCATCTGTCTTATCTCAGAAAACGTCGAGCCTCATGATTTGTGTAAAGGAAGATTTCAACATATGAGGAATGGATTCTAGACGCTGCAGTGCTCATCAGTCCCAGAGTAAAGAAATATCCTTAGTATGCAACAAAGAAGCGTATTGAAGAAGCTAAGGATAGTACCATGGATAAGAGGGACAAAACACCTTTTCAGGTGGTAGGTGAGAAAGCAGTCTGCTGTGTCAGTGGGCCAGAATGCAATTTCAGAAGATGTGCAGAAATGTCTCCATCACAGTACAAAAAGTTCAGACGCATTTAATGCCACAACGGATGGATCCAACGGATAGTTTTCAACATCACATATATGAAGATCAGATAGATGAGAGAGAACTAAGCAAACATTGAACAAACAACGTGAACATCTCTCTTAAGCTCAACTCTACGATCTGAGATATTGCAGAGCTTGCTTTCATTTACTCGATTCTTTAGAACAACAAGCTTACACAATGAATCGAGTAGCAACCATTAAGAAACACAACATTATCAACCAACTGAAGAAGAGTACCAAGTCTGCTTTGGACTTGAAGAGTTAAGTAGTGAACTATAAGAAAGCCAAGTCTCTTTGGACTTGAAGAGTTCAAGAGTGAACTAAGAAGTTCTAGGCTGGCTTTGGTGCAGAAGGAATCATGTGATTCGGAAGTTATATGAGACATTCTTAGTGGATATCCTACTCGTTGAGTAGAAGAGTGGACTAGGAGCTTTAAGTGCTCTGAACCACTTAAAAACGACTGTGTCATTTACATTCATATCATAACTACTATATCTGTTATAACTGCAATAACTGCCTCACCCTCATTACTCCATTGCTTGGTAAAGAAGATTAAAACAAACATTTATTCCGCTAAGTTTTAATCATTATCAAAGAACAAGTTTAAAACGAAAAGATTTTTTAAATATCTATTCAACTCCCCCTTCTAGATAACTATTGTGCCAACTAGAAACTAACATAATCAAATATTTCTAGTTACATTTAATTTCTAACTCCTAAGGAAAGTGTCAGGATATGATCCAACTTTCTTTCTTTAAGGAGATTCTGTTTAATCCTATATTAAGGAATCATACCTAATGAGGAATTCTATTTCTATACGGGGAAGAGCTTGGAGGAAGTGGTGTGATTACTATAAATACAAGATTATACCCTAATTATCAAGTTCACACAATATTCTTTTACAACACTAAAGCATTAGCCTCAATTGTAAAACCTTATTCTGCCTGTACTTATTCTCACACCAGAGCTATCCCCCGGCGGTCCAAGCCGTCATGTTTCGCGTGTGATTTCGTTTTTGTGCAGGATTGGACAAGCTTTTGGTGATTAAGATGCGTGGACATATCTTAGCGTTAACATTAGCTCTAGAAGGAGGACTGTTTAGTGTTACATAGTTTTCAATCACCTACGCATTTGGTTGGTATCATGGTGACTAGTAAGGCGAAGAGGGATTCTGCACGAGATCAATCTATGGCCGATCCCCATCCTCAACCATGGGGTTCAGCCAAATATAGGTTGGGGTCGTCCTTAAGTTCCTCGAAAAGACTTAGGTCCCACGTCAATTTTGGGGCCCCACCAAATGATAAGGTAGATGTTGTTCGTCGTCGGTTATTCTCAACGGCTAGGAAGGAAACAAAGCCCAATAAATGTGTCGAGGATTACCCGTCCTGAACACGAACCCAGGGAGACTAGGACTCCAAACGAGATGGCCACGACGAGAGGAGGTTGATATTGGGCAAAAGGGCACATGAGAATGATGAGGCCCTGAAAGTTTTACTCCTTCAACGAAAGGAGATTGACGCACATATGAAACTTTTAATAGGTGGAGAGGATGGTGCTTCTAGCCATATCCGAAGTCGGGAACGTTCGCCGGGAAATCATTCCAGGGCACATCGTCCGGACGATTCTCGGTGGATCGGGAGCAGGCACCGAAGTTGCTCTCGAGAAAGGAGCAGGAACCAAAGTCACTCATACGAGAGGAGCAAGCACCGAAGGAGAAGACGGGAGGCCTCTCCCGACCAGAGAAATCGAGACATGTGAAAGTCGTCCCCACGAAGGAGTGAAACTGAAGTGTTGGCTCGAAGATTGGCGGAGTTGGAACAGAGGCTGGCAAATTCCAATTTAGAAAAGGGAACTTTGGTCAATTCATCATCGTCGTTCTCCCTAGAGATAAATTGAGAATGGGCCGATCCAAATAAGAAGGTCCCACATATGGGGAGCTATGATGGATCCGAAGACCCCTATGAACACAGTTACGTTTATGACCGGCTGATGAACTATTATGGCTACTCTATTGCTGCTAAGTGTCAGATGTTTATGACGACTTTGAAAAAGGATGCTCGACAATGGATGATGTCATTAGCTCCGAACTCAGTCTCATCGTGGAAAGAACTCTGCGACAAGTTCCACATCAAGTTCGAAAGCAATAAGAGAAGAGGAAAGTCGATCGGGTCCCTAGTATAGATAAAGCAATATTCATACGAGACCTTAGGACAGTATGCTAAAAGGTTTCGGGAGGCTATCAGTCAAGTTATAGATCTGAATGGTTCTCAGGCCCTTGGATACTTTCAGATGGGTTTGGAAGTCGTAAAATCGAAGAAGTTGGTGAAGGTTTTGATGTTCAATCACTCGAAGGACTTGGCTGAAGCATTTGACAGGGCTGAAGACTTCATAATAGTGGAAGAAGCAATAAGCAGTCTAAAGCCAAGTACGACAGAGAAGCCGAAGGATCGAGACATGAATAGTTCTTCCAAGAATGACGATAAAATAGATCGGATGAACAATAGAAGAAGTATGGTAGTAATAATGGGGGTTCAGGAGGGGGCCGTCCACCCTTCTCGATTCAGAGTGTCAATAAGGTTTACACTCCTCTCAGTACCGATCGAGCCACCATTTTGGAGCAGATGAAGGATATGCCATATTTCGAACCTACTAAAAACAACACGAAGTTGAACATGGGAAACCAGAATAAGTATTGTGACTATCATGGGTCAGCTGGGCATTCTACCGAGGCTTGCTGGAGTATAAAGGATCTTATTGAGAAAAATGTCCAGAGAGGTGAATTGGTTCAGTATGTTGCAGGACGTAATGCTTCGGGAACATAGCAGATGAACACTGCCCCAGTACAAAACTCGACCACCCAGCCCCAACAAAAGGGTTAGACCCAGGTAACACGCCGGGTGGTGGATGTAATCACGGGCGGGTCGGTCAGAAAGGTTACTGGGAAGAAGAGGAGAGGTCTGTTGGACGTTGTGATCTCGGTGTCTGATCAGCTTGTTAGGCGAGAACGATAATATATAGGCACAATTATATCTTTCTTTAATGAAGACTACTCTTCAGAGCCGATCGAGCTGTATGAGAGAGCATTAGTTATTACTATGCAGGTGGGTTCAGTAGATATGAAAAAGATTATGATCGACAATGGCTCAACGGTGGATATATTGTATGCCCATGCCTATCAGAGAATGAACTTAGAAGGTAGGGAGATGGAGATTTGAAAGGTGCCTCCCCTATATGGCTTCAATAACGATCCGGTTCGGGTAGTTGGGACGATTGAGTTGCCGATCGTCTTCGGGACTGTCCCACAACAGGTTTAGGTTATGTGCAGATTTTTTGTGGTACATGTGGACACAGATTACCATGCCATTGTAACAACCCGATATTTTCTATATAAATAAATCAGAATTTTTGCGTATAATTTTTTTTTATATTTATTAAAATAAATATGGGGAATATGTGCCAAGATAATAGGTATATGTATTTATGTGATAAATAAAAATATATTTATTACATGAATAATTATAAATAATTTTATTTTAGAATTATTGCTTATTATAAATTATATTCTTATAATAATTAATTTTATAGTATAAATGTTTTTATTAATTATTTTCCATGAAAATATGATTTTATAATATATGAAATGGTTATTAGAATTATTAAAATAATTATTTTATTTTATTATATTATATGAATTTAATTTATATTAATTAAGTTAATTATTTTAACTTAATTAATAAAGGTATATATGAAAGATAAATCAGATATGAAATCCAAACCCTAATTCTGGATTTGGAATAAGGAATGAGAATAATAATATATTATGGATATTTTTCAATGCTATAAATTTGTACTGTATGTGTGTAATGTTAATGTGTGGAACAGTTTTAATGTAGCATGCAAAAACCTAATTAGTAATTTAAAACCCTAATTTCTTAAATTAGGAAACCTAATTAGTTAATTGCTAAGTGGAAACCCTAATTTGAAACTCAATTATGAGTTTGAGATTGTTATGTAATTGTGTTATATGTTTTATGTTTAGTAATATAGAATTTAAATTTTAATTAGGGAAAACCCTAATTATTATAAACCCTGATTAATATTTGTGAACACTAATAGATTAGAAACCCTAATTTAAAAAGTCAAGTACGACTTTAAGATTTTGTTAAGTTGTTTTGTAGTTGTAATACTATGTTAATGTGTCTAATGACATGTATTATACATTTTATTTAATAATTAGGAAAAACCTAATTTTTAAATTTAGAAACCCTAATTTCAAAAAAATTAGAAAACCTAATTAGTAATTAGAAACCCTAATTGCTAAGTGGGAACCCTAATTGCTAAGATCTAATGCTAATTAGTGAACCTTAAACCTAATTTTTATGTTTTATATTATTAGAAATCTAAACTATTTTAGAAAACATAATTTGCAATTTTAAGAAACTAAAATTTTCATTTTGACCATAATTGCAAAATTCTAGAAATCCTACAAAAATCTTTGCGTTAAAACCTTAAAAGCCTAAGGGTTAAACCCTAAGGGTTTGCCAAATAACAAATTGGCCATTAAAATTGCAAGCCTAATGACTAAAAAGCCCTTCTTCAATTAATTAGTATGTTGCTTGTGTATCTAGCAAGATATGGAGTAGGTAACCAACTTAGATCAGCCATGTGACAGATATGGATACATCTCAGCCAATCTACCAGCCATATACATTGAATACAAGTCATATATAAGATCAAAGAGAGAGAAAATTCATTTTAAGCCTCTTTTGTGACCATATACTCAACTAAGCCATTCTCTCTCCTAAGCTTCGAAATTACTTAGTAGATCAGCTCCCAAACAAAGCCCCACGAATTCCATTGTCAGATCAAAATCCTAGAATCAAAGAATTTGTTCATAAAGGTATAAACCCTTATCGAAAAATCTGACTTTAATCCTCTGTTAGATCTTGTGTTTTAAAGTTAAAACATGTTGTTTGTACTCTATTTAAGTGATCTGAGTTGATAGATGTTAGATCCATAACATTTATAAGCTAAGATCTAGTGTTTTTGTAAGTCTGGAAAATGTTGAAGATGTTCTCTGACAGTGAATGTCAGACCTCTTTAATCCTTGCCTGTTTTGTGCTTTAGTGTTTTCAATATTTGAAATGGTAGTATGTTATGTGTTATGTGTTCTGCAACTCGAATCAAGGTTTGATGATGTCTAGATTTCATTTTATAAGCGGTGAAAAACCATAGGCCAAGGGCATGATGACGGACGATTTACGGGTAACCCGTAAATCGCTTTTCAAAGGTTTGACAATGTTTTGCGAGGCCCAGATCTGTTAGTTATGATGTTTTTGATGATATGTTTGTAACCAAGTTGTAGCCTGCTAGATCTACTCTAATTATATGTCCTTATATCCTTCAAACCATCAATTTATCGATTGGAGTGGCTGGTCAAACTAGCCTACTCGATCTGATTGTATGTTTTCTGGAATTTCCAGAAACGGTATGAATGAACTTTCTGACATGGGTTGACTGGGAAATATCTAGCGATTGTGTTGTTGTTTTATTGATTTTATGTATTAGATCTCTTTACTTACATTTTGTCAACACACTGAAAGTATTAGATAACATAAAGCAAACCTAGAATGCAATATATAAGGATCGAAAGTGGGCATCTAAGACTGTTCTTCAATTATGGAAAACCCAGAAATTGAAGAACATATCTGACAACGTTTTTGAGAGCTGATAATTTTTTGATATGTTTTTGTATTTCCATAAAACTTGATTCTAGTTTTAGTGTTACACTAATACAACAACCTGGACACCATAACAAGCCCTAATAACAACAAGAGCTAGGTTTAATGTCTGGTCAAAGTGAGCACCTCGAACTCTGACATGAGTTTCTGGGCAGGCTCAAGAACAGCTCAAGAACACCTATAGCGACAGTTTCGTCGCTATAGGGCCCTTTAGCGACAGTTATTTGCAAAATTAATTATTTTTATTAAATAATTAGTATAAAATTAGTTTTTAAATATTAAAAATATAAAATAAATTATTAAAAATTATTTTAAAATCCAAAAATTAGTTTTTAATTATTTTGAATATATTTAATAAATATTTAATATTTTTAGAATATTAAAGGTATTTAATTTATTTAATTATAATATTAAATAAATTATTTAAAAATGATTTTAATGCATGAAAAATCATTTAAAATTATATTATGATATAAGAAAATATTTTAAGTTATTTTTAATGACTTTTAATATTTTGTGATGAATTTCATTAATTAATTAATATTAATGATAATTAAGTCATTTAATGAATGTATTAAATAAATTATGAAAAAATAGAATTAATGATTTAAAAATTATAAAAAAATGATTTAAAGATTATAAAAATATTTGAAGTTATAAAATATAACTTTTGATATTTTGTCATGAAAAATATTAATATTAATGGTATTAGATTGTATTAAATAAATAAGTTAAAAATGATTTTATTAATTTAAAAATCATTTTAAATGAGAATAAAGTGTTAGAAAAATTTTGAATTATAAAAATAATTTTCAATATTTTTGGAGAATTCTCATTAATAAATTAATATTAATGTTATTAAATTTATATTAAATAAATTAGTTTAAAAAATATTTTAATATTAGAAAGATCATTTTAAATGAAAATAAATAGTTTAAAAATATTTTTAAGTTATAAAATATAACTTTCAATATTTAAAGGTAAATTTTATTAATTATTTACTATTAATGATATTAGAATTATTTAATAATTATATTAAATAAATTAGTTTAAAATGATTTTAATATTATAAAAATCATTTAAAATAAAAATAAAGTGTTTAAAGATATTTTAAGTTATAAAATATAACTTGTAATATTTAGAGGATAATTTCATTAATAATTTAATATTAATGATATTAAATTTATTTAATAATTATATTAAATAAATAGTTTTAAAATGATTTATTAATTTAAAAATCATTTAAAAAGGATATAAATGAATTAAAAATATTTTAAGTTATAATTAATGACTTTTAATATTTGGATAAATAGTACATTAATATTTAAATATTAATGATAATTATTTAAAAATGATTTTAATTCTTTTAAAAAATCATTTAATGGTAATATTAATACTTTAAAAATATTTTGAGTTATTATAATTAACTTTAATATTTTGGCAATGGTTTCATTAATAATTGAATTATTTAATATTTAAATCATTTAATAATGATTCCGGTGTTTGAAAATTTATGATAAATTATAATAAATGTTTAAAAATTATTATAAGTTATTTAAAAATAATATGACTGATAATTACAGTTATTGAGCTAGAGGATAGTCTTAGACTCGATAATTTCGATAAAGCATTCGCAAGACAAACATGTTTTGAAAAGTGATCTAGACTTAGATATTTTGACTGTATTAATGATTGTTAACCATGTGTGACAATGTGATTAGGTTATGTGCTGACTGCAATAAGCAGTATTATATGTTACGATATGTTATTCTAATCGATCAAATGATCTTATTAATGATAGGTTTTGGTATAAAAGATAAAACTAAGTTCACGTGATCGTAAGCGTGAGACTGAATAAGTATCCTACCTTTGCATTTCCTTTATCTGATGGACATGAGGAAGAAAGTTTCAGATTTATATTATTATTGTACTAGATTATTAACCCTATTGTCATATATATTATATCCGATCATTGTTTATCAACATGATGTTATATTATATAGCTCATATATATATATTTTGTTCGTTAATTTCAAAATATGGTTAGACAAGTGTCCTCACTTGGATAATCATTGTATTTAAATACATGTTATATATATATATATATATATATATATATATATATATATATATATATATATATATATAAGCATTTGAGGCGGAAGGAGAGAGAGACAGGAAGAACAGAGAGAGCGCATACACAATCAAATACAGTTTTATAAATAAGTAACTGAATTGTATTAATGATTCATACTATGTACAAACTAAGAACTGAAAATAAAACAAGAACTTACAAATTTAAAACATTTAACTAGAGAATTGGAGAAGAGGGGTTAAGTAGGCTGATCAGAGGTAGAAACTAAAGATTCTTCCGAGAGAGAGAGCTCGTAGTCTTCTAAGTTTCAAAACTCGATTTGCCTAAATGAGCTCGCCTTCCTTTTATAGAACAAGGAAAGGGAACTATTACATTTACTTGGGTAAAGTAAGAAACATTTCACTAAGGTAAAAGTGATTTACTAAAGTAAAAGCAGAAGTAAGAAACATTTCACTTAGGTAAAAGTGAATTACTAAAGTAAAAGCAAAAAGTAAAAGCAAGTTACTAAGGTAAAAGTAAAAGTAAAAGTACAAACAAGCAACTATTGATGAACAGTGCTAACTTTTGACTATTACAGATGCTTTTGGCCGACAACTTTTGACTCGACTCTGCTTTCGGTGGAAAGTGGAATCTTTTGATCACCGATCACGCTGATCATTTGTTGCAGTGGATCGGTCACGGAGTCACGAAAGGTGTCGCTAATCGTAACAATGAATCGCTTTTTATGTAGATGTAGATGTCAGGCAAATGGGTCCTGAGCATCCTGAAGGTTGATGGTGCCGTAGGGATCATCTGCATCATCATCTTCTGCAAATTGGCTAACTGAGTCATTCTGAGAAGAAGCTGAGGAATGCCTAGAGGCTTCTTCGTGTAACTCATCAATTCTTCTATTGAGGGCTTGAGCAATAAGTTTTAATTCACTACCGGAGCAATCTTTGAAATCAGAAATGCTACGGGAACAGGAGGATCCTGTTGGACTGGTTTTTGACTTAGACTCTTTTGAAATCTTTTTCTGACTTGAGGAAGAGGGTTCTAAAGAGATGGCTTTAGAATCCTTAGCCTGAATGACTGGGGAATTGACTGGAACTGGAATAGGAGCAACAGGAAATTCTTGTGGAATCTGACCAATAATTCTATTAACATCGAACTTATCCCACCACTTAATGTAGAAAAAGCGGGAAAGTCGAGGGAGTGGATCAGAGATGACTGCTGAATTACTAGCAACAGAGGGCGGAGAAATACCGTATTGCCATTTAAGAATCCAGGGAACCTTATATTTACTAATGAAGAGAAGAGTGAGAGGAATATTCTCATTCTTTGGATCTGGTTTACTATTATTAGCAAAATGGGTAACTTGGACCTTAAGGGGATCGGGAAGGAGGTCATAGGTAGAACCATGCCTATACCACCATAGGACGAACCAATAAGGGATTGGGCTTTTGAATTTATGATCGAACTGAATAAACCAGGAATGACTATGGGACTCGTTCTGGTGAAGGAGAACCTTATACCAGGCTTCAATATAATCATAAAAGCAAAAAGGATAACTATGATTAGAGAGATCCATCAGATCGGTAGGGATGTTTTCCCAATCGTAAATCAAGGAATTGTTTAATATACAAAGAATGATAAAGAACTTTTGATTTATCATTGTTTGCATAAATTGGTTTGATATTTACTCGACTCGGGCCAAGGAGAATGTCCTTATAATAAACAAGAGACTTATAAGGAGCTAATGGAGGAAAATGCCAACCAGAGGGAAAAGCTGGGCAAAGAAGCTTTAATGGATCATTTTTGGCTTCATATAGGTTCAATATGAAACAAATAACTTTCCCATTTGAGCACATGCTCGTAAGAGGAGTGATCGGGAGTCAAGACGAAGTCTTTCTTTGGATTACTTGAATGGGTCAATGGGTTCAAAGTTTATTAACTAGAGTGAACTATAAGGCTTGGGAATTGTCCCAAGAATGTAAAATTTGTTTGACCGATAGACTGGGGTATCCGGGTGAGGGACTAAGGTACCTCTGGGATGATTACTTGGGCCACTAGGCTTAACCCGGACCCGAGAGGAGGATGAACCTCTCAAACTCATGATCAGATAAGACTGTATGAATAAATTCTCGGTAAGAAAATCAGAATAGAATTATTTTTGCCTTTAATGTATTCAATATCAAAATCAAAAATGCTTAATAAAGCTTGCCATCTAGCGAAAAGAATGCTTAGAGGCTAAATTTTCAACATCTTTTACTAAATGTACTTGGTCGACTTACGGTCAATGCGAACCGTAAATTTCGATTTAATAAGTCATTTTGAAATTTATTAATACATAATACCAATGAAAGAATTTCTTTTTTAATAGTACTATATTTTGATTGTGTAGTATTCCATGCGCCGGAATGAAATCGAACAATTTGTTCAGGGGAATCGGATGTTAATTTTTGTTTAAGAATGCCTCCGAATCCAATATCCGAGGCGTCGGTTTCAACAATTTTGAACGCTGAATCATTAGAAATGCCAAGGCAGGGCAATGTCTTGACATATTTTTTAACTTGTTGGACTGCAGAAGTATGAATGTCAGTCCAAGGTGGAGGATTATTTTGCAAACGCTGAAAAAGAGGTTTGTAAATCTTCCTGAGATTCTTGTAGAACTTGCCTATATAATTCAAATGAGCCAAGAAATCTCTGCATTGGGTTTTATTGGTTATCTTATCCGGGAACTTGTCGTGAATTGAATCAATAGCCTCGCTCAATAGGTGAACTTGTCCATGAAGATATTAAGACCAAGAAACCTTATTCGGACCTGAAACAGGCTGCATTTGGAAGGAGAAAGAACAAGACCATTTACTTTAATAGTAGTGAAGAACGATTTTAAATGTTTATCGTGTTCTTCAATAGTCTTGGAGTAAACGAGAATGTCGTCGATATAAACAACGATAAAATGGCTGAAAGGGTTTAATATGTCATTGAGTATATTTTGAAATTCACTTGGAGCATTTTTTAGGCCAAATGCTTGAACATTCCATTCATAATGTCCAAACGGAGTGGTAAATGCTGTTTTGTACTGATCATCAGGATGAATGGCAATTTGCCAGAAACCGGATTTAAGGTCAAATTTACTGAAAATGGTGGCATTACTTAACCTATTGATAAGGTCGTCTTTGTTGGGAAGGGGGTACCTAATCCATTCTAAGACCTTGTTCAATGGTTTGTAGTTAATAACTAAACGGGGTACACCTCTTTCTTTTTCTCGCTTCATTATCGACATAAAAAGAGAAGCAAGACCAAGGGGATTTACTGGGTTTAATTAATCCTTTTTTGAGGAGATCATTGATTTCATTTTTACATAACTCCATTTGTTCATGACTCATCTGAATAGGCCTAGCCTTAGTAGGAATTAAATGCTCTTTAAATTCCTTAGCATAAGGAAGCCTAACCATATGTTTTTTTCTATGCCAAAAGGCATTGGGGGAATCAGAACAAAGGTTATTCTTCATGTAGGTTTTTAATTCTTCAATTTTTAACTGAATCTCTTTATTTTGAAGTTGTTCTTCAATTCTTTTATATTTGATTTCCTCTTTCAAGAAATTCAAATGTGTAGATTTACAGTTTATTAAATTCAATGATTTGGAAATGGATTCTTCTTGAATATATTTTAAATCTCTTTCTTTTGGTTTAATAAGAAACTTAAATGTTATTTTCTTTCCTAAATGTTTACAGGTTAATCCTTCATTACTAGTAGTAAATGGGTATAATAAGTATATAAATGGTAAACCCAAAATAATTTTGTCTGTAAGATTGCGAATCAGAACAAAAGATGTTTTGAAACACATGTTATCTTGACAAATATGTACTTTAGGTAGTTTATATTTTATTTCCATTTGACTACCATTAATGTAATTCAAATTTTCAACCGGTTTTTTGTAATATTTAGTTGGGATTAGACCTTCTTGGATACAATTTAAATATGCACCTGTATCGACCAAGGCAGTAAGCTGTATTGAAAAGTTTTTATCCACAACTAAGTTAATTGAAACATACCATTTCTGAATGGTGATGTCTTTAATTCTTTTAAGTGAAAGACCTTGAATAAATAAGTCTGAAATCTCTTTAGTACCAGATGATTCTGGTTCATCGTGATTTTCATCACTAGATGAGGAATCATTGATCTGAAGATCAGGCCTTTTATCTAAATCTTTTCTTAGAATAGAGACTTCTATTTTAAATTAGCAATTTCTTTCTTTAATTTATTAACTTCCCGATTTAATTTCGGAAGACCGACTTTTTAATCGGAGATTTAAATCTTTCCAAAGTTTTATTAAGACTAAAAATTGGTTTCTCTTTAGCTTTAATAAACTTATCATTTTCTATTATCTTTAGTTAATAAATCCTTTTAACTGCTTTTGTGTATTGGGCTTTTAACTTAGGATCGTTGATCTTATCGATTAAGTCAATTAACAAAGAACTTTCTTCATCATCCTTGTTAATTACATTAATCTTTTTAGTGCAACAATTTTCATTACAATTATTAGCACAGATGGTGACTTAAATGCAATTGCTACTAACTAATTAATTTTTCACTATTAGAATCGAGGAATATGAAATGTTGAGTCTTCATTATTACTAACTTTATTTTCTATTCTCATTAATTCTAATATATACTCAAGATCTTCTTCAAATAATATTTAATCGGGACAACTTTTGTTTTATTTTACATTCACTTTTATAATGACCCTTTTGCCCACAATTGTGGCACACAATTTTACTTTTATCAAATTTTTTAGTTCTTTTATTATGTTTTTTATTAATGGGTTTGGGCTTATTATAATAATTATCTTGATTCTTATCTTTATGATGACTGCGTCTTTTCTTGTGACGTTTATGACTTTTGTGAGAGTCAATATGTTTATGCCTGTGCTTTCGTCTAGAAGGAGCCACAGGAGGTAAACCATATTGCTCGCAGAATGTACCGAGCTCATATTTAGCTTTTTTCTTGTCTTTACTAGCTTGTTTTGCTAACTTAAAATCAATGCACATTTTTAATCCTATCTTTTGAATATAACTGATTATGTCACCATAAGTGAGATTATCATAATCAATATATCCTAAATTTTTACTAAGTTCTTCATTTAACTTTGTGAGCAAATAAGGACGGTAAACCATTAACAAATTTTTCTTTCCAAAAAGGTTTATTACTGTCATTTCTCATCATAACTCTAGAAGTAAAAACGTCTTTGTACCATCTAAAGTCACTTAGAGTGGGACAAGTGAGATTACTTAGCTGATCGTGGATTCTTTCAGTGATGTTACTGGGGGTTCCTACAAAGTGTTTTATTATAGTATAAATCAAAGTATTTACTCCATCAGGTGGCCCAATTCCTATAGTTTCATCAAAAATCGGGTTACCTTCAAAGATCTAATCGAACAAAGATGGATAATAGATAATCTAGAATCTTCGGTGAGATGTTTTTCCCACCAAGACCTGAGAATACCTGTAAATCCACTAGCCAATAATTCAACAATATCTGGTTGAGTAAGAGTGTTGAATTTAGTTAGATAGCTGTTTGCCACCATGGACATATGATTTAACTTATTGAGGATTTCTTGTTCACTAAATCCATCAATATTCCATTCATAAATTTTATTAGGACGAAAATGTAAAATTGTTTATCTAGGTTTTCTCTTCAAATTGTAAACTGGAGGAGTTGGTCTAGAATACCAATTTTCGGGTCATACTAGTATTATGGACGGTTAACTTATTTAACTGTTCATGAATATTTGTATTGATGAGGTAGTCGATTGACTATCGATCGACTATCGCTTTCATTATCGAGTTAATCGATCGATAATAGCAATAGTACCTCTTGTTTCCTGCTTCGGTCTTTTGTTTTTAATTTTTAAATAATCGATCAATTCACATCTTTGTAAGATCAACGTCTTTTATTAGGTAAACCTAATTTTCTCTATTTTCCGTAGTTTTAATAGTGGTTGAACAATTTTGACTCGGGTTTTTAATTATATTTTCTTCAAATTTTTCTTCAATCCTCGCCTAACTGCTTTTCCTACGATTTGCTAGGTATTGGTTACTAAAATTTAACTGTTCAATGATTTTTTTATCATCATTAATTCCATTTGAGATTTTAAATGGGCTGGCCGTTACTGAAGTATTTTTTACTGAAATTAAGACAGATTCTAAGGGTGGGTGACTAGACGAAACCTTAGACTTGTCTTCTTTGACCCATTGAGTTTTAGTTATAACATTGCATTTAAATTGATACTGCTCATACCAATCATAGAAGGTAATATTAATTTTTTCACTATTGATAAATTTCTTCCATTTATTGACAATTTTATCTCTTTCTTTCTCAGTTGGGTGATTTTTTCGAAATTGATGTCTTTTAATTTTATTAGACTTGGAGTTAAAATCATTCACAAGATTAATCCAATCTAACACAAATTCTTTCTTAATGACTCTTAATTGATTATTAATTGGTACATCAAAATCAGACTGAGTAGGAAGCTCGGAATGAGCTCTGGAGAAGAAGAGCTTTCTTCCTACCGGGTAATTTCGAGGGTGACAAGAATAACAAGGATGACTTGCTTGACTTTGATTTAAAATTCCTTTTAACTTAATGTCTCTTATAGAAGGGTTACTAAGGACTTCAGAATCTCTTCTAGGTAGATTCATAGAAGGAGCTGAAGAACTAGAATAGTCCTCTATAATGACTGGTCTTCGAGAACGTTCAAAGCTAACTTTGACAGTTCCATCAGAAAATTGCCTTATGTTTTCAATGTTCACTACATTGTTTACTACAGGCTGCTGTGGTATTTCACTCGGTAAAATCCACTGACTGGGTAATGTAATGTCTTTCCATAGAATTGTTCTAGGGATCTGGATATTAGCATCACTGGTTGAACTTTGAATTAATACAGTGTGATCTTTAGGGCTTTTATTAAGGGCATGGACATTCAAATTAGTCTTCATGGTTTTATAATAAATTCTAAAGATTAGAGCAATTGGTTGAGAACCTTCAATCATTTGTGTAATTTCTCCCATTGCTTTTAATATTTAATGTTAAGGCTTTTAATAGGTGTTGATCACTTAGACTAAGTGTGAAGTCGAAAGCAATTAAAATGGATAGGACCATTGTGTGACCGGCTTCCACAAAGACCTATTATGCTTGGATAATAATTCAAAAATCTAGCATCTCCGAGATGAGAGGTAGATACTTGAATTAATTCCTTTAATATTCAATGGTTTAACCGCTACTTGAACTAGACCTATGTGGATGAAATTATAACCCTTTTTCTATGTTTTTAATAACATCCGGGAAAGAAGGCTACAATTTTCATATTCTTTGTTAATAGCATAGACCTTTTCAACCTGCTTTTAACATTATAACTGCTTTTAAAGTTATCTAAAATGTTGACTGATAAATTTCTTTGGGAGAAATTCTGGGTATATTCCAGTTATGTAACACCTGACTGATATTTTCATAACTGTTTTCTTCCTGATTAACTATGTCTGGTATAGGTTGCAAGGTTGACCTATGACTAGCAGAGGAGTTAGATCTAAATAACCTACTCATTATTACTGGGTTCAAAAATATTCACTCTTTATCTTCCATTCAGACCCTCTTACCTGGGTAGACTCATACCTATTGTTCATAAACCCCTCACCGCTCACACAAGAGACTTACCTAGGGTTGACAGCGAACAAGGTGTTCTACAGTAAGTTAGGTGACTTCTGATAAAGGATGAAATGATTTTTGAAAACAGTTTTAATGAAGCAAATCAGAAGATCTTACTAGTCGCTAGAACAGCGAACAATCACTTGGCTTTGATACCATTTGAGGCGGAAGGAGAGAGAGCGGAAGAAGAGATATATATATATATATATATATATATATATATATATATATATATATATATACCTCTAAGCTATTTGACCAGCTAGACACAGATTTAGAAATATCGTTGAATATGGCAAAACTTTTTTGTATCAAATCAAATTATTTGGTTCGAATTCCCGACTAAGTATGAACATCCCGAACATGGGAAAACATTTATGCGCCCAAGGTGGACAGAGTGAACGATAATATCGTTCTTGCATGCAGTATTGATCAATACAGGGCACATTTGGATGATCACCCTCACGCCCGTAAGTTATAACGATTTGCAGATGAAGTTCTGCTAAACCTTATCGAAAATTTAAAATAATATTCATAGTATGTCACCTAAACCCCATTTATAGTCAATACGTAGTTTCAATAATTTGAGATAGAATTGTTATATTATTATTATTATCGGATCAGTTTACTTCACAACTATTGAATCGTTGTAGAAGTGATGTATAAAGAAAATATTTAATTCTTTCAGCTAAATATATTTATAATTTCTATTACTTGCTGGGTACTCAAATGCTCATCCTTGCTTAATTTAAATGTTTTCAGCCAATCGTGATCAACCTGAAGGGTCATGCAGAAACAAAGGAAAAGGAAAGAAAATAGAATAAGATTTTTGGTATTCTATGTAATAATATGACTTTATTAAGACAATGATAACTATTAAGTATCATGTAAATGAATGTTTAAAGGTCGGGTACCTGGGAGTAAACTCTGATGCATATGTAAAGTAAGTTTGATATTCATATTATTGTTTTTATTATAAGTATTATTCCGCTCATAGAAACGTTATCGTGAAGCACCGAGTTCGGGTTTCAAGTACTCGGATTTGGGGGCTTTACAGCCATTCTTGGGAGACCGACCTTAACCGTATTACAAGCAGTGATTTCGATCTCACACTTTATGATCAAGTTCCCTACGTCAAATGGAGTTAAAGAGGTGGCAGGGACCTTGACTTGGAAAGAAGGTGTTATCGGAATGCGTTGATCTCTTCGGGGGTAGGGGTCAGATAATGACGATAGAGATTGAGCCATTTACCCAAGGTAGTATAGAGTCTCTCACTATGCCTGCTAAAGAGATAGAAGACATTGAGCTGATACCTTGGAAGAAAGACAAGATAATCAAGATCGGGTCAGGACTGTAGGAACCCTTTCAGACGAGTTTGGTAGAACTGCTTCGGGGATATATTTCCATGGGTTCCTAGTGACATGTCTGGGATTGACGAGAAGGTTGTTGTGCACAAATTACATGTGGACCCATCCAAGAAACCATTTTGATATAAGAAGAAGATCTTTTCCCTAGAGAGGTAGAAGATCATTGATGATGAGATAGTGTAACTGTTGGTAGTGGACTTCATCTTTGAGATTGACTATCTGGAGTGGTTGGCGAATGTGGTGTTGGTGCAGAAGAAGAACGAGAAGTGGTTAATTTGCATCGACAACACAAACTTGAACAAGATGTCCGAAGGACTTCTACTCTCTTCCACACATCGACCAACTCATCGATGCCACTTTAGGGTACACCTTACTAAGTTTCATGGATGCCTTTTCGGGATATAATTAAATTTTGATGCATAAGGAGGATATCCTGAAGATGACCTTAATAACTTATCGGGCAATTTATGCTTATAAGAAGATGACGTTCGGGTTTTTGAATGCCGGTGCTACTTATCAGAGGATGATGAACTATGTATTTTAGAGACAGTTAGGTCGGAGTATGGAGGTATATGTCGATGACATGATCGTAAAGAGTTTATCTGTGCGGGGGCATCTGGATGACTTTGAAGATTGCTTCCAAAACTTCAGGCACTACAACATCAGGCTAAATCTGACGAAGTGCACCTTTGGTTTGGGAGCAGGCAAATTTTTTGCTATCTGATAAGCAAAAGGGGAATCGAGGCAAACCCAAAGAAGATCAAGGCAATTCAGGATATGAAGTCTCCTCAGTCTTACAACAATGTTTAATGATTGACTGGTCGGATAAAAACATTGAGGAGTTTATTATGTCTAAATCGGCAGAAAGGTGTTTGCTATTCTTTGATATGTTGAAAGGGCCAAAGAACAAGAAAACCTTCTAGTTGACTTCAGAATGCGAGGATGCTTTTCAGGGTATTAAAATGTACTTGTCTTCGGATTCTTTGTTGGAGAAACCAGTTCCTTCAGAACCTTTATATTTATATTTGGCTGCAAGTTCTTTGGCGATTGGCGTTGTATTAGTTCGAGAGATAAGGGAAAATAGTACCCGGTGTTCTATATGAATCATGCTATTCGGGATGCCAAAACTAGATGTTCGAACCTTGAGAAGTTTGCTTATGCCCTAATAACGGCTAGTCGTAAGCTTCAACACTACTTCCAAGGTTAGTTAATTGTGGTGTATACTGATCAGCCATTGAAGAAGATTTTAAACAAGCCAGACGTCTTGGGTTGCCTTGCAGCGTGGGCGATGGAATTGATAACATTTATCTTGTAGTATCACTTTTGAATAACAATAAAGGGTCATGCCTTGGCCAACTTTGTGGCGGAGTGTTCATTTTTTGAGCCTAACACTATTGACCAGGCAAAGGAGATGGTTGGGTCGGTCTTAGATGCTAAGTTGATTCAGAATTCATGGACATTGTGTAGACACTCAAAATTTCACTTTCCCTGGACTAACCTTGCAGGAGGGTAAAAGCGTATTTTCACCTCGAAGACAACCCCGAGGGAGGACAGAGGCATCATTTCAACCCGGAGACAACCGATGAAGAAATCAAAGTGCAACAAAGCCCAGACACGACGTGGTCTGAACAAGGATCACCAAGCTAAAGATGTGACCGCAATAAGTTACCACATCAATCATCTAGCTGTAAGTTGGTCAAGTTGAGCCGATTAATGACCATCAGGAACTGAAAGATACCTTTCAGCTAATTGTGCCATCTTACCGGACTCTGATTCAGTTAAACTCGACCTTATTCAGCAGCCTTCGACACAAGCTTTCTAGGATTTTTGGGTACAGAGCTTAACTTTCATTGGACCAAGACCGAATGAACAAACTTCGAGATGGCAGGACCCATAGGGCCTAGTTGCAGGTATACCTGTGGCTGGCCTCGGGGCCTTTAAACTAGCAACACCAGCTCATTAAAAAGAGATGAGAAGAAGAAGTTAGAGATAGAAAACATATCTAGAGAGAGAAAGGCTCGGGTCTAACCATATTTCATCATCTTTGAGTTGTTTGATCTCGTATCTTGTATACTTTATGTGTCTTGAGTGATATAGAGCGATCCCAAGCCAAAAGAAGCTTGTTCACACGTCCCCTAAGGTGAAAAACACTCATTTTGGTTACTTTCTTTGTAAAGCTTGTTCTAAATACTAGATCTATATTATATATTACTTGAATCTACTTTAAACTTATTGTTTTACATATATATTGTGTATTAGTTGGTAGATTTAGAGTTTTTATAGGTTATTTTGTGCACATATAGTTGGAAATCAAGTCCGAAGGCTAGATCTACATAGATCTAAGTCGGATCTAGCCCTTTGAACGGTTATGGAGCACGAAGCTCTAACCTATATGGTAGATCGGTTTAGATCCATGGTAGATCTAGATGTTTTAAATGCTTTTCGTTAGTCTTAATCACTCCATAGAGCCCTAGATCTATATCTAGAGGTGAGGGGGTCCTAATGGCTTGTAATGGCGATTTCAACCGATGAAATCATCTATTATTGAGTTTAGGATATGTTGTACATATATTTAAGTATACTAATGTGAGCCTAGGAATCCCGGGGTTGAGATCTAATGATTGGATCTTAACTAGATTCCCACGATGGACTTTTTGTTTACTATACAATGTTTAAATAACGCAAAATCGTTATACATGTAATATCAGATCTTAAAATGAGTTCCAGGGGTTCGTCCCAAGAAGTCAGATTTAAGATCCCGTGAGAGTGAAATTTATGATTGCGGGTGTTCGAATTCATCGAGATGACTTTCATTCCCGATGATGATCCGACCCTTTTTGGCGCTTTCTAGCATGCATTATCACTAAAAACGATTTTCAAGTCAAAACCACAAAGAGCTTTCAGAAAGAATAAAGCGATTCGGGGTAGATTTACTTAGGATAAGTAAAAGGAAGTATCAAAGGACCTCGATTCCTATTTGATGAAGGATTTGAAAACCTTATTTTCAAAAACGTCATTGATATATCTGTTCTAAGAATGAACTTTTCATTTAATCAAATCCTTCGTGCATAGGTCCAAAGAGGTACAACACTACTTTTAAATAAATCACAATGAGGCTTAGAATAAACTTTAAAATTAAGGCACTGATCACAATAAAACACACACACACACATATGCACACACTTTATGCTTAGGAAATCAATAAGATGTGGTAATCGTGTTTTCACGGAAGTCGGGGGTGCCTAACACCTTCCCTTCGCTTAAGCTAATCCCCGAACTCTATGAATCTCGGGTTTCAGACCAAATGTTATGGAGTCACATATTGGGCCATATTGCAAAAACTTTCAAATCTGGATGAGTTGGTACATCCATTGTAAACCATACCAACTGCCGACTCTGTCTCATTCAGCCAAATTATCAAAAAATTAAATTTTGTAAATTAAGTTGACCAATGCCGGTCTTTTCCCAAATCTCACCCTTTAAATAAATTAATAAACATATTAAAACGCAAAGGGTTGAAATAATAGGAAAAATGAAGAATAAAAAATAAAATAACAAATAATAACGAACGTTATTTTCCCCGACGTCGACACGTGTTGCTAGGGACATTAAGTCGCGTTTCAATCTTGTTGATTTTCATTCTGTATTTGTATATTGTGTGAATGATCTATGTGTGTGATAAATGTCTCAAATCTTTAAGTGCTTTATATTAGTGCCTCGCACAATGTCATCATTTTACATACGGTGAAGACGATGAATGTATGTGAATGTATGTTGTGTGATCCCTCCACCAGGAGGCAAGCCCGTCAGTTGTTTATTACTGGATTCTAAAGAATGTTCTCTTGTGAGGCTCAGGAAAAGCACCACTCAGATCCGCTCCAATTGAAAGATGGATGTCTTCATCAAGTAAATTCCAAAGATCTGGGAATCAATTTCAAAAAGCCCATGAGAGTTATCCTAAGATAGGTCAGGCTCTAATATACCAAACACGCAGGATATCTCTTCATACCTTGTTACTTCCTAAATATATAAATGTCATTCATCTTGAACTGTCATTTGTATATCCTTCTTATCCTGTCATCAAGTCGACTAACCCCTTGTTTTGTTGGAAATGATTAAAAAACCCCTAAGCTGATGCATAACATATCATGCATCCATATCATCTTCCAATATTAAGAATAAACTAGATATCAATTTTGTGGATATTGGTCCTAGAACTCGATTCCAAGCCAAAAAGGCACGGTCACCACCAGCCAAAATGACCGAGGGCAGTTCATCAGAACCTATTCCAGTGTCTCGAGAGGAATTTGAAGAGTTTAAGAAACAAATTGTGGAGATGACCATCTTGTTAAGTAAACTCAAACTTAATCCTTTGCACAAGGAGATCTGAGAGTATCGGGAAAAGACAGTGATACCCAGATGTCTACTCCAATATCCCTAATTATTGTTAGAGCAACCCAAAAAGTCCTAGACTAGACTCGGACAAGGGAAATTATAGACCTACGGGAAGACAAAGAAATCAGAGATATCTGAAAGAAAGTTAGACAGATGGAGGATGCCATCAGATCCATTAGGGGACGGGATCTCACGGGAGTGTGAATTACTCTGATTTATGTATCTTCCCAAAGGCGAGTTACCCGGATAACTTTCAAGTCCCAGAATTTGAAAAGTATAATGGATTGGGTGACCCCTATACTCATCTAAAAGTCTACATCGGCGAGCTCAGATTGTATGCCGAGGATGAGAACCTCCGAATGCAGTTGTTCCAAAAGAGCCTTATCGGTGAAGCGCGAACTTGGTATGCTCATATTGACAACTCCAAGGTCCATGGGTGGGAAGATTTAGCCCATAAATTCCTTAACCAATATCACTTTCAATCCCAGATGGCCCATGATCACTACATAGTGACCAAAGTCAAGAACCTGAGGAAGGAATCGTTCAGGGAATACGCGCAGAGGTGGAGGCGTTTGGTATCCCAAGTTTACCCGTGTACTAAGATAAGACGGTGATAACTTTTATTGACGTCCAAGAAGTCCCATATTACGAGAGAGTCTTGGTGGGGATAGACAAACCATTTCCTGAAATGATAAAATATGGAGAAATAATAGAAATGGGTTTGAAATTCAGAAAGATCAAATACCTCACCACTTTAGAGGTAGTGGCGGAGCATATACAATCGAGAAATTACTCGGGTACTCCTAAGAGGGTACATAAAAGGAAGGAGGAAGACGTCTCTTTGATATTACAAGGGCAATCAACGAGTAAAAGAAATAACCCACTTATATAGAAGCGAGACAATTACCCTATATTTTAGTCACTTGCGAACACCCGAAATCGTACAACACCAAAGATCCAGGAAAGTAGGTAAAGGAGGATATTCACCCCTTTGGGGGATTCATTAGAGAATATATTAGCACTGTTGGTTGCACAGAAGAAGATCACTGAGCTTACTCCACCTGCTGATCCTAAAGGAATGAATTCTGATCCCAGTAAGAGATGTGCTTATCATTCTGGAGCACTGAGGCATGCCACTCAGAATTATTGAACTATAAAGCACAAAATTTAGAATAGGATCGACAACGGGGAGATTGTGGTAAAAGCGCCAGAGTAGCCCAACGTTAATAACAACCCCTTACCTTAACATAATGCAGAGAGAGTCAAGATGATTAGTGCAAGAAGTGGGGAGAACCACAAGTATATGAGAAAATTAGGAGAAGCTCCTACTATGACTGATCCTTCTATATGGGGTTACCTGGTGTACACTCAAAATATTACTTTCCTTGGACTAACGACGTAGGAGAGCAAAAATGTCTTTTTACACCCCGGAGACAGCCCTCGAGGACTATAGTAAACCTTAAACCTCAGAGACAACCCCGTGGGATATCAAATCAAACCCCAAATATAGCACCGTGGGACATCAAATCAACATTGGACACAACCGAGAAAAAACAAAGTTGGCAGCAGTCAATCCCCGAAAATAGTTTCGAGGGATAGCCAAAAGCCACTTCAATCCCTGAGATAACCCTAGGAGGGAAAAAGTGGAATGTTGACAACACAACATCAAACCACAAACATCCAGCTGTAAACATGGTTATCAAGGGCCATCACAGAAATCCCAAGTGGAAATTGTGCAAGACAGCTCAACGGATTGCCTGCAAAGACATGAAGATGCTATTCTGGGCATGGACAAATCTTCTTGGTCTCAGAAAAGGGAAAGCACTGTGTCAATGCATAGCCCTTGAAAAGAGCTTTTCGGAATGATATGACACACCTCTATAGGATTCCCGGATTGCAAGTTATGAAGGTCTCAAGTAGCCTGCACGTATATCGAGGTGCACGTACTTTGAGGCAACAAGGCCCACCGGACTGGCCATAAGTCTACTGGCTGGCGTAACGAGGTAGAATCGTGGTGACCTAGTCTATATATATATCATCATTGACAATTTCATTTAAGCAGTTTTGGAGTGAGAAAGAGGGCCCAAGAGAGAGAAAATCAGAGATCTAGAGTGAGAAATAGCTTAAATCTTGCTTCTATCTTTGTAAATCTCTTATGTAAACACTTCTATACATATATAATACAACAAATCAAGTTTTAACAGGTGGAAATCAAGTCCAGAGGCGCCTAAAGCTGTTCGATAGCCATTCTAGTGCCTAACTGTAAGATCTCTTCACATCTGCTTCTTTTTTTTACTTTACTATATATATAAGTACTATATATATATAGATCTACCTCTATATGGCATAGATTTAGCTTTTTAATTGTTTATTTTGTGTAAATAGTTAATATTTGCGTTGTATTGACTAGATCTGTACTAGATCTAGCCAGATCTAGGTTTTAACCAGTTCAAAAGTTGTAAAACTTGAACTTGGAAGCTAGAATGGCTCAGATCTGTATAGATCTATTTTACTTTCTAGTTTTTGTAAATCTTTGTCATCCACGTGACCCTAGGTCTGTATCAAACGGGAGGTTTGTTTAAGAGCATACAAGAATTTGCTCAATAAATCACTTGTTTAGCGAAGTTTTTAAGTTATTTGTATGTAATATGTTTAAATATTCATTTTGCAAGCTTTAAATATTCATTTGAGCCTAGGAACTCCAAAAGGTTGATGATCCAATCAATGGATTTAGATCTAGTTCCAAAAATTGACTTGTTTAATTTTTTTTTTGTTGCTAAATTTATACTGAATTAAAAGAAAGAATAAGTACAAAGTACATGGGCCAAACCCCAAGCAGTATACTATAACCATCATAGGACATACCCTATGATGGCAAAAGTAAACCAAAGCTAGCCACTAGCATAAAAGAAGCCAACAGAGAACTAAAACAACAACAATAAACCAACCAATATATTGGCTTGAAATCAGTCATTACAAACAACATCATCCAAAACCTGTAGTAATACCACAATCCGTAGCATATGCAACCTAATGTACATGTAAATCTAGGGCTTTAAAATGGTGATACAGATTTAAGGCCTTAAAATAGTGAAAACATATATGTGGTACTTGGGCTTACTTCGATGGCTTTCATGCCCATAAGGAGCCCAACCTTTATATTTTCTAGTTTTCATTTCGTCACTAAAAATGATTTTCAAATTAAATTAACGAAGATTTTATAAAATACAATTTGCATCGAGATGGATAGACTTAAGGAAAAATCAAGCAATTAGAACCCCGAGTTCTAAACCAACCCTAAAGATGCTTTGCATCTCAATAAAATCAAACGAAGTCGCTTCTAGGATCAAAAGATAGGCTTAATACAAGATAAAAGGAAGTACCAAAGGCCTCAATTCTTATTTGAGCTAAAGGGTTTGAAAATTAGATTTCAAAACCTCACTTTTATATGCTTTCATATATGTTAAAACTGAACTTTTATGTAACTCAAACCATTTGTACATAGGTCCAAAGAGGCATAACACTACTTTCAAAATAAAACATTAAACATCTTTCAAAAACAAATCAAAAGTTTTCAACACACCCACACACACAATGCATAGGGAATGGAAAAGTAGCGATAAACGTGTTTCACAGAAGTCGGGGGGGGGGGGGGTGCCTAACACCTTTCCCTCGCTTAAGCTAGCCCCCAAACTCTATGAATCTCGAGTTCCAGACCAATTAAATAGTCACATATTGGGCCATATTGCGAAAACCTTTCAAAACTCGGATGAGTTGATACATCCATTTAAACTCATATCAACTGGTGGCTCTGTCTAATTCAGCCCAATCGCATTAAAAATAATCTTTTCAAATTGCTGACATTTATGTCGGTCTTTTCTAAAAATACAACTTTACAACAAAGATCACATAAAGGGTAGTAAACAAACAAATTAGAGAAGGGAAAACACGACGTCGATATGTGGCGACTCCTCTGGGGACAGTAGGGGGCTTAAGCTGCATTTCAATCTTTTCAATTCCCTTTTAGCTGTATGTGTGTGAATGCTGTCTTTACATTGAATGGATATGAATGAATGTCTATTTACAATGCTTTATATTAGTACTTTGCACAATGTCACCATATTGCATACGCTAAGGCGCGATGTATATGAATGTATGTGTGTGATTCCTCCAGCAGGAGTCAAACCCATCGGTGGCTGATTACTGGACTCAAGACGAGCATAATCTCACGAGGCTCAAGAAAGGCGCCACTCAGATCTTCTCCAATTGAAAGATCAGATTAACTTTCCATCTAGTAGATTGCAATAATCTAGGAACCTTCATGTCGAAAAGCCCGTGAGAGTAACCTAAGATAGGCCAAGCTCTGATAAACCAAACACGAAGGGAAGTCTCTTTACGCCTTTCCTTTCAATTCATGTCAAATTTTAATTCCATGTCAAATATTAAATGTCAATTCTTGTCAAATGTAAATTCTATGTCAAATATCAAACCCTGTCATGCTATACTGTCACCAAAACAACTAACCTTTGTTTTGCAGGAAAACATTAAAAACCCCTAAAAACTGACACATTGTATAACATGTATATTGTTAGTGTTTGTCTAGACTAAACTACATACCCTTTTTTGTAGGCAAGATTGGTCCTACTACCAGATCAAAGTCTAAAAAGGAACAAAGCCAATCTTTAAACATGGCTACAAGTGCCCCATCTGAATCTACTCCTGTATCTTGAGAAGAGTTTGAGGGACTTAGAAATTAGATAGCAGAGCTGGCTATCCTACTGAAAGAAAAGAGTAAAAATACTCAGGGTCAATAGACACCAATTTAACCAGAGTCGTCTTCACAAGGAGCCAGTCAGGGTACTGATAAAAAGGTGGAAACACGAATACCTGAACCTCAGTCCAATGAAAAACCCAACAAAACCCCTGAAATCATCAATCTCAAAGATGACCAAGAAATTAGGGACATTAAAAAGAAAGTTCAACAAATGGAAGAAACTATCCGGTCAATCAAAAGGACTGTAACATATGCGAGTGTCAATTACTCAGATCTTTGCATCTTTCCAGGGGGTCGTTATCCAAATAAACTCTAAGTCCCAAATTTTGAAAAATACAACGGGTTAGGAGATCCATATACTCATTTGAAAGTTTATATTGGAGAACTTGGATCCTATGCAGAGGATGAAAAGCTGAGAATGCAACTATTCCAGAAAAGTCTAACTGGATAAGCTAGAGAGCATAGTACGCCAGACTTGACAACTCCAAAATCCACAGCTGGGAAGAGCTAGCCCATGCCTTCCTAAATCAATACAGTTTCCATTCATAAATGGCACCTAATAGATATCAAGTGACCAAAGTCAAAAAGTAGAGTACTGAGTCTTTTCGGGAATATGCACAAAGATGGAGATATATGGCTACACAAGTCATTCCTATCATGACAGAAGGTAAAATGGTGATGAAATTCATCGATATACAGGAAACTCCATATTATGAGAGAGTCGTAGCTGGAGTAAGAAAATCGTTCTTAGAAATAATTAAACATGGAGAAATGACTGAAATGGGGTTGAAGTCAGGAAAGATCAAAGACCTCACTGCTTTAGAGGCAGTTGCTGAGCATATCCAGACTGGAAATTATGTGACTAATCCTAGGAAAACCCATAAGAAGAAGGAAGAAAATGTATCCTTGATATTGTGGGGTTAGAATCAGTAAGGCAGTCAGAACCCGGCCATTTAAAAGTAGAATAATTACTCTTCATTCCAAACAGTTGTAAAGCCTCCAAATCCTCCATTTCAAAAAGTAGGAGAAGTTAAACACATAAGAATTTTTACACCCTTAGGGGATTCACTTGAAGACATATTGAAGCTTTTGACTAACCAGAAGAAAATCACGCAGCTTCTCTCACCTGCAAATTCAAATTGGAAAAATTTTGACCCAAGCAAAAAGTGTGCTTACTATTTTGGGTCCCCTGGCCATGATACCCAAGCATGCTGGTCTCTAAAACATAAGATCTAAGACATAATAGATAGTGGTGAAATTGTGGTGACAACACCAGAACATCCACATGTCTAAGACAATCCTTTGCCTTAGCACAATGAGGGAGGTATAAACATGATCAGCACGGGAAGTGGAGAAGGTTCCAAATACCTCAAGTATATTGGAGAATCTTCCACTGAAAGTAACCTTGCAAAGACAGGTTATTCAGAAGGACAATCTTTGTAACGCCCCGAAATCCGGTCTATCTTCACACCCGAATTCTGTACGTCACGAGTACATCATTCATCTAACATACATCATTATATACTAAAATATAATAACATACATTCTGAATTCCCAGGTTCTCGAAACCTTATAACCTCTTTCATTACAAATAATGATAATTACATTATTCTTTTCATCTTACACGAGTGACTTTCATCCGCCACCAAGGATACATAACTGTTCATTAAACTAATCTATAGTTTAATTCTATCATTCTATATTACAAGTCTTCACTTGCTCTTCATGCACATTCATATACTGAATGGCACTTCATCTGGATACCGCTCAACTTGATCTTTATGGGATCCTTAAGTTCTTTCTAACCTCGTTCGCTGAAAATGTTTTTCATTTAAAGCAAGTGTGAGCATTCAATTGCCCAGCAAGTCATAACAGTTGAACAAACAACTTCAAGAATTTAAACATTCTTTTTCAGACTTCAATAACCGAACAAAGGTTACGAAACAGCTTGAATAATAGGAATAGTCTTGATTCCTATCATCTTAAAACATTAGTTACATGCACTTTGAAATACTTTCATTCTCTACTCTCTTTCATGCACATTCTGTCTGGCTAGAATCAATAGCACAGACTTAACAATAACGGTTCATGTATAAACAAAACATTCTTTTATTGAACAGTTCAAACATAGAACAGTTCAAACATTGAACAGTTCATCTCACAGAAACACCGAAGTGTTCACATTGTGGCACAAGACCTCATACGTTCTACCACCTTGTACAAATATCACACATTCAAGACATGTATGTAACTTCTCAAGTTCAACATCCGAGAAGTTTTAGAACTAGCATTCATTTAAAAATATGAATGAAGTTAGGAAACTTGCTTTTACGCGATACTACGACTATTTGAATCGCTTTCATTCCAATCCCTATAACACATAAGGAAACAACATATACACCAATTAGTCATATACTTAACTTGCGCATTGGTTTACTTAAATTTACTTCTTAAGGTTCACGTTCTTATAACTAAGTTTACGCGACCAACTTTCTTTATCGGTTTACGGTTTCAGACATACGGAGATGTCTTACTCAACACGTTCATCATCTTTGATGATTCACATTCTTATCTTCTTCGTATACTTCTCTAGGACTTAGTACACATCGCTTCTCTGCTAGTAGTCCATATGGTACTCTGAGTGGTTTCCCACAAACAACCAACAAACAAGTTCCCATCTCATCTACACTGCCATCACAGCGAGTTAGATCGGTTGCCAGTTTCGTATATACCTTCGCTCTCTGAAGGAATTGTTTAGCCCAGCTCCCATATGTCAACCATCAAAGGTTACGATTGTACCACAACCTAACTTTCTCTTAACTTATACGAACCATTAAACTATAATGTTCGTTAAGTCAACTTCTTATTCCTTATGGCTTTCTGGCAACTAAATGCCATACCTCAGGATTCATTCTTTATCGTCTAAGTCATACAATCTTTTGTATACTCAGAATGATCATTCAATGTCAATACTATGAGGTCATAGCGTTAAACATTTCATTTTAACTTATTCATACCTTACATCGTTCAGTTCATTCGATTCGGAACGTTGTCCAAGTAATACTTATTAACTTGGCTTCTTAACGTTATACGTTATTATCTTTAATCTAGTTTCTTCACCGTTCACGGTTAAGCAACCTTCTTCATTACCTTACGGTCAAACCATAAACGGAGTGTAGGTTCTGCCTGTTTAATACTCGCTTACACTCAACCCTTTACTTTGGTTAAAGTGTTTAACGCTTACTTCATTCTAACATTCTCTATCCGACTCATACTCGGACTTTGTTTAATCTCTTTACCGTTTGATACGGCTTTCTTGATACCATTCGTATCTTACTTACTACATTCATCAACGTCTAAGTCATACAACCAGGGTATACTTAGCACGTTCGTCAAACGCGAATACGATTCACGAGGATCGTTTATGTATTCAACGTTCACGTTGCTCATCTCTTAATCTCTCATTCAACCTTTACTCAAGGTTTTAATTGCTTTCGATCGTTATCCATCCCATGAACCCCATGTTCATTATTCATTCTTACTATCAAAGCCATACGGTTCGCTGTATGCTAAGACCGATCGTTCATCGCAACAACTTTGCATTCACAGCGTCTAAATGCTTTACATTCATCTCTCAATGCCATGTCATAACATCAAAATGGTATACATTAACATCGTCAACCAACGTCTAAGGAATCACCACCATAGCAATCCCTCACGCTCGTTTATCGCGACTACGGTCCCCGTACATCAGTTCCGTAACCCGCATCTACATTCTTTATCTTTTATTCTCGTTTAATCTTTTCGTTCAACCTTTATTAAAGGTTTAAAACACTTGATTAAGTGTTACATTAGTTGAACATTATGTTCATATTTCTTTCTTGCACATCCTCCGAGAATCGAGAACTAAAATCTCATTTTTGAGGCATTACTCGCACTTGCCGTGCGCTGGCTGCTGCGTGCCTTCCCTTCCTCTCGCCTTCGCACGACGACCTACTTCTCTTTCCTCTCTTCTCGGATCAAGGCCAAGACGAAGTCCTTACTTAGTGATATTGCATTACATGCGCCACACTCTAGAAGATTTTTAGATCGTATATGGCGCCGTGTGCGCCACAAATTATACTACGGTTCGTCTTTGCGGTGAACTCTTGCGATTGTACTCGGACCTTTCATTATCGTTACGCGGCCATGCACCGGCCCTCAGGCATAACTCTTCAACACTGGGCTTGAAAGCATGAAACCTAGAAAATTTTTCTAAGTCTTTTACAAGCTTGAGACGCTGATTTCAAAATCTCATAACTTCTTCGTTATAACTCGGAACGAGGTCGTTCCAAAGCCATTTTCTTCCTTATCTTACGTACTTCGATTACTCACGGACAGAACTTCGTTCTGAATCCATTAACATGCCATTCAATTGGCTTAATCTTCACTCTTCGTTCTTTTTAACGTTTTTAACGTTCTTCGTTCGTTCGTCCGTAATTCGGTCATCCAAACTCAGAATTCATTCGTTCTTGAGTCCACGACTCATATTTTATACGTTCTCTTATATTCTTATAAAACCCTACACATTCAGGTTCATTTACTAACTTTCAAATTTTCGTTCTTCTTTTACAAAATTTTTGCAATAACTTCGTTATAGCTTAATTTTAATCCGTTCTTCATGAACGTTTCTAACGTTCCTAACCAAGAAATAAGCATCTAACTTATACGAGAAGGTTTTAAACTTGTCCATCAACAACAATTACACTACGATGGTTTTAAATTTGTCCATCAACAACGTTCTTCGTATTCTTCGCGTGTTCTTCGCGTTCTTCGTTCGTTCTTCATTTTAATCGATATTTTGGATTACGATTCTACTTTTTCTTGGAATTTGATGTTATAGAACATCATTCCTTACTTATTCCACCTACTGTTCATAAAATTCATTTGGGATCGTCAAAATCCTTACTTAATCTTATACTTCCTTAAGAAATTTATAAACTAAATTTCTTATTTCTTATTTTCTCATGATTTCAACCATATGAAATCATTCTCAATATCTTTTACTCCTTATTCTCATTAAGTTATGTTTTTGAACATAAAAACTTAAAGAAAAATAGAAGAACTAGGGTTCGGATTACCGTTCTTCTTTAATCTCCTTCCGTCGGACAAAGCGTGCATTCAAGCTAGCTTTTCCTTCCTTCTTCTCCTGCTCTTCACCCATCCGAACTCTCTCTCTCTCTTTCTCTCTTAATGTGTAGGATTTTTAAAATCCCATTCCAATGAGATTAAGCTTCCTATTTATAGATTTTCAAGGTTAGGGGCAAAATAGTCATTTTGCCCCTAAAATCACTATTCACACCTCCTTACTATTCAAGACTTAAGGACTAAGTTAACTTAGCCCTCAAGTTTGCTTAGCCCTTAAGTTTCGTAGTTCCATATTTTGGGTTTCGTCCGACAGTTTTAAAAACTGCGATTCTCGGAATCTAAATATTTTTGGATATTTCGTCTTTCCTTTACCGATTAACTTTTACGTATTCTTCGAATTTTTGAAAAAATGAAAAACACTTTTTGGTGTCAAGCATTTTCCTTCACGTTTTCCCCTAACGTAGCTAAATGAGTAAAAAGTACATAACAATACTTTTCGTCGTTTTTATTTCGTCCGATTTCTGCACGTTTTTCGATAAAAAACTTTTATCGGCTTACTTAACTTTTCACGATATATTATCATCAAATCTTTCGAAGAAATGTCATTTCGACATACCGAACTCTCAGAAAGGCTTAGGTTATTCAAACCCTAACCCTTAGGTTTCGTCGGGTAAATAGTGCCTATTTCGTCTTTTTCCCCAAAAATATTTTGTTCCCGAAAAAATTTTATATTCGTCTTGAAAATTCTTACTCGTTCAATCTAGCTCGTAGCCAGAATCCTCCCGATTAATAATCATTCTAGGTTATAAAACGATTAATAAACACATAGCACATAATAGTATTAATAAAAATTCCTTTTATTAATAACTAATTCTTTAAACCTAAATTCTGGATAATCCAAAATTCCGGGTTGTTACAATCTTCAATAGAGCAGAAGCTATAGTCCATCAAAGAACAGATCGATCAATTGGCAGAATTGATGGTATATTAACATCAAGTCACTAGACAGTTGATAAGCCAGATCAGCCAGAGTCAAACACACATCCTCCCGATTTCAAGGAAGGATCACATTAGATTCCAAGAAAATGAAACCTTGGCAGAGAAAGTTGCAAGGAAAGAAAGATTTCGTGCTCGTAGAGAGTTTGCAGCTAAAAGAGAGTTTACTCCTTTAGGCCAACCAAAGGAGGAAATCTTAAAGATGTTGATCCATGAATGAAAGATCATAGAACTATTACCCCCAGTGGATCCCCAATCAAGGAGGTTCGATGCCACTAAAATATGTCAATACCATTCCAACACTCCTGGTCATGACACAGATGGTCGTTGAAAACTTCGTCACCTAATCCAGAATCTAATTGATGGTGGTGATTTTCAAATGATGAACAATGACAATACCGGGTATGAAGAAGATGAGATATTTCCTCTTAGAACACAGAAATGGAGGGAAGTTGTAGCAGTCATTTCCTTTGAAGGAGACATGCCTGCAACACCTCTAGTAATTCAAGGAATGGCAGATAAAAGAGGAAAGAATCCTATAAAAATAACTGCACCAGAACCAATGATGTTGCCATATCTACCCCAATATCCCATTATTAGTTTGAAAAGAGTCCCATGGAATATGGTGAAAATGCGGGATTAACATCTGATTGTACCACTGTCCTATTAAAGGATGATCAGCTGTACTTAACTCAACGCGTGATAAAGCCCATTATTATAACCCCGGGTAAAGTACCCAAGAAGAAGGTTGCAGAATTCCTCAGCAAAATGGGACATAATGAAGCAAGAGTGGTGCAACGTTTAAAAGATGTGCCCATTCAGATCTCCATCATGGATTTGATCTTATCCTCTGAGTATCATCTTAAAATTCAAAAAATTTAGCACTTGATAGATCACATTCTAAACAGTAATGTGATATCTTTCACTGATGATGACATACCAGCAGAAGAAACATGCCACTGTAAGTCACTACATATAGCAGTGATATCATCAGGATACATTTTTGGGGGGGTATTAATAGATGAATGATCATCCTTAAACATCTTTCCTTATGATAGCTTAGAAAGGATGAAGATCAACCCAAACATAATCCGGAGCAGTCATGTCATCATAAGAACATTTGATGGATCTCGACGGGATACTATGGGAGAAATAGAACTTCCAGTGGAGATTGGCCCACAAACATTCCACATCTCGTTTCAAGTGTTAACATCACCACTAGATACAATTTATTATTGGGAAGACTGTGGATTCATATGGCAGGAGCCGTTCCATCCACACTACATCAGCAATTGAAATATATCATCAATGGCAATCTAGTGACTGTTAAAGCCGAACCAGACTACCCAATCTCAATGAAAACGGATATGCCTATGATCGGTCTTAATGAAGGAGTTGAGCCTGCTAGTTTTCAAGCATTCGAAGTGAGCAACACTCATTATCGACCTATCGGGGTACTAGCCTTTGTCAGGAATAAACATGTGAATGATATTCCTATTTAAGATATGATTTGATTATGATATATATATGAATGAATATGCAAGTATGCTTGCATTAAGAAAAGCTGTAAAGCCCTTTGATAGATAATAGAAATATATATACAAGGACTTAGAATTAATTGATCAAATATGTTTGGTTGATCCTACATAAGTAAAACAGCTTTGTAAAGTCCTTAAAAAGAAATGATGTACAAGGACTATAAATATAGAAAGAACAAGCTTGTTAGGTTGATCTTATGATGTAATAGATAGGCTAGTCGATCGTCGAGCTTCGCACTGTAAGTCGAGATCGCTGGGTGAGTCGAGGTTAACTCGAGAGCTATCGAGGCGGAATAGGAGTATGCAAGATAGTAGATCTCGAGTTCATAGATCGCCAGGGAAACGAAGAAGGATCGTAGTGTATCGAGTAGAGTTTCTCGGGATCGTGGTGTCTTTGAGGAACTCATGTTCGTAATCGTAGAGACAACACCTTTCTGGTTAAGCCGGCCGGTCATCCGTCAAGCCGAGACAGAATCGTAGACTACACTCGAGTCGTAGAGTCATCGATGCCAAAGCCAAGTCAAGGATTATAGATCACACTCTGAGTTCGTAGAGTCTATTGATTACATGCAGAGAATGTAGTCAAGCAAGATCAGATGAAGACAACAAGCAAGGCAAAAATCGTAGAGTGTCAAGATCTGATCTCAGGATCGTAGTGTCTGCAACAGTCGAAGCTGAATCGTAGAGTGAAGACAAGTGCTTATTGAGAGCATCGATGCAAAAGGACAACCTCTGATCAAGAAATCAGAAGAAATAAAGTCTTCAACCTGCCCAAGACAGTAAAGTGATACATCTGACAGTAGTAGGTAAAGCGATGAAGCCGCATGTCGAAAAAGTATGACAAGTCACATCAAGCAGTCTACCTCAAGCAACTCGAGATCTGTGAAGATATTTGAATAGGCTTCAACGGTTACTTTCCAACGGAAGGATTGGGAAGGAGTATAAATGAGAAATGGAGAGCCAAAACCACTTAAGGCGGAAGCATGGATAAAATAGATCACCAAGATATTTGAAGCTAATATTGGCAAAAAATTAATATAAAACTAATTCCCCGGCAACAACGCAAAAAACTTGTTGGGTAAAATCTAGTTACACACAACACGCAAGTATACGTGGTCAACAAGTAATAAAGTGAAAGTAGAGTATCGTTCCCACGAAGAATTGTTTAATAAAAATCACCAAGTACTAACCCATAACCAATTCAGTCTTATTTAAACGAATGAATTTCAAATTATATAATTAAACTACTATTAAATCCCACTAGTTAAATTAAGATTACAGAGATTTAAGATCACAACTTCACTAATTGCTTCATTTAAGTTAACACACTTTTCATCAATTATTCTCTATCCCGAATTGTTAATCAAGAACACTAAAGCAGATAAAACCACCCCTCGATGCATAATACCCATACTCACTTAAATCCACAGATGATAGAATTAAGCAAGACACCCCAATTAACTAATTCAGTATATCTCTATGTGAATTAAAATTAAAAAGGATTTAAAGCACAAGTTCTCTATAAGATTACATGCGATGTTAGGTATATATTTATCCTAGACATAAATTATTTATTCCAACGCCATGCAGAAAACACAAACACATGCTACTATGATCAGATTTAAATTTATACTTCATCTCCCGGGTTCATAATGATTAACACGGTAATTGATGGCCAATCAATTAAACAATTAAGTCCAAATCCATAATAGACAATCCTCAGAATAGAATATAATAATTGATAACGAAGCATATTAAAATAAACTGCACAATAAGATCCATTGTAATCTCAAACAAATCAAACAAAGAATTAGTTCATGATTATTGAATTAAAACTAAGAATCCACAATTGAATAATCAATAAAAGACAAAGATAGAAGAAGATAAGAAGATAAAATCTGTTGTTTGCAGATTTGAAGCTCCCTCCTTGCTCCTACTTTGAATCTTCAATGGTCTCCAAGTTGCTTCAATCTCACAATCTCATAAGAACTAGTATTTTCCTATTCTACTATAATCTAATCTAATGGAATCCTCCTTCTAATCTAATCTATATCATCTCTTTTATGCCTCTCATCATGTATTTATAGGTTACAAGTCTAATTTTTAGCTTAGGAGCAAACCCAATCCAATTTGGAGTCAAAAAGGTATAAACATTCAACCCAAAAACGCGTTAAAAACTTGTTCTGGCCCGTACTATGACGCACCCAAATTCGGGTTACCTGACTTCTGAGTTCGGTGCTCACGATCCAACATATAAATAACATCTAACTACCCATTCATTAATGAATAGCAATACACATCTCATTAACATATATAGTTAATACATTATCCCAGGTTATCTAACCATGACTTTACAAACATACCCCTTAAATATACAAAAGGGTTTACAAATACAACATAATAAGTAATGTGCATTACAACTAATCATGCAAAACACCTTTGCCCTTGTTCTTTTCTGCCCCTCCGGCTTCTCCGTTCCTAGCTGAAATATTTTATTTAGCAAGGTTGAGCAACAAATTTTTCCTGCAAGTTAAGACATACAATGGATGTATAAGAATCAAGAATAACAGACTATCTATTTTGATAGAATGACACCAAAGTTCTGGGAACTTTGAAATGCCTGAACAATTCGTTAATCACTAACAAGTCTTCTCGCAACCTATGCAACACAATAATTCTATAATGAAAGAGTAAAACGCTTTCAAAGTTTCAATGATATTCTATTGAATAACAAGAAATAATTACTTTCTAAAGTTTATGCCAAATGACCCCAAAGGATCTTGAAATTCTCTTCTTGAGTAACTATCACAGATTGACTTTGATATACCCAATAACAAGATGGAAATATTTTTCCCAGAATTTATGCTGAGTGATCCCTAAGGATCTTGAACTTCTCTTCTCGAGTAACTATCAAAGATTTACTTTGATATACCTAGGTGTATCAGATAACCATAAATATTAAATCATACCCCTCAGCAAGTATATAAAGTGATTAGCTTTAGTATACCCTATATTATGCATAATACTTACACGCGCGCAAATGCCGAATATACGACCAAAATCTTCCTTTTGTATAAAAGGTTGTTCTTCTTACTCTTATAAACAGATTTTGAATCTTAACAACGAAATACTATGATTGGAATATCTATTCTCTTTCTCGATCGAGCTGAAACAATTGGCATTGACCTGTCAATAATAATTGAATTCTCTTCTCGAACCTACCAAGTTCCAATTTCAATATCAAATCACTTTCTCAATCTAGCCAAAACAATTGGCATCGACCTGTCAATAATAATTTAGTTCTCTTCTCTTCTCGAACCTATCAGGTTTTAACAAAAGTTCGTCTAGCCGAAAAAATTAGCTAAATATATTTCTCAACACAATTTAACAATAGACATAATTTGACTATACTATTTGAAATCAATAATAGCTTTTACGGATGTAAATATCCAACAACAGTTATTCTTCAAGTATATTCTCAGAATCACTAATTCAATTTGAATTAATAAACATGCACTAACTGCGAATAATTAACAATAATTTTCAGACGTGGTCTAATCAACATTAATTAACCACCATACTATTTAAAAGATATAACTCAAGGTTGAGTTAAGGAAACTTTCCTTATTCGTTGACTACTGCTACACAATTTAAGTTAACCTCTTTTGTAAGACTTATCATTAATAAGATTGGTCTTTCAATCAGCATATCATACTTTGTATCATAATACAACTACTTTATCATTCAATTATCTAACACTTAATCACACAATTAAATATTAGATAACACCTTACAACATTAGCATTATTATCATCATTTGATAATTCTTTAATCACTATATCATATACATTATGATTTAACACTTACTTTTTCATTTCATAAGTTATTCTTTAACATCTAATAAGTCAAATCCTAATCCAGCAACCTGGATTCTAAATCCAGCAACCAAAGTGCCAATCCAGCAGACTGGATTCCAAATCCAGTATCTAGATAGCGAATCCAACAAACCAAACTACAATCTAACAAACTGGATTCCAAATTCAGCAACTAGATTGTAATCCAGCAAGCTGGATTTATCAGATTTTTCAATCCAGCAAACTGGATTCATTAATTATTCAATCCAGCAAGCTGGATTCTATAACCTTTTCACGAAAACACCAAATCAACTTATTTTTTTTATCCTTTGTCCAAACACATATACATATATTTCATACACAAAAAGTATTTTTCCATAATTTTCTAACTTCCTTTAGTATTTTCCAAAAATCATTTTTAGTGTGTATCTTAAGCATTTATCCCCATCATGATCAACTCAAGAAATTCCCATCTCTTGGTACAATATTATATGTGTTAACGTGAGCCTCCAGTTTAAATTTTGTGGCAATCGGAGTTATAGAACTCTGATTATATCCGTTTTCATCGAAAAATCACAAAAATTAAAATTGTCATAACTTGGTCATTTTAAGTCGGAATGAGCTCATTTTTGTACAGGAGGTACTTAATATCATATTGTTACATGTCCCAAAGGGACGACAGTTTTTTCACAAATTAAGTTGGCTAAATAGCCCCTGGAAAGTTCTGGGTAGTAGATTTTTTTAGAAAAACAAGATTTTTGAACTTTGCTAAAAATAATCCATACGGAAATCTACAATTCTTTTTTCAGTGATTCCACTTGGAGATGTTAGAAAAATTATCATAGTATCCTCCCAAATCTTTCTAGATTTTTTTGAATGTCAAAAAAATGACTAAACTACCCCTACTCTAGACTGTCCAAAACAGTCTATTTCTCCTTAAAAGACACAAAACTATTTTTGCTCAATAAGTCATTATGAACTGTGTACTCAATAATTTTGAGTGCTACCACTTGGGTTTAGTAGATAACTTACATATCTAGCACCTCTCTTTGACGGATCGCAAAAAAAAGGTGTAGATCAAAAACGGTGAAAATCCAAAGTACATAGAAATTTAGGGTTTATAAACTAGAAAATCACTTTTCTTTACTTTTGATTTCCAACTAAAACAACACCCAATATGGGTATATCTAAACACGAAACACTCAATAACAAGTATATTCATGGTTTTTAAGTTTAGAACCAAAGTTTCTTATTTCATCAAAATAATTAACCAAAATGAATAACTAGCTTATAGGTAGATTTTTATATCTTAGCTTGATTTCCTTCTCCTTCTTGATAAGTAAGAGATGAAGTGTGTTGATATGAAAATGAAACTCCCTCCCTTCTACTTCTCAAGGCTACCAAATTTGCCTCTCTTCTCTCTCTCTCTCTCTATTTAGTTCATTTAGTTAGAAAAATAAAAGAGATGAAAGAGAAATTAAATAAGATAGATTCGATATAGATATATTACAACTATCTCATTCCTACGCATTTTCTCTTCCACAAATCATTCGGCCATGTGGCCCTATATTGCTCCCACCAATTCTCTCTCTTTTTTAATTACCAAGAGATTGCTTACAAAGAATGAACAAAGATGTTGGTGAAATAGAAAAATGAAATATAGGAGGAGTTGGTATACAATCCTTTAAAGTCATATGGAGGACAGATTCGTCTTTTAAGAGAGAACCCCGAAAGACAATCCAAATCCATACCGGATACTACCTAAGTTCAAAGATCAAACCCCGGATCGCAACTCGAGTAACTAAATCCCAACCTCGAGATAACCCCGAGACCCCGCAGATACAATAACGAACACACACCGAGAAGACCGATTAATCTCTGAGACAACCCCGAGGTATCCCCGGCCCCAACCATGGAATAGCCACCAACCTGGTGATAACCCCAAGGAATGCAATTTTTTAGATAACCCCTTTAAATGCTTGTTTCAAATGCGATCAACTTCAATCTCGACGCCACAACGAGATACACCGCACCAACCCTAATAATAACATCGGAAGACAGCACACCTCAAAGATGACAATGAGGACCTTCAACAAATTGCAAGAAATTCAATCTCAAGAAAGTCTCGAGTAACGCTTCTTTATCACCCAATCCGCGATAACACCGGTGAGGGGCAACATCATCATCTCATCAAACACGATGCCACACGCCACGCCTCTACGCAATGATGTCCCACAAGGCTAACCAATCCCGAGTGACTATCAGCGGGTAACGGATGAAAGTTGAAGCTTCAAGACCGGAGGGCATCGTCCCATCTTCAATGACTTCACACAAACTCTAATCCCATGCCATCGCACAACTCTCGACTAAACATGGTCCAAATAGGTCCTCAGATACCTCAAACGGATGCCCTGATTGCACTTTAAAAAATCGAGTGGACATTACAAAGGCTCGAGTGCACGATTTCGAGACGACCGACCCGACAAACCCGGCCAACCCGGGTTACCTCTCGTACACTGCGCTCATATGCCTATATATAAATAGAGGGCTTGGGGTGCTGATTTTTAAGAGAGAAAAGACGGGAAACCCTCGCACAATTTGCTCCTGACTCACCCCATACAAAGGTATTTTCCCACTTTTAAACACCTGTGAGCTCATATATAGCCTCTTTGTACCCACAAAAGCCAAGAGTTTACCCACTCTAAAGATATAGAAGCCTTTTTTTAGCAACCAATTGTAAGCCTTCTCACACACTTTAGAGTCTTTCTTCTTCATCTTTGCACACACCCTTCTACACGCTGAGAGTCGTCATTGTTTGCTTTTGCTTTTGACTTTCGGACTTGGTGGTGGTGTCATTCATATATATATATATATATATATATATATATATATATATATATATATATATTGACTAACATTATCGAAGTTATGCCTCGATTGAGCCTAGATTTGATGCCCGGAGGTTTATTGCTTTAATATATATATATATATATATATATATATATATATATATATATATATATATATATATTAATCGTGTGTTTAACCTTGTTCGATGAGCCTAGATTTTTTTGATTATGTGTATTTATTGCTATATATATATATATATATATATATATATATCAATATGTGTGTATCGACTCACTCGATGAGCCCGGATTTTATATCGCGGTGCATTTATTATATATATATATATATATATATATATATATATATATAATCGTGGTCGAACTCTATTCGATGAGCTTGGATTTTATATCCTATATGCATTTATTCGCTTTTATATATATATATATATATATATATATATATCGTGTCGAACTTCATTCATTCGATGAGCTCTAATTTTACATCCATATGCGTTTATTATATATATATATATATTATATATATATATATATATATATATATATTTATTTTTGTCCCGCACGGAGTTTCCTTTATGGCGGTTGATCGCTTCTACGCTTTTATTTACATTTTTCGATCCCCATGGAGGTGCTTCGTGGTTGGTGATCATGTCTCAGATATATATATTTACAACTTTTTATATATATACCGCCATCGCTTTCATACAAATTGCAAAAGATTTCAGGCGCCTAGGAATCATGTGATCACAGATTCATCCCATCGATCTAGATTCGTTTCCGTGATGGACATTTTCAAATTCAGAAGTTAACTTGTAAATTATTCTCAGGATGTCCGAATTTCCTCAGATGGTTTCCATACCCACGAGGAAGTCGAGCATTATTTTTTATATATTATTTTCATACGGATGCCTCAGATCCGTCAAATAAAATAAAATCAATCGCTTTAATCACTTAATAAAATGGGAGTGTAAAAGGTCTCAATTCCTATTGAGCATCGTGGTTTGAAAAAACCTCTTTATAAAACATCACCGCCATATATTCGCTAAAAACTAAATTTTTACATAAATTCAAACCCTCGTATATAGGTTCGAACGAGGCCTCTCATAACTTCCATATAATAGCACATCGACCACACACACACACACACACACACTCAGATAATAGTTTCTTGAAAAGAGGCGGTCACCATGGTAACACGGATGCTCTGGGTGCCTAACACCTTCCCCCGCATAACCAAGTCCCCTGACCTTAAACGAATCTCTGCTTTCACCGACCAGATATCGTTGTCACATCATCGGGTCAATGTGCAAACCTTTTCTCATTGTGTTGGTACAACCATTTAAAAACCAATCGATGACTTTTAACAATCCCATCATCGACATCATACATGTTGACCTTTTTCACTTGTTTTTTCAAACAAATCTCACCTAAAATGAGAACACCAAAGAACAAGTAACGGAAAGGACACCCAAAAATCCCGACGTCGACAGTGGTGGCGACTGGCTGGGACTCAAAGAAGAGGACTTAAGCCGCTATTACAATCTTTTCAAAATCATATATCCGCTTGTGTGTGGATGTTGCATTTACATTGGATGAATGTATGTAATGCATTTCTTACTTACTTAGTGCTTCAGACTATAACTCGCTTTAGGATATTAGTGCTTCGCACTATATATCTGCTTATGATATTAGTGTTTCAGACATGTCATCATTTTCACACGGTGAGACGCGATGTATGTGAATGTATGTTGTGTGGTCCCTCCACCAGAGGCTATCCCGCTTGTGTTTGATTATCGGACTGTGAGAAGACTAATTCTCCGAGGCTCGTGAAAGGCACCACCCAAATTCGCCCAATTGAAAGACCTGATTAACTTCCCGTCAAGTAGATTATGATGATTTGGGAACCTTCATGCCAAAAAGCCGCGAGAGTAACCTAAGATAGGTCACCTCACCGATAAACCCAAAACGGAGGAAAGTCTCTTCATGCTCTCATTTCAAATTACTTGTAAACACAATTACTTGTAATTTCATTCCATATCTATCTCCATGTAATGAGAAATATGAAGAAATATGTCCACATACATGTTACAAACAAATGACATCCATTTTTGCAGATAAAATTCTAAAATGGACACATCACATAGCATGTTATTATACATTCCCTAAAGACTAAACTATGCAAGTCTTTCGTAGGAATCAATCGGACCTACCACCCCATCAAAGTCCAAAAAGGCAACAGCCTACAAATCAATCATGTCATTCATCCGACCAGATCGAACTTAATCCAGTTTCGCAAAGAATTGATGGATTAAGCAAACAGATTATAGATTTGGTCGTTTCTATTAAAAGAATTACACCACCACACAGGTCGTAAAATACCAGACATACCGAATCCTCCACACAAGGAGGAATCCCGGCCATTACCATACTCGAACCATAGCTTGGATACAACCAACAAAACTCATGATGTCGCCCATCCCATCGGAGATCCGCATAATGGTGACATCAAAAAGAAAGTCCTCCAAATGGAAGAGACCCTTCGCTTATCAAAGGAATTGGAACACACGGAGTGTTTCATATATGTCGATCTATGTATTTTTCCCCGTGTTCATTATCCGTAAAAATTTAAAACTCCCCGACTTTGAAAAAATATGACAAGTTAGAGATCCTTATACACATTTAAAAGTCTTTATTGAGAACTGGATCCTATGCAGAGGATGAAAAACTCGTAATGCAATTGTTCCAAAAGAGTCTAACCGGAGAAGCCCGCTCGTGGTACACAAGATTAGACAACTCCAAAATCCATAGTTGGAAGAGCTAGCACATGCCTTCCTCACTCAATACGCTTTTCAAACTCAGATGGCTCTCGATCCAGATCAAATTACCAAGATCAAGAAACAAATCTAACGAGTCTTTTCAGAGAGTATGCTCAGAGGTGGAGACGCTCTGTCGCCCAAGTTAGTCCCGCCACATGACGGAATCGTAAATGGTCATGACTTTCATAGATATACAAGAAGCCCTTCTATGAGAGAGAGTTTTAGCCAAGATCGCAAACCATTTTTGAAATGGTTAAGCATGGGGAGACGGCCGAGATGGGATTGAAGTCGAAAGATTCAAGACCTAGTCGCACTCAAAGTCGCTGTCACGATCACATCCAATCTGGAAATTATGGGAACAACCCTGAGGGTCCATAAAAAGAAAGAAGAAGATGTTTCCGATACTACAGGGCAAAAAGGCAATCAAAACATGCCCATTCAAAGGAGAAACTACACTCCCTTTCCAAAGACAACCTACAAACCCTCCAATACCAAAAGGTGGAGAAGTCAAACGCCCTCGAGTGTTTACACCCTTAGGGGATACCTCGAGAACATTTTAAATCTTCCGACAAACACGTAAAAAAAACATACGATCTTCTTCCACCACCAAAACCCTAATGGACGGGTTTCAATGTCGCTAGAAATGTGCTTATCATGCCGGGCACCGGACATGATACTCGTGGATTGTTGGGCCTCAAAACACAAGATCCAGACTCGATAGACAATGGGGAGATCGTAGTCACCAAACCCGATCAAACTCTCATGTTCAAGACAACCCTCTTCCTCAACACAAAGAAGAAGAGGTCAACATGATTAATGGAGCAATGGATGAGTTCCAACTTCAAACCGTGAATCTTCCTGCACCCTCAAAGATGGTGATGACAGATGGGATTATGCCAAGTTCCAATTCACAATGGAACGAAAGATCAAAGCTCTCGCAAACAAATTGAACAATCAAGTGAATCTAGGTGACTTATCAAAGATCAAGTGACTCGCCAATTAATCACCAGAGCATGCCGCCTCCTACCTATTGTCATGAATATTCCTCGTCACTTTCGTAAAATGAAATGATGGAAGACAAAGTGACAAAGAGAGCAAATGCCAAAGCCCGCTTGGATTTCGCCAACAAAAAGGAATTCACCTATCGGGGCCAACCCATGGAGGAAATTCTTCATATGTTAATCAATGAAGGAAGGATCAGCCCCTCTACCTCCAATCAACCCCCGCTCGGATGGTACAACTCGATGGAGTATGTCAATATCACTCCCAGCCTCGTGGGTCACAAAGATGTAAGAATGTCGGGCACTCCGCCACCTTATTCAAAATCTAATCGACAAAGGTGGTGTATCGCGCTTGATGATAACTATATCACATGTTGTACGCAAGTGAGAATGCAGCCCTACTAAGTGGAAAAGTGTGGTAGTAGTCATATCCACTCAAAGTCGATGGGATTAATACATTACTCACAACGCCAACAATTCAACTCAAGGAGGAAACAATCCTTTGAAAGTGGCCGCCCCGAGCCAATCAACTTTCATGCAGCAGAGCACAATATCCTATTGTTAGCTTTCATGCAAGGTTCCGTGGAATTATGGAGAAGGTGAAGGATCCACCTCACATACAACCGCCGCAGTTGTCAAAGGAAAATCCATCAGATCTTCCCCCATCGGGTGATGAAGCCCACCACCAAATCAAAGGGGAAAATACCCATGGAGAAGATTGAAAAAAATTCCTCCGCACGCGTGGGTCATAATGAAGCTACGGTGGTTTTAAGCTTGAAAGAAGCTCCACAACAAATATCAATTTTGGACTTGGTCCTAACTTCCGAGAATCACCTAAGGTCTTGTTAAAGGTTTTTGAAGAAGCCTATCTCCGACATCGCTGGATACGGAAAAGTTTCAACATATGGTTGATCACATTTTCAACAACAATGTGATATCCTTCATCGATGATGACATACCACCCAAGGGACCGGCCATTGCAAACCGCTGCACATCATGGTATTGTCCTCCTGATATATGGTAGCCGGAGTCTTAATAGATGGAGGTTCCTCTCTCAATATCCGCCCATACGCTACCTTGGTGAAGATGAATATCAATCTCAACCGAATTTGAGTAGCCATACTATCATCAAAGCTTTTGATGGAGCCCGCCAGAATCGGTTGAGTAATTGAGCCGCCAATCAAAATTGGTCCTCACACATTCTCGCAGATCTTTCCATGTGCTCAAGATAGATTCGGATACAACCCGCTCTTGGGACGACCATGGATTCACATGGCGGGGGCAATCCCCTCCACCTTTCATCAACAATTGAAATACATCATCAACAATAGCCCGGTCACGGCCAACGCCGAACCGAGATCCTCAAGACGGGGACATGCCGCTCATCAATGCCAATGAGGACGTTGAACCCGCCGGGTTTTCATGCTTTGGAAATAAGCAACACCCAATACCATGCTATTGGAGCACCATTGCCCGAACCCAAAATTTCTGCCGAGGTAATGTCGGCTACTCAAGAAATGATGTCGTTGGGTCATAAGCCGGGACAAGGGTTGGGTAAAGATTGCCAGGGTATCAAGTACCCTATTCGCTTAACCAAGCAAAGTCGAAAAATTGGCTAGGCTATTTCGCCAAATTTCTAGTCACAGAATCCTCATAAGCATCAGCAGATTCCTTCAGCTTCAACCATGTGGCATTTAGCTTCGCCTTCAAACTCCGAGTCCGCACAACCTCCCGTAAAGGTGCCAGCCAATGTAATGGCTATGTTATTTCCCAAGCCGGTACCGGTGAAGGAGAAAGAAATCTTTGTTCCAAATCCCGCAGTGGAAGAAGAGGAACGAAGAATCAAGCAAGACGTCATACGGATGATGTCCCAGATACGATCATCGCTCATGATGAACATACCAACAGATACACCCCTGCACGATGATCGCCTTCAGACGTAATGGCCATCATTCGGGACAGGAGGATGATGACAATCCTCCATCATCATGTGGTCCACCCGGACTTTACCCTCGCCAATTGGAACAACATTCCTCAGATTGGTCGACGAGGTAAAGCGCGTAAACTCTTTTTTCGCTCAGTAGATATAATAACCGCTACTTTTTTCTCACACAAGATTAGTAGCTTTATTTTGCCAAGATATGCTAACACCGTGTATGATCAACACATTTCATATATACTAAGTGAAAGCATATTTTGTTTCAGACTCAATTTAGATGTGCTCAGATTTTATGGACACGATATGCTCTCCTACACAAGGATTGTACTTTGATGTAGAGATGAATTCAGCCTTGATGGATATACAGATGACATTGAGGTGCCTCCGTAAATTCAAGAATGGGTCAAAGACAAACCCAAACCCAACCTCGATCAAACCACTTCTTTCAATCTCTAACCTTAGAAAGCCCTAAGTTAATCCAGATTGGTTCGACACTTACCCCAAACCAACGGAATGATATGGTTACGCTTATTAACCCAATTCTGTGGATGTGTTTGCATGGTCTCATGAAGACATGGTGGGTTTGTCCATCGACATTGTCCTTCATCGCCTTCCCATTAAAGAGGGATTTAAGCCGGCCCAAGGTAAACTCAAAGCGATTGAAACCCGAGTGGAGTTTAAGGTGAAAGAAGAAATTGTGAAACAATTTCAAGTCGGCATCATCATGGTGTCTACATATCCCGAAAGTGGATATCCAACATTGTGCCTATACTCTAAACCCCGAGGGAAGGTGCGAAGTTTTGTGGATTATCGGACTTGAACAAAGCTTGCTTAAAAGATAGCTTTCCCGCGCCATTTATCCACATTCTCATCGACAATATCGCTGTAATACGACATGTACTCTTTGTCGATTGCTTTGCATGGGTACCATCGATCATGGTTGCCGAGGAAGATCGTGAGAAGACCGCTTTCATCACCCTCGGGGAACTTTTTGCTATAGACGGTTGTCATTCGGCCTCATCAATGCCGTGAGCTACCTATCAACGAAGCTATGATGGCTCTTTTCCACACTTAATGCATAAAGAGATCGAGATCTACGTGGATGACATCATTGTCAAGTCCCTAAGGAGGATGACCATATAGACCATCTCGTAAAAAGTTGTTCAACAAGTCATGTAAGTACAACTTGAAGTTGAATCCAATTAAATGCGCCTTTGGCGTTAAATCGTGCAAGTTGCTAGGATTTCTAGTCACCACAAAGGGATAGAATCGATCCCGCCAAAATCCAAGCCATCACGAAATGCCCATTCCTCAGACAGAGAAGGAAATACGGGGATTTTTGGGAAGGATCAACTTCATCAGCAGGTTTATCTCCCAACTCACAGCAACCTGTGAGCCAATCTTCAAGCTATTAAGGAAGAACTCCTCCATGAAATGGAATGATGAGTGCCAGAATGCCTTCCTCACAATCAAGAAACAGCTAGTCAAAGCTCCCGTCTTGGTACCACCCAGGGATGATATTCCCCTGTTCATGTATCTGTCTGTAAGTGACAATGCCATGGGCTGCATGCTGGGACAGAAAGACGATAGAGGCCAAGAACGAGCTATCTATTACCTCAGTAAAAGGTTCAAAGAAGAAGGAACACAAGTACACTCGATCGAAAAAAGACGGTTGTGCTTTTAGCATGGGCTTCCATGAAGTTACAACATTACCTCCATGGTCACACAACCCATCTCATATCCCGCGTGGATCCTCTCAAGTACGTGTTCAACAAACCCATGTTAAATTGTTGACTGTCCAGATGGCAGTTGATCCTACAATAATTTGACATCGTATATGTGACTCAAAAGTCCATCAAATGTCAAGGAATCGTGGATCAATGGCCGCCGCACCTTCCAGGGGATTTCAAACCCTTGGAAACATATTTCCTCGATGAAGGAATAATGACAAGACAAACAACACCATCAAGACGATACACACCAATCATGGAAGATGTATTTTGATGGAGTCGTTAATATGGAAGGTTCTCGAGCCGAGCAGCTTCTAGTATCTGCACGGGGGAGCAGATCCCGTCGCCGCCAAATTACAGTTTTGTCACACCAACAATACTACCGAGTATGAAGGTCGCCTCATGGGGCTAAAACTTGCCCGCTCAATGGGCATCAAGCGTTTAATCGCCCTTGGAGATTCGTGAGTTGGTAATCGACAATCCACCGTAATCTATCAAACAAGGGAACTACATTTGTCGCCTTACCATCAAAGTTTTGAAGATGGCTTTGAGTTCAAGAAATCTCCTTTCTACACATTCCTCGTAATAGAATGATTTCGCATGGACGCATTAGCAACTTTGGCCTCCTCGATTCGCAGATATCGATAAGGAACACTTGCCAAGCATCACAATTTCTAACAAGGCCCCAACTTATGGGAATTACGTTGAGAAGTATCGGATGAGCTACCTCCCATCCAACCTCCTGGTATCAAGATATCAAGGAATATCTACGAGATGGATCTACACCACCGAGGCGAGCCCGACCGAGAAAAGGCGGATCCATCGACTTGCTATGAAGTTCTACCCGAGGAGATGCGCCTCTACAAAAGAGATGCGTGACTAGGTCTCCCTCGTGTTTAGACAAAGATCAAGCCCAAAGGCTTATGGATGAAATCCATGGTGGAGTCTGTGGCCCCCCCACATGAGTGGCCCCTCCTTGTCAAGAAAGTCCTCGTGGACGGGACATTATGGCTATCTCTCAAAGTCGATCAGCAACGACCACGTCAAAAGATGCTATCGCTGCCGATTCATGGGAATGCTATACACGCCTCCACGGGAACTCCACAATATGAGTTCGCCTTCGCCCTTCTCAATGTGGGAATGGACGTTATCGGGCCCATCGAGCCTAAAGCCAAGAATGGTCACCGATTTATCTTCACCATGATCGACTACTTCACCAAGTGGGTAGAAGCGCCTCCTTCCCTGTGGTCACTAAAGAAGTCATCATTGCTTTCATCGTAAACAATGTCATTTGTCGATATGGACAACCAGAGGTGATGATTGTGTCGACAATGCCAAAACCTCAACAACAAAATGATGGAGGAATTATGCAAGAAATTCCACATCAAACATCTTAACTCGCACATCTATCGTCCAAGATGAACGGTGCATGTTGAAGTGGCTAACAAAAACATCAAGAAGATTATGCAAAAGATGTCCGCCAACCACAAAGATTGGCCCGACCTATTGCTTCTCTACTGTTAGCCTACGTAACTTCAATGCGCACTTCAACCGGGCAACCCCTCACGCTTTAATCCCATGGATGGAAGCAAAGGTTCTATAGAAGTTGAGATGGAATCTCTCAGAGTGTCGATCGACGCCACCGGATGAAGACCAATGGGTACAAGACATGTATCACCAATTGTCTCTAATAGATTTAAAAGTAAACCGCGCTATCTTCCATGGTCATTATATCAACAAAGGATCGCCAGATCCTACAAAAAAAAGTCCGGCTATACTATAGCTTTAAAACAACACGACTTGGTTTTAAAGAAGATTCTCGACAACCAAGATCAAAGCTAAAGGAAAATTCGCTCCTAACTGGAAGGCCCATTTATTGTCAAGGAAGTATCGACAGAGGCGCTCTCAGATTGCAAGAAATGGACGACGATGAATTTCCACAACTCATCAACTCGCACACCGTGAAACCAGATATGTCCAAGTAACCAAACAAAACACCCCGGTGCATAATCATCAGTCACCACCATTCCGTTCTTTAACCCTTTACCACATACAACTTTTCTACACTTTGCCCTCGTGAAAAACATACTCTTCAAGCCGCCACTGGCTTTCTCCTTTCAGGCTCATACAACTTAGGTCATCCCACCGCGGATTGAACCTCTTTGTTTGCAATTTGGCTACCCACCCATACGGGATCAAACTTTCATACCGCAGCTTTATCCTCAACCTAGATTAAACTTTCTCCTCCCCGCACTCGACCGCACATGGGATTACGCTTTTCTTCTCGCCCGAGGGGCTTAACTACGCCGACCGATCTCCTCTTCAATAGAGTACGAGGCAACCATTTCATATGGCCCTGGGCCGCAATAAAACAAAAACAACAAAAACATTTCTACCCTTACAAAAACAAAAAAACAACAAAAACATTCCTACACCATGTCACCATATATAACATTGAACCTCTTACACTGTGTTCAACTACGCAGACCGATCTCCTCTTCAATAGAGTACGTAGTACCATTCATGGTTCGGTCTCACCCCTACCAAAACACAAACCATTGTCAATCGGTATGGGATTCTCTTTCAATCCACTACATTTCATTCGCTTCGCATCAAAGGGATGGAATTACCCGAACTCCTCCCAAATAGAGATTCTACGACCATCTAAGTCATGGTCATACCTCAAGAGCAACACCAATCCATAAGAGGTGGAATTAACTAGGCTTCTCCTAAATAGAAGTAATCAAGCACCATCTGTGGAAAGCGGTCAATCTCGTAGAGGAAAGCCACACTCCTCTCCACATTTCCATTCGTAAACAAGTCCCAAGACACCAAAGATGGTAGGGGATACATAGATCAATGATCCATTCGAACTATCCAGAGACAACTCAATGTCCATCCACCCAGGAGGAATTCGTAATACATCAAGATCACAACCCCTCAAGCAAAAAAAAAAAATATCAAGCAAATAGCAAGGCATATCTAAAAGGGAAGTGATCCAAAAATATATTTCCTATCATATATAATGTTGTTTGATATATATACAAATGTAAATCGTATACAGACAAAATGGCTAAGTTTAGTCTGCAGGTGTAAATACAAGCTCATCTACAAGTCGTGGTATATGCGAGCTAACAAGCCCAACATGGCATCCCTCTCTCAAGAAGGAGGTGAAAGTCGGGTCTCTCAGACGAGAATATCCACACGACCCAACAGATCTAGAAGCCATCCGCATGATGACCATATGCTCATCAATATAAGCGCCATCTCTCGCGATCATACCAAGTGGTAAGGGACCTCACTCGCAAGATTATCTCGTGATGGCTACATCCCGGCAGATATGGCGATATCTATCCCGCTCAACTATCATCGCTCATCTCTATGGTCGATCCGGCCTCATCACGCCAACAATGATGGCAAGATCTCTACGAGCCAATGCCTCATCTCTCTCTCTAATAGATGGCGCCCCTCACATCAAGAGCAATCGACATCATCATGGATCGAATCGATCTCTCTCAAAGGTCATCGATGAAGACTCGCTCTAAGCATCGTGGCCGAGTGTCAATCACAAAAGTATCGGTACTAGGAGAATCGAAGAAATGTCGGCAAACCCAAAACAGGGCTCCTCCTCGATGTAGGTATCAATGTCCTCCATAGGGCTCTACATCGCCTAACTCGCTATCCCAGATCGCAAATATCGCCGCAAACCGATAAAATCTCCGCTCCATCCATGCGAGTACTCTGCAGAATAACCGGACGATCGATGTAAAAAAAAATTTATCTCACGCCGATCCCAACAAGCATATACACGAGATCGGTCCTCGCCGAGAGGTATCGAGAAGTCAAACGCCGACTGTCCGCCCCTCAAAAGGATGAAAATCCTCGAACCGGTCGAATCGCGACATCACTACCAATGGGTGATAAGTAGTCACGCCTCAAGCCCCCGCCAGAGGAGGAAATCCATGCCCGAGCGTGAGTAATGAAGTTGTATATGGGAGCAAAGCCCGAGCACACAAGAATATGCTAAATGGATCTCGATATCCGCCAAAAAATGCGGACCAGATCGAGCATCTATACACTCCGATGGCCGAAAGGAGTACGACATAGCCACATCATGGGAGAGAAGCAATACCCATGCCGCCTAAGGGTACCAACCGGCCGCAAGTGTGACATAAACCACACATACAAAGATGACCAACTCCCAAGATGAACACACCCGACGGTAAAGTACAAGCAAAGAGGATGTCGATCGCAAGTCTCTCGCTACAATCATAGTACAATGGTACGACCCTCCCCGAGAGCTCTCACTACCATGATAACACCTATATCTATCTCATCCATATACCGCATGCATATATACATATGACAAAGACACATAGCATCAAGACATCAACTCGCCAAACGCCAATGATCCTCCGACACGGTGAAATCCCTAATGTCGGAGTAGCTATCCTCCTCACGCCAAATCATCATACGTAAAATGCCGAGATATCACACTGGCCAGATGTCACCATCCTCGCACTATCACGCGCACCACAATCCGCGTGAGAGTCATGAATCGCCTCACTCATGTCTCCCAAAGCCATGTGCACGCAAGGTCCGCTCTAAGGGCAAAGATCGCCAATCGCATATACCCTCCAGCAGTAGAGTCAACTCATGGGTGCAAAATCGGAATACTACCCGCTTATCATCGTAGCCAATGCTCTAAAGCATCCCATCTACAAATCCCGCAGGAACCTCGAAAAGCCAAAAAGGTCATGGTATGTCGCAAAGAACAGATCTACAAACACCCTATTCGGTGGTGACATGCTATCATACACACACGATCAGATACCCAATGCCACCACCGACGGTGGGGTATGATCTATACTACTAATCGTCAAGAAGACATCTGTACGGGCCGTGTCATAAGACCATCCAGGGGTCAATGCTAAATATCTCTGGACATACATACATATGCATAACATGATACATGCATAACAGATAATGGATGGCAATATGATATAGGGAATGAAAAAACAGTGCATACATTCCTAAATATATCATCATCTAATACATCAGCTCTATACAGCTACAAATACATGAAAATGGGGCACAGACGCCCTACTACTAACAGAGGCCTATCAAAAGATATAGCGAGAATGGGGAACAGCCACCCAATATCTAACAGAGGCCTATCAAAAGATATAACGAGAATATACATCAGAAGAAGACCAGGGTCTCGATGTCCACATCCTCAATCCTATCCACCTGATGTAACTCCTCCTGAGTCACTGGATCTCTATCAACAGGGATGTCAGGCCTATAAAGAGGAGGATCTGCACCGAAAAAACCAAATGGGTCGTTCGAGGGGCAAAGACCGAAATGGAAGGAACAAATGACTTCGCCTCTGCCGGATCTCTGCCCAAATGCCGAATAAATACATGTGCCTGATCCAACTGCCGGGTCAAGCTATCAATCTGGGTCATGTGAGTCGGATCTCTGGACACAAGCTACCCAATCTCATCATCATCAAAGATCCCCGAACCATGTCCCCATAAACTGTGTGGCACGGATCGGGCCCCAATAGTGCGAGGGAGCCACCAACGATGGAATATCTCCCGAGTACATGGACCCTCCGATAAAGCAAAAACCGCAACTCCCAACAATGGAATATCGATGACGGTGTGTCGTGATACGGGCCAACGACGCTCCGGAGGAGGCAAGATCAGATACGGATCTCCCCTGTGGTGCTCCTAATAATAGCACGCTTCCTAAATAGAGCTCCCACCTCCATCCGTGAAGAGAGGAACTCTCCGGTGGAAATCAAATACTCGACTCAAAGAGGGTGTCCATCCTCAAAACCGATGGTCAAATGTTCCCCGAGTAGGGAATCCATGTGATGGCGCCACCATCAAGAACTCCAGAGACACAGCATGAGCGAGCCCCTCAGACTACATGTGGACCTCCGCAAAATAGAATAGAATGGTGCCATCGTCGCCCTCGTGGATAGGTATCTAAACCTAACACACTCACAGGGACGCAAACACGGGAGCCTCTCATAGCCCAAACCGCCAACACAATGGCAAAACATCCGCTATCAAGAAACACTCTTAACCTATGAATGGGAAAAGACAAGAGAAATACTCACCCAGTAAATGGGTAAAATCCTAGCCAAGCCTCTATTAAAACCCTCGTGAGCGCAGACGCATGCCCCGGAGGAAATAGGCAAAGGTGTAAGAGCCCCAATCATATTTTCCATATATGGTCCACATCGCGTGTGGAGTCGACTCAAAGAAAAGATACCGTGGAAGAGTTATCTTCATGGCGCACCTCGAATGATCATCAGAACAATCGCCGCAGAACGCGATCCTCGATCCTCGACATCATCATGCATGGGCTCACCAATAGCCCGCTTATAACATCTACGCCAAAGGACCCGAACGGACAGCCCCGCTTTTGAGCGCCCGCTTTAACTCCTAATAAGGATCCGACTACAAAGAGGGGTAATATTCGCCACGCAAGGCAGGCAGGCGCGCCCCTCCAAACTCCATACCGTGATAAATCGCCAATCCATAGGCGCCATCATCACCTCGCAATCCAAGCAGATGGAGGATCGAGTCCGATGAAACCATCGCCAGATAATGCCCCGAGGTAACCCTGTGGACAACGACGGGAAGGATGGAGAAGAATGCCCCAAATCCCCACTCATGCACTATCGCTTCTATAGTCGATGAAGTTACCGGTACATGGAGTGGATGCTAAACCGCTTCCTCGAGGTCGTGTAAAACCCGAACCCGCATGAAATGCAGATCAACATCGTAACCCTTTAATCCTCTCATCAATAGAAAGAAGGAAGATCAAAGTCTAACGCCATACCTCGTTAGCATGCAAATACATCGATGGATGTTCACCCAAATCACCCAAAGAACTCCGGGTTCACCACCGAATGCTCTAAGCTCCTCGCGAGGGACATGTGCAAAGCAGAGCGGATCCTCAATCTAATATCCGCCTCCTCGCCCTCAACGCCCCGAACATCTACCTACCAGACGTATCACGGCCTCCACCAACCGACGAGGTCGTCTCGAAGAATCGGGACGAGGCACTTCGTAAGCCCTCCTCCAGACGCCGTAAGTGGGTCTGTAAGAACCGCTTCTACCGATCCGGATCCATAATATCCGGACAACAAGTCTCCAAATCACCTCGTAAAGGGTGTGGTATTTCCTTCACCGAGCTTTTTAAATGCATTTATGACTATATGCATGCATGCATTTACTTTAACATATAATAGAGTTAAAATGCATGACTACCCAATGCCTACATTTGAAAAATTTTGCCATAGTCCCCTTTGAAAATAGACTATCCACATGCACACTCGTGCATGTCTAGGTGGCCATTCAAGAAGACACCGCCCCAAAGTCATATACATAATATATGCATTAAAAATCAAAATCATCATGCATAAGGCCAACCTCAATGCTAGGAGTATTTTGCCTTTCTACCTTTTGCTCATTGGACCTCAAATAGACAAAAAAAATAGCAGAAAAGGTGCCAATTGACTGTCTCAAAAGTCAAATTTTTTCACATCATTATGTTCAAAGATGGTTTAATACTAACATTTACTATGTTGAATATTTTTATCAAGTCATTTGTGCATACATAATCACTACTATGTGTTTAGATGCATTTCATGCGATAACTCACAATCCAACTGGATGTAAACCGGAAAAATATACACATACATCGTTACGCTACTGTGATAGTGTAGAACACTTGTACGATGATGTAATTTGCGTAAAAGCAAACTCAACTCAAGCAGATCAAGATGGCTCGCGGTTTTTCTAAGAAAAATGAGTTGAAATGAACTCATGAAGGCCAGGCTCGCAGGATTTATCATCCACGCTCGTCGCAGCTCACTCACCATGCCAGCAAAGCAGTGCACCCGCTGCCTCCTCTATGTGGGTCCCACCCCTCCGGCTCGGTCCAGTTCGAGTTGAAACGGAGTTCTCACGGACTAGAAAGGTCAAATCATGAATAAAATGCCACGCGATCGAGCAAAAACAACATACAATCCGGTTTTCTCGGATGAGACTTGAAATCAGACATCGCCCATTGGTAGTCACCCAACACGAGGTATACCTCGCCAATGATCTCATTTGTCACAAATCACATCCGGCAATACCTTATATGTGTCCGATGCCGCCAACTCGGTCGTTACCTAAATGGTCCTCGACGGGTTAACGTAGTCCTCGACGGGGTAACGAGGTCCTCGACGGGGTTTATAACGGGTCCCTCGACGGGGTTACAACGATCTAGATCCCCGGTTGGGGTTACAACACGCTCATCCGCTGACATGTCTATCAACGAAGGTCAAGCAGCCTCGACGTTATTTCAACCGATGGCAAGTAAACCCATCAAGCATGAGAACCGCTCGATAGTCGCGACGTATTTACTTATGCATCCCCAAGAGATCTCGACGGGGTTACAACGTATATCTCTCACGGGAGTAGCAACGCACATGCTCACCGCCGCTGACACACATATCAACGAAGGTCAAGCAACCTTGACGTCATTTCACCGATAACGTTTAAACCTATCGAGCTATAGAGCTATTATTCGAGGTTCTCATACCAATCGCTCATATTCCCAAACGGATCCTCTACGGGGTCATAACGCAATGCTCCGCTGATCTCACAAGGTCAAGCAATGACAATCTCACTGATTCATTGATCGAAGTACATCTGATGCTGATTCACACGCCAAGGTCAAGCAACCTCGACAAGATATCCCACAAGATGTTTCACCGCTGAAATTGTTGATTCACACGTCAACGAAAGGTCGCATCCTCGACAAAGATTTGTTATTGGCAAGTAAAGAATCCAATGTAATCGTGACATATTCGCGATACTAACCAGAGAGGTCAACATTATCAAAGAGGATAGATGATGGAATATGTTATACACATCCTCAAACAGATCAAGCTTTATCCCCACGCATCTCTTTACACATAAGAGGTACATCTTCAGATCAAGTCATATCATCAAACACAGAATTTGGTGATAACTCCAACATCAACATCCTAAATGATTCTACTTACACATCGATCCGGTCATCATTGCCAATCCCCAAGCAAGCAACAGGGAGCCAAGAATCATCCCCAAACATGTGGGCTACAACCCCGCACACATGCATCATACATTTGCATCATTTTGCTACCCATAGTACCATGTTTATCTTGTTGAGTTTCAAGTGTCTAGGATTCTTTATCCTACCCATGCATCGCCATGCATGAGTATGATAAAGAGGGCATCTCAGAGACACTCAAAATTTTTTCTGTACTCATCGTACTAAACATCGCAGGAGGACATATTCGTCTTTTAAGAGAGAACCCCGAAGACAATCCAAATCCATACCGGATACTACCGGAAGTTCAAAGATCAACCCCGGATCGCAACTGGGAGTAACTAAATCCAACCCCTGAGATAACCCCGAGACTCGCAGACACAATACGGAACACACACCGAGAAGACCGATTAATCTGAGATAACCCCGAGGTATCGGGGCCTCGGCCCCAACCATGGGAATAGCCACCAACCTGGTGATAACCCCAAGGAATGCAGCTTTGGAGATAACCCCTAAATGCTTGTTTCAAATGAGACCACTTCAATCTCTCAAGCGCTCACAACGAGATACATCGCACCAACCCAAAATAACATCGGAAGACAGCACACCTCAAAGATGACAATGAGGACCTTCAACAATTGCAAGCAGCCTCAATCTCTCAAGTCTCGAGCAACGCTCGCTTTATCACCCCAATCCCGGCGATAACACCGATGAGGGGCAACATCGTCATCTCATCAAAATACGATGCCACATAAAGTCTCTATGCAACGATGTCCCACAAGGCTAATCAATCCCGAGTGACTATTGTGCGGGGTAATAGATGAAAGTTGAAGCTTGAAGACCGGAGGGCATTGTCCCATCTTCAATGACTTCACACAAACTTTAATCCCATGCCATCGTACAACTCTCGACAAACGGCGGTCTAAAATAGGTCCTGTATACCTCAAACGGATGCCCGGATTGCACTTCTAAAAATCCGAGTGGACATTACAAAGGTTCGAGTGCACGTGATTTTCGAGACGACCGACCCGACAAAAACCGGGCCAACCCGGTTACCTCGCAACACACTACACGGCCAACAGCAGTACACACCTACTATTCATATGCCTATAAATAGAGGGCTTGGGGTGCTGATTTTTTAAGAGAAAAGATGGGGAAACCCCGCACAATTTGCTCAGACTCACCCCATACAAAGGTATTTTCCCACTTTTAAACACACTGTGAGCTCATATATAGCCCTTTTGTACTCCACAAAAGCCAAGTGTTTACCCACTCTAAAGATATAGAAGCCTTTTTTAGCGCCAACTGTAAGCCTTCTCACACACTTTAGAGTCTTTTTCTTCATCTTTGCACACACCCTTCTACACGCTGAGAGTCGTGTTGTTGCTTTTGCCTTGACTTTCTCCGTGTGGTTTCATTCATATATATATATATATATATATATATATATATATATATATATATATATATGACTAACATTATCGAAGTTATGCCTCGATTGAGCCTAGACTTTTCTATTCGAGCGTTTTTATTGCTTATATATATATTATATATATATATATATATATATATATATATATATATATATATATATAATAAGCGTGTGTCGAACTTTGTTCGATGAGCCTAGATTTGGCCCGGGTGTGTTTTTTTATATTTATATATATATATATATATTATATATATATATTAATGTGTTGGACTGTTCGATGAGCCCGGATTTTATATATTTTATGCTTATATATATATATATTATATATATATATATATATATATATATATATATATATATATTAACGTGGTCGAAACTTGTTCGATGAGCCCGGATTTTATATCCTGGTATTTATTGCATTTATTATATATATATATATATATATATATATATATATATATATATATATATATATATATATATATATATAACTCTGGTCGTTAACTCTATTTGATTTCGGATTTTACATCCATGCTTCGATTATTATATATATATATTATATATATATATATATATATATATATATATTCGTCTCGCCTCGAGTTTCCTTTGTGGTAGTTGATCGAGTTTCTTCTTTTTGACGCTTTTATTTACATTTTTCGATCCCCCATGGAGGTGCTTTGTCGTGGTTGGTGATCATGTATATATATATATATATTTACCGCTTTTATATATATACCGCTTATCGCTTTCATACAAATTGCAAGATTTCAGGCGCTTTAGGAATCATGTGATCACAAATTCATCCCATCGATCTAGATTCGGTGGCCGTGATGGACATTTTTCACTGTGTAAGTAGCCTTTTGTAAATTATTCTCATGATGTTCAATTTCCTCAGATGGTTTCCATACCCACGAGGAAGTCGGCATTATTTTTGTATATTATTTTTTCATACGGATGCCTCAGATCCACAAATAAAATCAAATCAAGCCGATCACTTAATAAAATGGGAGTGTAAAAGGTCTCAATTCCTATTGAGCATCGTGGTTTGAAAAACCTCTTTATAAAAACATCACCGCTTATATATTCGCTAAAAACTGAATTTTTACATAAATTCAAACCCTCGTATATAGGTTCGAACGAGGCTCTCGCACAACTTCCATATAATAAAGCACATGACCCACACACACACACACACACACTCGAGAGATAATAGTTTCTTGAAAAGAGGCGGCCACCGTGGTAACACGGATGTCTGGGGGTGCCTAACACCTTCCCCCAAGATAACCAAGTCCCCTGACCCTAAACGAATCTCTGCTTTCACCGACCAGATATCGTTGTCACATCATCGGGTCAATGTGCAAACCTTTTTCTTGGTTGGTTGGTACAACCATTTAAAAACCAATCGGCGACTTTTAACAAATCTCACCCATCGTCGAACATCATACACATGTCGGACTTATTTTTCACTTAACTTTTTTCAAACAAATCTCACCTAAAATGAGAACACCAAAGAACAAGTAACTGAAAGGGACACAACAAAAATCCCGACCTGGTGCAATTGGGTGACATGTGTCCCTCTTGACCACAGTTGTAACAAACTCCCTTTCTTTTCAAACAGACTCATGCATGATTCTTCCCACAAGTTGCACAAGGTTAACCTTCTTTTCTCTTCTCTTCTGTTTTGTTACCCGACTGGGTATTCCCGCTCCAGTTTCTATTATTTGGATTACTACCACCACTGCTTCCTCCATCATTTGTCTTCTTTTTATTCTCCTGATTATATCGGGATGCAGCTTCGCTTCCCCCCTCAGCAATAATTGCTTTCTCCAACAAAGTCGCAAACGTATTGATCTGCAACACAGATACTTTGTTGAATATCCCTGGCTTCAACCCATTCTTAAATCTCCTCACTTTTCTCGCCTCCGTGTCCACCTGATGAGGTGCAAATCTCGTTAACTCGTTGAATTTAGCGGCGTATTCTGATACCAACATATTTTCCTACTTCAGTTCTAGAAACTTAACTTGCATCCGATCTTGCATACTGGATGAGAAATAGTTCTCAAAGAACAACTCCTTCAATCTTCTCCAAGTCACTACCACTATACCAGCTCTAGTTTGATTAGTCTCCCACCAGTAATTGACTTCTCCCTTCATCAGATATGTAGCAAAATCTGTCTTTTGCTCTTCCGCTACCCTAGAAATAATGAATGCCTTCTCCATCTCCTTCACCCAAGTTTGGGCTTCAATCAGATCCGTAGTCCCTTTGAATTCAGGAGGTCTTACCGCTTTAAAATCTTTAAAGTTAGCCAATCTATCGACTGGCTGTTCTCTTGCTCCTGCTCTTGGAGCTCTATTTTCCATAGCTTGGGCTATCATATTTGCAAAGTTTTGCATCGGGTTTAGTTGACCTCCTTCATTATTCACTGACTGCTCTTCTCTTTGATTTCGATTCTGTCATCTAGGCGGCATTATCTGATTTAAATAAAAACCTTACATCAATTCTCTTTCACTACCCAAAATCTTATTAATCACACAATAGCCTGGGCTATCATATTTGCAAAGTTTTGCATCGGGTTTAGTTGACCTCCTTCATTATTCACTGACTGCTCTTCTCTTTGATTTCGATTCTGTCATCTAGGCGGCATTATCTGATTTAAATAAAAACCTTACATCAATTCTCTTTCACTACCCAAAATCTTATTAATCACACAATAAGAATTTAACACAAAGTTCTCATATAATCACATATTTATTCAAATAGCACATAGTACATTTAGTACTCAACATATACAACTATCCTTTTTTTAAATCAAATATTAGGATTAACAACACAACTTTACACAAAAAGTTACAATTCACCATTCACACATAGCTATTCCCAGTTCATCAAATTTACCACACTTATAAGTTTAGGAACTTGCCACAATTATATGAGTGTATGAACTTATCCTAGTCAGACCTTTGGCGTCCATTCCCTGAGGGGTTCAAAACATTTCATATAATTATGAGTCATGAACTTACCATAAGTATGAGTTTTAAGAACTTGCAACTTAATCTTATATTCATATAGAAAATAAAGATTTCATTCATACAAACATATATATTTACATATGTTCACACATCATTCTCGATATTACAACCGTTAATATCACTTCTTACTATCAAAAGATATTAATGCTTATACTTAAGCTATCTACCGTCCCCTCCCTTCTCCGGACTTCTTCTTACTGGGACACTTATTAAATCCGTGACCTGTTCTCCCACATGAAAAACACTTTCTCATATTCGGCTTAGGATAATGTAGGGAAATATGTCCTTCCAGCTTATAGTTGAAACACACGTTCTTCCACATCATGCACTCTCCCAAGTGAGTCTTTCCACACTTGCTACAGACTTACTTCTTCTTCGGGTTTGAATTTTTAGAACTATCATCACTGTCGTTGTCCCTCTTTCATTTATTCTTGCCCTTCAGCTTGATTGTTCCTTTAGACGATCCACCACCTTCAGTCTTCATCCTTTCCACCTGCGCCTTCAACTCATTCCTTTCTTCGGTCATCTCGCGTAACGCTCGCTCCGTCTTCCATAACTCCTCCAAGAGAAAAACTTTACTCCGGAGTTCATGTACTTTTGCAGATACTTGATCTTGTTCTCCAACTTTGGTCTTATTCTCTTTCTCCGCCTTAGCTTCTTCGAACCCCGCCTCCTCATCACCACTCAGATACATCTTGGGATAATCATCCTGATCACTCCCCAGATTGATCATAGGTTCATCTTTTCCCACTTCTTCAATCTGATTAAACTGCGGCTGGCACCTCGACCATCGGCTGCACCGTGCAACAAACCGCTAGTATCTTCGTACTCATTTCATCTTTTCCTGACATCCAACAGTCAGTTAAACAACTTAATTAGTACTTCACCAGTACAAACTTAATACACACGATGTGTCCACACATCTTTCTATTGATGCGATTCGTCAATCCTTCACTTAGAAGTCTAAATGAGTTTTCTCTATCTCGCTTATGGTTATAATCCTAGGGTTTCCCAACCCCACTTAAAGTTTATAACCTACAACTTTGATACCAACCTGTGACGTCCCCAAATCTGGGTTACCTAACTCCCGAGTTCGGTGCTCACGATCCAACATATAAATAACATCTAACTACCCATTCATTGATGAATATCAATACACATCTCATTAACATATATAGTTAATACATTGTCCCAGGTTATCTAACCATGACTTTACAAACATACCCCTTAAATATACAAAAGGGTTTACAAATTCAACATAATAAGTATTGTTCATTACAACTAATCATGCAAAACACCTTTGCCCTTGTTCTTCTCTGCCCCTCCGGCTTCTTCGTTCCAAGCTGAAATATTTTATTTAGCAAGGGTGAGCAACAAATTTTCCCCGCAAGTTAAGGCATACAATGGATGTATAGAAATCAAGAATAACAGACTATCTATTTTGATAGAATGACACCAAAGTTCGGGGAACTTTGAAATGGCTGAACACTTTGTTAATCACTAACAAGTCTTCTCAAAACCTATACAACACAATAATTCGATAATGAAAGAGTACAACGCTTTCAAAGTTTCTACGATATTCTATTGAATAACAAGATATAATTACTTTCTAAAGTCTATGCCAAATGACCCCAAAGGATCTTGAAATTCTCTTCTCGAGTAACTATCACAGATTGACTTTGATATACCCAATAACAAGATGGAAATATTTTTCCCAGAATTTATGTTGAGTGATCCCTAAGGATCTTGAACTTCTCTTCTCGAGTAACTATTAAAGATTTACTTTGATATACCCAGGTGTATCAGATAACCATAAAGATTAAATCATACCCCTAAACAAGTATTTAAAGTGATTAGCTTTAGTATACCCTATATTATGCATAATACTTACACGCGCGCAACGGCCGAATATACGACCAAAATGTTCCCTTTGTATAAAAAGTTGTTCTTCTCAGTCTTATAAACAGATTTTAAATCTTAACAACGAAATACTATGATTTAAATATCTATTCTCTTTCTCGATCGAGCCGAAACAATTGGCATTGACCTGTCAATAATAATTGGATTCTCTTCTCGAACCTACAAAGTTCCAATTTCAATATCAAATCACTTTCTCGATCTAGCCAAAACAATTGGCATCGACATTTCAATAGTAATTTAGTTCTCTTCTCTTCTCGAACCTATCAGGGTTTAACAAAAGTTCGTCTAGCCAAAAAAATTAGCTATGACATTTCTCAACACGATTTAACAATAGACAGAATTTGACTGTACTATTTGAAATCAATAATAGCTTTTACGGATGTAAATATCCAACAACAATTATTCTCCAAGTATATTCTTAGAATCACTAATTCAATTTGAATTAATAAACATGTATGAACTGCGAATAATCAACAATAATTCTCAGACGTGGTCTAATCAACAATAATTAACCACCATATTATTTAAAAGATATAACTCAAGGTTGAGTTAAGGAAACTTGCCTTATTCGTTGACTACTGCTACACAATTTAAGTTAACCTCTTTTGTAAGACTTATCATTAATAAGATTGGTCTTTCAATTAACATATCATATTTTGTATCATAATACAACTACTTTATCATTCAATTATCTAACACTTAATCACACAATTAAATATTAGATAACACCTTACAACATTAGCATTATTATCATCATTTGATAATTCTTTAATCACTATATCATGTACATTATGATTTAACACTTACTTTTTCATTTCATAAGTTATTCTTTAACATCTAATAAGTCAAATACTAATCCAGCAACCTAGATTCTAAATCCAGCAACCAAAGTGCCAATCCAGCAGACTGGATTCCAAATCTAGTATCTAGATAGCCAATCCAGCAAACCAAACTGCAATCCAGCAAATTGGATTCCAAATCCAGCAACTAGATTGCAATTTAGCAAGCTGGCTTCATCAGATTTTTCAATCCAACAAACTGGATTCATTAATAATTCAATCCAACAAGCTGGATTGCATAACCTTTTCACGAAAATACCAAATCAACTTATTATTTTTTTTATCCTTTGTCCAAACACATATACATATATTTCATACACAAAAAGTATTTTTCCATAATTTTCCAACTTCCTCTAGTATTTTCCAAAAATCATTTTTAGTGTGTAGCTTAAGAATTTAGCCCCATCATGATCAACTGTAGAAATTCCTATCTCTTAGTAAAATCTTGTACAAGTTAACATGAGCCTGCAGTTTAAATTTCGTGGCCATCAGAGTTATAGAACTCCGGTTATAGCCGTTTTCGTCTTAAAATCACAAAAATTGAAATGGTCATAACGTGGTCATTTTAAGTCGGAATGAGCTCATTTTTGGACAGAAGGTACTTAATATCATATATTTTTATGTCCCAAAAGGCAGGAAATTTTATCACAAATTAAGTTGCCAAAACAGCCCCTAGAAAGTTCTGGGCAGTAGTTTTTTTTAGAAAAACAAGATTTTTGAACTTTGCTAAAAATAATCCATACGGAAATCTACAATTCCTTTTTCAGTGATTCCACTTGGAGATGTTAGAAAACTTATCATAGTATCCTCCCAAATATTTCCAGATTTTTTTGAATGTCAGAAAAATGACTAAACTGCCCCTACTCTTGACAGTCCAAAATAGTTTGTTTCTCCTTAAAAGACACAAAACTGTTTTTGCTAAATCAGTCACTATGAACTGTGTACTCAATATTTTGGAGTGATACCACTTGGGTTTAGTAGATAACTTAAATATCTAGCACCTCTCTTTGATGGATTGCAAAAAGAAGGTGTAGATCAAAAACAGTGAAAATCCAAAGTACATAGAAATTTTAGAGTTTATAAACTAGAAAATCACTTTTCTTTACTTTTGATTTCCAACTAAAACAACACCAAATATGGGTAAATCTAAACATGAAACACTCAATAAACAATTATATTCATGGTTTTTAAGTTTAGAAACATAGTTTCTTATTTCATCAAAACAATTAACCAAAAGGAATAACTAGCTTATAGGTAGATTTTTATACCTTAGCTTGATTTCCTTCTCCTTCTTGCTATGTAAGAGATGAAGTGTGTTGATATGAAAATCAAACTCCCTCCCTTCTACTTCTCAAGGCTGCCGAATTTGCCTCTCTTCTCTCTCTTTCTCTCTATTTAGTTCATTTAGTTAGAAAAATAAAAGAGATGAAAGAGAAACTAAATAAGATAGATTAGATATAGATATATTACAACTATCTCATTCCTCCTCCTTTTCTCTTCCACAAATCATCCGGCCATGTGGCCCTATATTGCTCCCACCAATTCTCTCTCTTTCTAAATTACCAAGAGATTGCTTACAAGAATGAACAAAGATGTTGGTGAAATAAAAAAATGACACATAGGAGGAGTTGGTAGGAGTTGTTCACCAACTAAAGTAAACAATTATCACATTCTTCCCCCTCCTTTTTCTTCTCTAATACCCGACCACTTGGCCTTATTATCTACCAATTTTGACTTTCTTTTTATTTCTTATTTAGTATACAAAAGGTCCAACATACCCCCTCTCAATTGGGCTAAAAGTTGGGTCACTCATTTATTTCTTCTGGGCTTTCAAATTTAGTCCTTTGGGCCATATAAAATTTATATATTCCAACACTCTTAAAATTACCATTCCCTAATTATTTAATTAGGGTTTTTATTTCCTCAATTATAACATAAATCTTTACTCATGCACATTTAATTTCTTAACCCAATTAGACTTGCTATAATTAGGTTATAAAATTAATTAACTGAGATGTATAAAATAAATCTCTTAGAATTAGTATATATTTTATATACTAACATTCTCCCGTATCATAACCCTTAAGTTATTCAATTTTTATTCCTAATTTATAATTAGGTTACCTTAGCTTCTCTTATTTGTTTATAATAAACAAATAAAAACAAACACATATAATTCATATGCATTTACTCACATATAACAATACACAAAACCATATAAGTCTTTCACACAAAACTTTTTAAATCCATACCTTATTTCCAGTTTAGGTCTTATTATTCAACCTTTATTTAATCAATTAAGATTTTATTAATCGTATAAATTCTCAGGTTATCACATGTACCCCCTCCCCGGCGGGGGTTTTCTTCAAAAAAAGCCCACCCCATTTGGTTATGCTACATCGTTTTGGCTTGTACTTCCCCTTTGCCGGGGTTTCCTTCATAAAAGCACGCTTCGACGGGGTCCTTTTTCGTCATAGTTCCTCTGGTAAAACGGCCATAACCTTTGATCCGGGAGAAGTTACGGGGCCTGCCACCTATCAAATCGAAGATATCGATGAGAACTACGAGCATGACAACTCTTAGCTTTGATCTTTGTTGATAAAAAGGCCATAACTCTCGCATCCGAACTCTGATTGGGATGATTCAAGATGTTCCGGAAAGCTAAGAAGTAGATCTACAATAAAATCCAAGTTCCAAGCCAAGAACATGCATACAAATTAGTTTTAAAAGTCCTTCAATCTTCTCTTCTTGTATTTGCTTGTGTATTTTAGTCCAAAAGATATCCGAATTGCTTTCCCTTGCTTCTTCATGCCAATAGTCGCCTTTTTCTTGCGTTTTCATAACAATAGTCGCTCACACAGCTACCAATCATATAATCTACAAAATAAACACAAAATGTATGAAAAATAACTAAGAAACATGAGTTTGAGCAACTATTTCATGTAACAGATACCGGATAAGTAGGTATAAAACCTACTTATCAATTCTTGCTAAGAAATTAGTGATGATTTTCGTAATCTATATGATTTTGAAAGAGGAATTATAGATTTACACCTTAATATATTTGCATGTGATTATGAGTTGTCGATTTGATTCGACTGCATAAGTTGTGTATAGAATAGACATATATCTGTGCAGCAAGTGTGACCTAATTAAGAACTTATTCTTAAATCCTTGTTATGGTTAATTCACATAGACATGTGTAGGATTATCACCTAGCTTGGAAGTTCTTTTCTGTTCTATACTCTATCGGGTGGATTTAGAGAGGATATTTTTATACATACCTCGAAAGAGGTGTATGAGCACTTGTGTGTTCTCGGTCGACAAACTGTTGTGACCACTAAGACTAAAGACAGAAGGGTAGGAAGTTTGATGAAGTATAACACACCAGGTGTTTGACAAAATCCCAGTGTGGGGTGAATTTATGACCTTAGCTTGTAGAACCTTCGATACCATTCGCTATCCATTTAGTTGCTTTGATAATTAGTTTTAACTAGATTAATCACACTTCAATTAGTTTGCGGTTCGAATAAGACTTAAGAGATACAAAGTCGGTATTTGGTAAATGTTAGTGATAGTTCCTCGTGGGTACAACATTCTTCTTATCACTGTATTACTTGTTAGGCCATATATATTTAGTGATCTGCTTTCCGACCAACAAGTTTTTGCGCCGTTACCGGGGAACTATTATTCTAATATTATCCAATATTGATTTCAATCAATTTAGTCTTAATTTGAACGTATATATATATATATATTTATTTCTTTAATTTGTTTGATCTTCCTTTTTGTTTTTAAGCTTACAGGGTATGGACGATCAATGGCCTTTTGAGAGGATGGCACAACCAAGATCGGAAGAAGGACTTGTGCGATTGCAAGATCAAATTTTAAATCTCTTGAGGTTTTCTGACAATCTTGAGTGTCAGTTCACTCAGACTGCCTACTGTCAAGAGCGAGTTGACATTGAGCCGAATTACTATCATCCAAACTAGTAGGTTTATCGAAACTCTTGGGACTACAGTCAAGAGCAGTATTATGATCCAAATTATTCCTATCCGAATCAATTTGAATATCAGTCTCCGCCGCAATATGAGGTGACGTCTCGACCCAATGAGAGCTTTTCTGAGTACTCAACACGAGAAGAAGAGAAAAGGCTTGAAGAGCTCCTTACCAACTTTATAGAGAGAAATGAGGTTTGAATGGCGAACCAAGACGCCTCATTGAAGAGCCTCTAAAGTCAATTGGTACAACTCGTCAATGCCATCACAAATCCACCGCAAGGCAATCTACTGGTCATAATTGATCTCAACGACGAAGAAGTAGAGCATTGCACGGTGGATACGAAAGGAAAAGGTGGTGAGTCTCAAAAAGTTGTTGAGGGAGATGTCAAGGTGTAAATTGACCAACCTGTGGAGTCTAAAGTAGGAGAAGAGGGGATCAAGAGTGGTTGTATTATCTAGAATAGTGAAAAGTTGGAAACCATGCTCATGATTGTGGAAACCCTAGAGGGCCCACTAGCGCACAAAGAATGCTTTCGGATTGATGAAAAAGGTGAATTAGTGGATAATTCAAGTGGTGAAAGATTCTTTATGCCAATGGGTGAAGAAAAGGGAGATGATCAATCATCCATGTCTGCCATAACTTTAAAGGAGTTGACAAATAGGTGGCATGAAATGGTCATTTTTGCATATGAGCCGGATTGAACGACAACGGAATAGTCAAGCCGATGACTTTAAAACAATCGCTTGGTGGGGAGGCAATCCCATCTTAGTATCAAATTTCTCTGTTTTTCTTTAATTATGTCTAGTTTATATTATGTTTTTTCTTTTTAGATGTTAACATAGCTTCCAGTATGATTAGTTCTGCAATGTCTTATCTCCTATGCATATGCATGTTTTTGTGACTATAGGATGCATGGAACATGTTTATTTAGTATGCTACTATTGTGTATATCGTAGTTAGAGATAAGGTAGTTATCATGTGGGTGTTATAAGTATATGTGTGTAATAGTATGTTGGCTAATACATGGATTGGCTTTTGCAGGAAAACTAAGAAATAGGGCTCGCGCTGCAGCGCCATCAAGTGTATTGAAGCTCGAGCTACAGCTCCCAAAAACAAGGGGCACCTCGCAAATAAATACCACCATATGGCCCTGATTTATTGCATTCTTTATTGTTGAAGCGCCATCTTTTAGCCTATGATTCGTGGGCCATGAATACCACAACCGAAAGCCATACCTACTATTTTCTCATACGCAAAGCCCACACAACAAAGGATGTGTCAGTAGCCAAGCAAATACCATACATGTGAGTTTTAGTTGACTTAATTAGGTAGAAGTCGACCTCAGCAGTCATTTGTTTCCCCTCTTTTGCACATAACTGTCCCCCTTATCAGCCCTGCTCGATAATCGAACACCAGCCTACCCCAAAGCCCTAGCAGTTGATCGAGTACCTCATATCAACCCATAATCATCAACCAAGAGCAGTCAATTGCTTGTCATCCTACAAGCTAAGACTATTTCTAACCTAGGGTTTGCAATTTGAAGGTAAGTAGGATTTATTCTCAGCAAGTATTTGTCCCTTTCTTTGCGTGCGATTTCATTGTTTGGGTTTGGTTCTCTCTGTGATTTGGGGTGATTTCCACTAACGAAAATCTGGATAGAGCATTTTCAAGTAAAGGCTATGCAAGTGGGTTTACAGAGTGCACTCTAGGTGTTCGACAGATTGCTTGAACCAAAAATTGTTTTGTTTGGGCTATTTTAACATTGGAATTTCATTGGGGATTATCTGGCCTAAGTTTGGGGGAGTGTGGGATTGAGTCTTCTATCTTTTGATCAACCCAATTGTTAAATTCTGAAATGGCTACAAAGAGGCAACGACTTAACGTCTGCGGCTCCTCGTCTGCAGCACCACAGACTTGGGACAATGCCAAATTCGTTAGCGAAGAGGCATGGAAACGGAACAAGAACTCCTTTGCCAAACGCAACTTGGTTCCTGAATGGGGTTTGAGGCCTGATCAAACAAAGGATGACGAGCTGGCCGCTATGATCCTTGGACGCAAGTGGGTGCACTTCACAAAACCACCCGAGTCGGCCATTATATCTGTGACGCCCCTAAAATAGGTATACATCATCCATCTTGAGTCGCCAAATACATGGTACTGAATACAAATACAAACTTAATTATACAACATGAGCTGAGAGTTTTTACACGAATATTGTCTCTTAGACAATATCCAAACTCAAATTCAATCCTCATTACATTTATTATCACACTAAATAGTGAGGACTACTACAACAATCATCTCGAACCATCACTCCGTTCCTCGACTAGTCCCGGCTACGTTCTTATTTCCTGAAGAGAATAATGAAAGCAAAAGGGTGATCTCAACTAACCCAGTAAGAAAAATTATGACTAAGATAATGCAGAATAAATTATCCTTAGCCTTCAACAATGTTAAACTGATAAAATTCAATAAACATCAAGTTTAATTGCAGCGGAATAAGCAATCAACTAGAAGAGTCAAGTAGAGCATGATATCTACTATCTACTATGATTTAAAAAGTTTATCATCAATTTTATCGCTGAGACTCAGCTTAATAAATAAACCACATCATCGAGTCATCCCTGCACTACAGGCCAAGGATATTCATTAGTATCACGACCACTAATTATCCATGCTCTACGGGCCAAGGATGTAACGACCCCAAAATTCATACCATTTAAATCTCGACTTCGGTCGTTAACTATACATTAAATCTCTAATTTTACATCATTATTCGATGTTAAACTTAATAAAATTACGGAATATTTAAAACGTTTATACATTTCCTTCTTTCTTATCCTGAATCGCAACCTTTACATTACATCTCTTTGATTCAATCTTATATCATGAATCGTTACAACAAAATGACAATATAAAGTCTTACATCATAACTAAATATCCATATACATTGGATAGCTCAACTTACAATTCAACAACATGTTATGTTCAAAATATGAAATACATTTCTCATAAAACATAAAGTAATCTTCGTAAATATAGACCTATATAACTCACTTAGCACATATCTTTATCTTAAAATCTTGACCTACAAAAGTGGTTATTTGCAAGAATGAGCTCGACAGCCCAGCAAAGTCTAACAGTTTTCATGCATCACATAATACATAATAACATGCTCGATATACATCTCATTAAAGTAACATGGCATACATGCTTTTAATTCACATAGCAAATATAAAGATTGAGTTCCTTACTCAATCATCATTACTTAGCCAAAACAATGCAGTCATATATTGACTTTAACCTTTCATGATTTCAAAATGCATAACATATCATGCAATTTAAAATAGTTTATCAAGTCCACGTAGAAAATAGGAACAGAAAGACTTGCCTTGATCGTTGTTTACCAATAATAGTTTAACAACTTACAGTTATCTGCACTTCACGTGCCCTACACAATTATATACTCATACACATCAACTATTAGTCACATAACAACACATAGTAATTGTAATGCAACTCTACTCCACATCTCATAATATTTCCTATTAATTAGCACACAATGTTCAATTAGATTGTGTTAACTTTTTGACTTATGACTCACTATATTTCATAATCAAAGTTCATTTAAGTGCTTAAGTCTTACTAGGACTACTTATTGGTTTTATATTAAACCCATTTCATATCCTATAATATTTATTTCAATTGAATTGAAACACTTTTTAAGTTCATTAACACTTGGCACGACGTTTCGACGTTCAATCGTCACACGCCCGATTTGCATCTCTTGTGTATGCTTACTATGCTTTAATAACTTATCTAATATATCATTTATTAATGTTAAGCATCATTACATTTACTAACATTCAAGTTTTATAACTTAGAACATCATCTTTTATGGTCAGGAGAACTACACATGCATATGTGCATGCCCGACGCCCTCCGATTGCCCCTAAAAACATAACAGTCCTAAAGATGACCATTTTGATTACTGTTACAGATCTCAAATTGAAAGCTTTTTGGAACGAAAGTTGTAGGTCTACTCGTCCTCGTTTCGAATCATTTTGAATCAACTCAATCGGAGTTCGTATGAGAAAGTTATGGCCACTTTACTACAGGAGGCCAAAACTGTTCGACTCAGACTTCTGTCCCCTCGCCGCGGCACGAGAACCAAGTCATACAGTGGCGCCGCAGCGCGAGATTGGCGCTGGGGCGTGAATTTCAGCTCACAAGCAAACTTCAAGGCCAGGCATGAATTTTGTATTTGGTATGACGTTTAGCGTTGGGGCTCCATTTTTTTATTTGGGCGCCAAAACTTGCAGAACCCAACCACGAAGAACAGAACAACTAATTTTTTTGTCTATTACTTCAATTCTAACACTAATTAACATGCATAACTTTATCGTAAACTATACATAACCGTTAACAATCTTCCATATAACAATTACCAACAATTAAACAACTACTTTAGAAAAACTTAATTCTTTGAAAACACTGTTTTAAGAAAAACTCCATTGTTAACGTTGTTTAACACTATAATATCAATAATAATCCAAACTAATTTCATAAATAGCATACAATCACCTACTAATTTTTTTTGTTATCATGCACAACATACGTTCATACATATATATTCCTTTGTAAAAACTATTTTTTCTTAAACGTAAATTATCATACAATTCTTCATCTAACACTAGTTATAATCCTCATAATCACATACCATCACTATAATTCAATTGTATAACAGCAATTACATAAATTATACCACCAACGCAGTGAATTTCAAGAACACCGAAACTAAGGAATTATAGTATAACACATATATGTTAAGATTATAAAACATACCTTTTGTTGCTTTGAAACTATTTGTTAATCATCGATAATAGCTAGAAGAAGTCGAACTTGCTTTGAAAATCACTGCCTTTTCTCTCTCAAATTTCTCTGAACTTTTCTGAGACAAACTTCTATTTTCCTTAGGCTTAAGCCAAAAATAATATACGTAAAACCAAATACAACTAAAACCCAAACGTACGAAACTGCCATATACTTAATAACCCTATTAAAATATCAGTTACCAAATATATTATATATTATTTATATTTTATTTAATTTAATTTATATTACTAATAAATCAAATTTAAAAATCCAAAAGACATAGGCTCCGTTTGGCAAAAACTCTTTAAAATTAAAGACTTAATATATTTAAGTTTGCTTGACAAAATAAATTAAAACTACTTTAATTTATTTTAATAATCACTATAATATAGTTATTTGTCACACTTCTAATTAATTAAGTTTTCATACTTGATTTAATTAATTCTAATAATAATTTATTAATTAAATCATTTAATCACATAACTCAATACCACTAATTATCCATCAAATTGAAATATCACTATAATAATAATTTCCTTAACTTATTAATTAATTATTTAACAAATAATTAACAAACTTAAATCAAATTAAACAAATACAAATATGTATTCATCAATAACACATCCAATAAATATTTATATAAATTAATAAATATTTATAAATTACATTTAAAATTCTAAAATTCTGGAATGTTACATCATTCCCTCCTTACAAGGATTCTGTCCTCAGAATCACAACTCAAACCACTCATTCATTACAATCTTCCCTACTTACAAAGATTCTGTCCCCAGAATCGAAGACATAAATTAAACAAATAATTCAGAGTAATCTTTCATCATTTTATCTAAACACAGGTTTTATATTTCCTACTACATTCATTACTTTAACAAATTCTAGGTTTCATTTCATAACTTTCACTTGAACTCAATTATATTATGAGTATTATATATCTTTTAACCCATTCATTTCCTTTTCTAAGGATCGTTATCAACACTCGGGATATTACATTTTCACCCTTTCTTCTAAGAATTTCGTCCTCGAAATTTTATTCATCAATCTATCAAAATAGATTTTACGTTAATACTTCATTCATTCCTTGGTTTCTATACCCACTTTCTTTCCATAAAGATCATTCTACAATTATTAACTTTTCTATTAAAAGTTTTACATTATTCTTTGATAACTCATCTCCTTCTCATTTCAAAATTTCTTTTCTCACCTATTCCATATATTCATCATTCAGTGTCGCATTCTACGACTTACTTGTTTCTAAGGAATATCATCCTTACCACATTCACCTTTTAGAATTGCAAGAATCTTCCACAATTGCTCAATAATTGGGAAGAAGTATGAATAACTAAGGAATTGTAAAAGATTCCAAATCATGCTGAGGGGTCACAAGACCGTGAACTCTATTCTCGGTTTACTAGTGCTTCAACTCAATCCTTCACATCGCAAAACGTGCAGTGTTTATCAATCATCACTGGCGAAAACACCCTTCTCACGTACATTAGGTGGTCGACTATTGTACCACCACGTTAGTATAACGTAGTGTTTTGTAATGATACTATACGTTGCGTTACGCCGTAACCATTATCCCCTTATAGGGTTGTTCACCTCAGCTTTTCAACATCTGAATCCGCACCAAAATAATTTGGTTTGGCATAACTTTTCAATAAACGCTTGAATTTCATTAACATCTTTCAATATTCGTCTAGCTGAATCAAATAACATAGACTTTTACAACAATTCGGACATCAATCATATATATATATATATATATATATATATATATATATATATTCTCACATCTTAAAGAAATCTCAAAAATCTTTTTATGACGTCATGATACCGCACTGTATTTACAGTCCGTTGAGGATTCCGTCATTTGGTGATTTTATCATACTACATCATACCATAGTGGGCTGACGATCCTTAGATCACATCCAACACTAGGTAATACTGCATTGATGACTCCATTATTTTTATCATCTTTGCACCAAGTTACATGATGCATTATTGATATAAAATACATTTTGATATATTACAAATTATTTTTTTCTAGCCGAAGCAATTAACATAGACATACGAATAACAATATTGTTGTTAAAAGTCATTGGTTCCATCATTTGATCCAATGTTTTTCAAGAAAATTGAAGTGTAGGCATCAGCACGAAGTCAATAAATTTCGAAAGTCTAGCATAGCTAGTAGATTTAGAGTACCTATGCTTCCACCATCAACTCCACTTTCTATAATGATCCATTGCTTAATAGGTCTATCTATTCTTATCATCCTCAATACTCCATTTACACTTATCTATACCCAGTTCGTCAAACTTACCACACATTATGAGTTCAGGAACTTGCCACAATCATATAAGTTTAAGAACTTATCCTAGTCGTAACCATAAAGGCGCTTCATTCTCCGAGGGGTTCAAAAACATACCATATAATTATGAGTCACGAACCCACCATAAGTATGAGTTTTAAGAACTCGCACTTAACCTTATAATATTCTCTAACTATACTCTACCTATCTGTTATACACATGAGAAAAGAATCACCTTCTCAACAGGCATATAGCAAATAGCGTGACACAAACATTCCAATGATTATCAATGTGATAAACTGAGTGCAAGAACAAAACCCTCGCCCATACAAAAGTTTGTACAACTCAGCCATCACATGAGTCCTCAATTGAAATCCCACCTAACTCTATCTTGCTTATAACTTGCTCTTTGCTCGATACGAATTCCTCATATCTCATCATTTTTAACTCCTCGCGAGTTTATCTCGTACTATTTCATAGTACACCATCTTCATAGCATCAAGCTATAATCATTCAAACATTACAAACCATCTTCCTTTTATAACTTAAATAGATCACGTCGTGATCTTATTCTATACTCATCACCTTTAAAATTCTTTTGTTAACTCGTGATCGTTTTGTTTTACGATCCTCATTCTTTCCCTTTTTCATCATTTACGACATTATTCGTTATCTTGGCTTTTGGAGTTAAGAAACTCCCATTTCTTATCTTTATATCTCTTAGATTCTTCTTTAAATCTTCTTGTTTATATAACAATTCTTCCTTTAAGAATTCTAACTTCATTTACATCGCTCAAAATTTCATTCGAGGTCTACAATTTCATCATATGTATCCATTTCTACACTTGGTACACATCGAGTCTCTAACAGTTTCAATATGGTACGCTGAGTGGTTTCCCACAAACAACCAACAAACTAGGTTCCGAGTTACTAGTTCGTATATACCCCCGCTCTATGAAGGAATCGTTTAGCCCAGATACCATACATAAACTACTAAAGAGTACAATTGCACCATACCTAGATATAACTCTCTATTCTTAACTTCTTTATCAATATCTTCTTATAGACATTGTCTATTTGTTATCACCTTACATTCTTATTATTGGAGTTGGGTAACTCCATAACTCTGCGAGATTCTTCTTTGAATCCTCTCACGCATGTTTTCATCCCTTCTTTATAAATCTCTTAAATTACTTCTTATTGTTCAAACTCTATTTGAGCGTATTCGTTCATTATCTTCACCTCTCTTCTCTAAGGTTATAGCCTAAGGTACTCCTACCTAAGGTTTATAACCTACAGCTCTGAACCAACTGTAACGACCCCAAAATTCATACCATTTAAATCTTGACTTCGGTCGTTAACCATACATTAAATCTCTAATTTTACATCATTATTCGATGTTAAACTTAATAAAATTGCGGAATACTTAAAACGTTTATACATTTCCTTCTTTCTTGTCCTGAATCGCAACCTCTACATTACATCTCTTTGATTTAATCTTATATCACGAATCGTTACAACAAAATGACTATACAAAGTCTTAAATCATATCTAAATATCCATATACATTTGATAGCTTAACTTACAATTCAACAACATGTTATGTTCAAAATATGAAATACATTTATCATAAAACATAAGTAATCTTCGTGAATATAGATCTCTATAACTCACTTAGCACATATCTTTACCTTAAAATCTTGACCTGCAAAAGTGATTATTTGCAAGAATGAGCTCGACAGCCCAACAAAGTCTAATAGTTTTCATGCATCACATAACACATAATAACATGCTAGATATACATCTCATTAAAGTAACATGGCATACATTCTTTTAATTCACATAACAAATATAAAGATTGAGTTCCTTACTCAATCATCGTTACTTAGCCAAAACAATGCAGTCATATATTGACTTTAACCTTTCATGATTTCAACATGCATAACATATCATGCAATTTAAAACAGTTCATCAAGTCCACGTAGAAAATAGGAATCGAAAGACTTGCCTTGATCGTTGTTTACCAATAATAGTTTAACAGCTTACAATTATCTGCACTTCACGTGCCCTACACAATTATATAATCATACATATCAACTATTAGTAACATAACAACACATAGTAATTTTAATGTAACTCTACTCCACATCTCATAATCTTTCCTATTAATTAGCACACAATGTTCAATTAGATTGTGTTAACTTTTTGACTTATGACTCACTATATTTCATAATCGAAGTTCATTCAAGTGCTTAAGTCTTACTAGGACTGCTTATTGGTTTTATATTAAACCCATTTCATATCCTATAATATTCATTTCAATTGAATTGAAACACTTTTTAAGTTCATTAACACTTGGCACGGCTTTTCGACGTTCAATCGTCACACGCCCGATTTGCATCTCTTGTGTATGCTTACTATGCTTCAATAACTTATCTAATATATCATTTATTAATGTTAAGCATCATTATATTTACTAACATTCAAGTTTTATAACTTAGAACATCAACTTTTATGGTTAGGAGCACTACACATGCATATGTGCATGCCCGACGCCCTCCGATTGCCCCTGAAAACACAATAGTCCTAAAGATAACCCTTTTGACTACTGTTATAGACCTCAAATTGAAAACCCTTTTGAACAAACGTTGTAGGTCTACTCGTCCTCGTTCCAGATCATCTTGAATCAACTCAATCGGAGTTCGTATGAGAAAGTTATGGCCATTTTACTACAGGAGGCCAAAGCGTCTCGACTCAGATTTCATCCCCACGTCGTGGCACGAGAACCAAGTCATATGTTGGAAAGCCAAGCATGCGAGATTGGTGTTGGGGTGCGAACTTCATTTGGGTATGAATTTTTACGCAATGCGACAATGACGTTTAATTAGGGCTCCATTTTTTTTGGCTGGGGCGCCAAAACTTCTAGTAACTCAAACCATAAAGAACAGAACAACTAATTTTTTTGTCTATTACTTCAATTCTAACACTAATTAACATGCATAACTTTATCGTAAACTACATATAACCGTTAACAATCATCCATATAACAATTACCAATAATTAAACAACTACTTTAGAAAAACTTAATTCTTTGAAAACACTGTTTTAAGAAAAACTCCATTGTTAACGTTGTTTAACACTATAATATCAATAATAATCCAAACTTAATTACTTTAAAGTACGATTCTCTGAAATTCATACCCAATTAACATACATGACGTTCAATTTCATAAATAGCATACAATCACCTACTAATTTTTTTTGTTATCATGCACAATATACGTTCATACATTTATATTCACTGTAAAAACTATTTCCTTCTTGTAAACATAAATTATCATACAATTCTTCATCTAACACTAGTTATAATCCTCATAATCATATACCATCACTTTAATTCAATTGTATAACAGCAATTACAGAAATTATACCACCAACGCAGTGAATTTCAAGAACACCGAGACTAAGGAATTATAGTATAACACATATATGTTAAGATTATAAAACATACCTTTTGTTGCTTTGAAACTATTTGTTAATCACTGATAATAGCTAGAAGAAGTCAGAACTTGCTTTGAAAATCACTGTCTTTTCTCTCTCAAATTTCTCTGAACTTTTCTGAGACAAACTTCTATTTTCCTTAGGCTTAAGCCAAAAACAATATATGTAAAACCAAATACAACTAAAACCCAAACGTACGAAACTGCCATATACTTAATAACCCTATTAAAATATCAGTTACCAAATATATTGTATATTATTTATATTTTGTTTAATTTAATTTATATTACTAATAAATCAAATTTAAAAATCCAAAAGACATAGGCTCCGTTTGGCAAAAACTCTTTAAAATTAAAGACTTAATATATTTAAGCCTTGCTTGGCAAAATAAATTAAAACTACTTTAATTTATTTTAATAATCACTTATAATATAGTTATTTGTCACACTTCTAATTAATTAAGTTTTCATACTTGATTTAATTAATTCTAATAACAATTTATTAATTAAATTATTTAATCACATAACTCAATACCACTAATTATCCATCAAATTGAAATATCACTATATTAATAATTTCCTTAACTTATTAATTAATTATTTAACAAATAATTAACCAACTTAAATCAAATTAAACAAATACAAATATGTATTCATAAATAACACATCCAATAAATATTTATATAAATTAATAAATATTTATAAATTACATTTAAAATTCTAAAATTCTGGAATGTTACAAAGGATATTCGTGTTTTCAACAACGGTCATGATCATGTCAACAACTGTCCATCAATGCACTACGGGTCAATGAGGACATTTACCACATCAATTATAACATTAGATGTCATTATTATACCGAATGTTCCCTGGTCATAATCATACCGATCAACAGTCTATCTATGCACCATGGGCCAAAGATGTCTTTCATAACAATATAAGCATGAGGATGATGACAATGATATAAGAATTCAATTAAATGAAAGCAAAAGATAAATTTTAAAGATTTATAATTTAATTTATCCAGAATTCAAAAAACGTCCAAATTATCAACATGATACTACTTTGTGGAGTAAAATTCAAGAGTAATATTGTGTCAAAAATGATTTGGACCGAAACGAAATCAATTTTTGTCATTAATAGTACCCCGGGTGAATAGTAACCGATTGAATAGTATCCCGTGAATAGTACTTTGGGAATAGTACCCCGTGAATAGTACTCCGACATGAAAAAGTTAAAACTTATTAAGAATGTTCAGAATAATATTTCCATGAAAAGATACTGGATGAAGCGCAAATTTTAAGGATGTTCTACTAATTTCATGGAGTATAGAAGCCAAAACTTAATAAAATAAGTGTAGAATTCGAAATCTGAAATGAAATAATATTACTTTTATACTACAGAGTATGGAAGAAAATATTATTTCTTACGAGTATTGAAAAAAAATAATATCCCTTTCCTTAAAAAGAAGAGTATTCCAACTGGTATAGCGGAGATATTCTTGAAGAAAACTTTCACTATTTTCTACGCTCAAAGTTTCTCAAAACTTTAAAGAAATACGCTAAATACTATAGAAGAAGAATTCTCTGATTTTGGTGTGATTTTCAATTCTAACTAAGCATTCTATTTATAGGAAAATAGAAGGGATACTATTAAGAAAGAAAAATCACGGACAAAATACTTTTCAAATTCACGGATGAAAAAAAATCTTCAGACGTCTGATTTTTCAAAGTATTAATATAATAATCAAATATAATATAATATATTCTATTTTTCATATAAAACAAAACTTATTATAATATATATATATATATATATATAATAAATATATATATATAATAATTAAGTACTCCACCCGTGACTCCTCAAATTTTCCTCCTCCCCCCCATTTTGTTTTCTTCACTTGTGGGCCCTACCTGTCATTATCACACATACATCACACTCACACACATATAATATATATATATATATATATATATATATATATATATATATATATATATATATATATATCTTGAATAACTTTCTACCGATAGTTTTGAAAAATAGATAAATGGGGGTCCAAATAATAAGCAAAATTTACAATAAACATTTCATAAAAATCCCCTCAATATTTTTAACAACATTTATTCATCATTATTATAACTCGCAATATTAACAACCAGATCGTTCCCAGGAAAGAGGGGACTTTCCAATAAGGATTTCTCCCTATTGGCGCGTAATTAGGTGACCAAACCTCTTTCCTCGACAGGACTTTCTAGACATTGTTAATTATGCAGATAATAATATGAATAACTTGTTATCTCAATTATTGATTTAATAATATAAAATATTAACAATAATTGAATCAAATAACGTGAGATACTATGCAAAGAATTATCGTAGCAATAATTGAATATAAGCGAGTGACTTCTCAAATAAGCATCAATAATCAATACTGGCAGGTGCTACTATGCAACCAATGCAGACATCGCATTTTTTATCATGTGGTATTTCAATAGTTAACGGTAAAACTTTCGCCATTATTTTTATAAAAAGATATTTATGTCATTTTCTAACTCCGATAATAATTCTGTTGTGGGGTCCACCAATGATTGTGTCGTCGTACGAATATTCCCTGTTAAAATGAATATTCCTTGATCAATCGAATATTTTATAACAACTTGCATACTTTGCAAAATTTATAAATATTACCCACAACTATAACATTATATCAAATCCACAACATAATATTCAAAAATATATTTTGAGAAAAATTAATCTTTATTTATGAAAGTTGGGGTCTTACAACCTCCCCTTCTTATGAAATTTCATCCTCAAAATTAGGGTACATACCTGGTATGTCGAAGTGGTGAGGATACCTTGATTTCATTTCAGATTCTAACTCCGAGGTCATTTCCTCAACATCATGGTTTCTCCAAAAAACTTGGACTTGAGGTATAACCTTTGAGTGTAGAATATGTTCCTTCTTATCCAAGATTTTAACAAGTACCTCTTCATACGTTAAATCTTTCGCTATTTCGTCTGATTCTAACTCAATAATGTGGTTCGGGTCTTCCACATATTTACGTAACATAGATATGTGTAAAACATTATGAACACGAGACATACTTGGCAGTAAGGCGAGTCTATAGTCCACAGTTCCTACTCGATCGAGGATTTTAAATGGACCAATGAATCGAGGATTGAGCTTTCCTCTCTTTTCAAATCTTGTAACTCCTTTCCATGGAGCAACACGTAATAACATATGATCACCAACATTGAATTCCACGTCCTTTCGATGAAGATCAACATAACTCTTTTGTCGATCTTGTGAGGTTTTTATATCTTGCCGGATCATTTGGATCTTCTCCGTAGTCATACGTACCAATTCTGGTCCCAACAATGTTGCTTCACCTACCTCGTCCCAGCATACTGGAGAATGACACTTGCGTCCATACAATGCCTCGAATGGAGCCATGCCAATACTTTCTTGATAACTGTTATTGTAGGAGAATTCTACCAAATAACAAGAACTTTTCCCAACTTCCCTTGAAGTCAAGGACACAAAGTCTTAATAGATCTTCAAGGGTTTGAATAGTCCTCTTCGACTGCCCGTCCGTTTGAGGATGATATGCCGAACTAAATCGTAAATCCGTGCCCATAGCTTTTTGCAAACTAACCCAAAATCATGAAGTGAATCTTGAGTCTCGATCAAAAACTATGGATACTGGCATACCATGCTGTCTTACAATCTCATTTATGTATATACGAGCAAGACGTTCGAGTGAATAAGTTTCTCGTATAAGTAAGAAATGAGCAGATTTGGTGAATCTATCAATAATGACCCAAATTGCATCTATGCCTTGAGAAACCTTTGGAAGACCAGTAACGAAATCCATGGTAATGTACTCCCACTTCCATTCTGGAATTTCAAGTGGTTGCAATGGACCTTTTGGCACTTGATGCTCCGCCTTGACACGTTGACAAGTTAAACACCTTGAGATAAACCCCGCGATCTCTCTCTTTATATTGCTCCACCAAAATGTATGTCGAAGATCACGATACATTTTGGTACTTCCGGGATGGATTGCAAACGGTGTGTTGTACGCCTCCATCATGATCTTATACTTTAAATCAGGGTCGTTAGGAACACAATGTCTGGAGTTGACTCTAAGTATTCCTTCTTCATCGATTCTTGCTTTAGGAATAACACCTTCTTGCACTTTCTTCTTCATATGCATCAGCTCCAGATCTATAGCTTGAGCAGCTTTAACTTTATCGATTAAAGTCAGTTCTACTCGTATGTTTGCCATCATCACGTGGGTCCTTGGAGTCTTTAACACTACCTCCATCCTTTGCAAGTCATACAAAATGGGCCTTTGCATTGACAATATCGCACTCGTACCCAAATATGATCTTCTACTCAATGCGTCAGCTATCACGTTCGCTTTTCAAGGCTGGTATTGAATGGTATGATCGTAATCTTTCAACAGCTCGAGCCAACATCGTTGTCGCATGTTTTTGGGTGAAGAAATATTTGAGGCTTTTATGATCCGTATAGATCTCCACTTTCTCCCCATATAGGTAATGCCTCCAAATCTTTAGTTCGAAAATGACTGCTGCCAACTCTAGATCATGCGTAGGATAATTCCTCTCATATTCTTCGAGTTGTCGCGAGGCATAGGCTATGACTTTCCCATGTTGCATGAGAACACATCCTAACCCTCTGCTTAAATCATCGCTGTCGATGACAAATCCCTCCGAACCAGATGATATTATCAGAACAGGTGCTGAAATGAGTCTCCTCTTGAGTTCTTTTAAACTTTTTTCACATTCCTCGCTCCAACTGAATTTTGTATCTTTTTGAGTCAGCTGAGTTAAAGGAATAGCGATTCGAGAAAATCCTTCCATTTAATCTCTCGATAATAACCACCCTAAGCTCGTAAAGCTACATACTTCGATCAACGACTTAGGTTGTTCCCAGCTTTGTATTGCTTCAATCTTCGCTGGGTCAATAGATGTAAGACCCCAGCTTTTATAAATAAAGATGAATTTTCTATAAATATTATTTTTTAATATTATGGAATAAATTTGATATAATGTTATAGTTGTGGGTAATATTTATAAATTTTGCAAAGTAAGCAAGTTGTTATAAAATATTCGTTTTGGTGGGGAATATTCTTTTTGTCGGGAATATTCAGACGACGGCTCAATCATTAGTGGACCCCACAATGTAAGTATTGTCATAGTTAGAAAACGAAAAAATTATTTTTTATAAAAATAACTGGCAGAGGTGTTTAAAGTAAAACTGTTGAACTACCCGGTGGTAAAAGTACGATGTCTGGCGTGGTTCGTATAAGTATTACTGCGGTATTGATTATTGATGCTTACGTGAGAAGTCACTCAACTATGCTCAATTATTGCTACAAAGAATTGGTCAGATCATATCTCTTATATTATTGATTCAATTATTGTCACAAAGATTATATGTATAATATGTTATATTATTAATTGAGACGACAAGTTATAAATGATTAATAATTGTTGAAAGATTAAATATGTGTTGATTAAAATAAAATGATTTGTGGTAATATTTATTCAATCCTTGATGTATATAAAGAGTCTGTTATGAGACGTTTGTGGTAAGTTTGATTATTTTATGGGGGGCCCATATGTCATCATCTAAGAGTCTCTTCGTCAATAGTATTTACCTTTGTGAATAGTAATTACCTTTGTGAATAGTAATTACCTTCGTCAATAGTATTTACCTTTGTGAATAGTAATTACCTTTGTGAATAGTATTTACCTTCGTCAATAGTAATTACCTTTGTGAATAGTAATTACCTTCGTCAATAGTATTTACCTTCGTCAATAGTATTTACCTTCGTCAATAGTAATTACCTTCTTCAATAGTAATTACCTTCGTCAATAGTAATTACCTTCATCAATAGTAATTACCCCTTCGCAAATAGTAGTTGTCCCTTCCTTCAATATTACCAAGAGTTAATCGCTTTCTTGATTGTTCCAAGGGTTAATTACCCTTCAAGAATAGTAGTTGTCTCTTTAATATTACCAAGAGTCATTTTGACCCTTCGTTAAGACCAAGAGCCACCCTCGGTTTTTTCTATAAATAGAAAGCTCATTCCTTCATTATTTCTTTTACTTAATTCATTGAAACTCAGAGAGAGAAACTATAGAGAGAGAAGAAGAAAAGTATTTTGCTACTTCACTTTTCCAATATTGGGTTCTTCTAAGGTAAGGGGTATTATTTGTTGTAATCGTAAGGGTGTTATTCTTTCTTATTCATGAAGAGAACTTCATTATTCCATTCTTTATCATTCTGTTGGAATAACTCGTGATACGCCAGATACCCTATACTTGGTGAAATCCCTCTGTTATTCCATTCTTTATTATTCTCGTTGAATAACTCAGATACGCGGCATACCCTATACATAATCTGTATACGTGGTTTACCCTATACTTGTTGACATTCTTCTATTATTCTATTGGAACATCACATGCGTGTGTTTTACAGGACCGGGTTCCGCTTTTTATCATTACATTGGAATATCCCTATCTGTGTGTTTTACACCGGATCTGGTTCCATCTTTATTATTCTGTTGGAACATCCCCGCTTGTGTGAATTTCACCGATTTGGTTCGTTATTTATTATTCTGTTGGAATAACCTGCCTGTACGGTCTATCGCATGCATGGTGATTTCTTTTGTTATTCCATTCTTTATTATACCCAGTTGGTTAAAACTTTGACTTCTATACTCCATGAAATTAGTAGAATATTCTTGATATTTGCGTTTCATCCAAAGATCTTTCATGGAAATATTCTTCCGATCATTCTTGAATTTTACTCTACAAAACAAAGATCTTGTTGACAATTTGGACGTTAATAATTCCTAGATAAATTAATTCTTGAACTTGTTTTATTGAATTCTTATATCATTGTCATCATCCTCATGTTTATATTATGTTGAAAGTTATCTTTGGCTTACGTGCATAGATGAACTTAGTATGATTATGACTGTGGTTCATTCGGTATAATCATGGCTTGAAATAAATGATGTGACAAAAGTCCTCGGTGCTCAGTAATGCAAATGATGGATAGTTTTTGGTATGATTATGACCGGGGTGATTCAAAGATAGTCATGACCATTGATAATTTGATGAAAATCCTTGACCGTGGTACATGGATGATTAGATATTGTGGTTTATTCATTAAACTGAGTCTTAGTGATAAAAATTGATGAAAACCTTTTAAAACCTAAAAGATAGTAGACTTTATTTTCTACTTGACTCTTTTAATGGATTGCATATTTCGGCTATGCATTAAACCGGTTGTCTATTGTATTTTATCGTTTAACATTGTTGAAGACTATTGATAATTTATTACGCTTTATCTTAGTCATAATATTTCATCGGGCTAGTTGAGCTCACCTTTTCTTTCACCGTTTCTCTTGTGAAATGAGAATATAGCCGGGACGAGTTGGGGAACGGAGTAATGGTCCAGATGATAGCATTAGTAGTCCCTCACTATTAGCGTGAAATAGTGTGATAATAATTGTAATGAGGACTCTTTTGAGTTTGTATAATATCTAGTAGACAATATTTGTATTCAAACTCACGATTTATGTCGATTGTATACCTACGCTTATATTAGTAAGTTGTATTTAAATTCTGTACCATGTAAGTGGCGACCCAAGATGGGTGACGTATACCTAATTTTGGGGGCGTCACAATAGATATTCCGTGATTTGATATCACGTGCCCAAGGAATGCTACTTCCTCAAGCCAGAACTCACATTTCTTCAACTTGGCATACAACTTGTTTTCACGAAGCTTTTGGAGTATCAGCCTCAAGTGTTGCTCATGATCTTCACAGCTTTTGGAGTAAATGAGGATGTCATCAATAAAGACGACCACAAAGTTATCCAAATATTTCTTGAATACTCGGTTCATCATGTCCATGAAGGCATTAGGAGCATTAGTCAGTCCAAAGGACATGACTCGGAATTCGTAATGCCCGTACCGAGTTCTGAAAGCAGTCTTTGGGATGTCATCAATTTTAATCTTTAACTGACGATATCCGCAATGAAGACCAATCTTTGAAAAGAATTTGGCACCTTTCAACTGGTCAAACATGTCATCAATGCGAGGCAACGAGTACCTATTTTTGATGGTGACATGATTCAACTCTTGATAATTAATACAAAGTCGCATACTTCCATCTTTCTTCTTTTCGAATAGAACAAGAGCACCCCAAGGAGACGTACTAGGACGAATGAAACTGATGTCTAACAATTCCTGTAGTTGGGTCTTTAACTCCTAAAGTTCAATAGGAGCAATTCGATATGGGGCTTTGGAAATGGGTTTTGTACCAAACTCGATTTCACGCTTCGGGGGTAGGCCAGGAAGTTCTTTGGGGAATACTTCAGGAAATTTATTAATAATAGACATATCATTCAAATCTGACGTATTTTTTTAAAATCTGTGATATGGGCTAAGAAAGCTTGACATCCGTTTTTCAATAAACGAATAGCTTTATGGCTTGATATGACAGTGATTGACTTTAGTGGTTTGGTTGCTTGAATTCCCATAATAGGTTGGTTTCGAATATGAAAGCCAAAAACCTTACGAAAATAATCAATTTTTGCATGATGAGTAGTTAACCAATCAATTCCTAGAATCACATCGAATGCAAGTATTTTTAAGGGAATAAGATCGACAGGTGAGGGTACCGATCTGAACTAAACAAGACTTATAAACAGTGGATGTAATGAAGGTTTCTCCCAATGGAGTTTCAATAGATAAGTCAAAGTCTAATTTCTCCGGAGTTAAATTTAAACGTTGAGTACAAGTAGGAGAAATAAAATAATAGGTAGAACCGGTATCAAATAAGGTATAGACTTCGCTAGAGTTTATGATTAGCTTACCATGATGACCTCGTTCGGGTTCCTCACTTTTTGGGAGGTCACGACAAACGCTCTCCCTTGAACTATCGGCTTTGACTTGTCAGGGACGGCCTTTGGTGCCTCTATTCCAGCTGAACTTGGCTTCACTGCATGACAAAATCGGGCTAGGTGACCTTCTCTTCCATAATTATAACATGTTTTGGACTGCTGCATACAGTTTGGACTGATGTGTCCCTCCCCTCTGCATTTGTAGCGTACGATCGGTGATCGTTCTCCTTCTTTAACATCATGTGTTGGTGCTGACGTCTTTCCATCATTATTGAATCTCCTCTTCTTGAAATTTCCACTTTTATTATCTTGGCCAGGATTACCACCGAAGTGGTTACCTTGTCTGGCATATTGATTTCCTCTTCGTTTGTTGTCACTGCTTCGATGACTGCTACCACTGGTATTATCATTTTGCCGGCTGCTCTCTCTTGGTTGGGTTGACTCGTTATCGCGCTCCAATAACTGAGCCCTATTTACATCATCTGAATACAAACACAATTTATGAATTAGGTATTGACGTATCTCAGGTTTCAAACCTCGCTAAAATATTCACGTCATTCTCTCCTCATTATCAACCAAGTGGGACGCAAACCGGGACAACTCGGCAAACTTAGTTTCGTACTGCGACACGGTCATATTGTTTTTCTCCACCTTGATGAACTCTACCTCCTTCATGTGACGAATACTTTCGGGAAAGTACTTGTCGTTGAACTGTTCTTGGAACTTCTCCTAAGACATCTTTAGTGCAGCAGGTTGAGTACGCTTTACAGATTCCCACCAGTAATCTGCCTCTCCTCGCAACATGAAGGTGGCAAAGGGAACCTTTTGCTCCTTGGAGCATCCCAAGACATCAAATATCTTGGTGATCTGCTTTATCCACATCTCCGCCTTAAGTGGTTTTGCCTCTCCCAAAAACTCTGGTGGTCCCAGCTCCTTGAACTTCTTAGCGGTGACCATTCGAGAGTTTCCAGTGTTTCCACCTGCATTTTGAACATGAGTCGTTCTCGCCTGATGTTGCATGAATTGCAGAAAGCTCCTAAACATTCTGTCGTTCGCTATTTGGTCGGTCTTGTTGTTCACCTAAGGATTATTGCCTTCCTGATGCACATTATCCTCGGTATTGATCATCGGTGACTCAACGGTCTCATGTGCTCCATTGCTTATCTCAACATTCTCGGATGTCATTTTTAAACATTGCCACAAAACAAGAGTTAATTGACATTCCACATATTATCCCTATATTCTGACTGACCAATTAAATATTAAATAAACTTAGGTAGGTCATACTAGCGAAGGATTTCCCCGTCTCTCCCCCTAGTTCTAGTCTCACATCTTAGCCAGAGAGCATATCCCTAAGCTTTGATACCAACTATGATGCCCCCAAAATAGGTATACATCACCCATCTTGAGTCGCTAAATACATGGTACTAAATACAAATACAAACTTAAATATACAACATGAGCTGAGAGTTTTTACACGAATATTATCTCATAGACAATATCTAAACTCAAATTCAATCCTCATTACATTTATTATCACACTAAATAGTGAGGACCACTACAACAATCATCTCGAACCATCACTCCGTTCCCCGACTAGTCTCGGCTACGTTCTCATTTCCTGAAGAGAACAATGAAAGCAAAAGGGTGAGCCCAACTAGCCTAGTAAGAAATATTATGACTAAGATAATGCAGAATAAATTATTGTTAGCCTTCAACAGTGTTAAACAGATAAAATACAATAAACATCAAGTTTAACTGCAGCGAAACAAACAATCCATTAGAAGAGTCAAGTAGAGCATGATATCTACTATCTTCTATGATTTAAAAAGTTTATCATCAATTTTATCGCTGAGACTCAGCTTAATAAATAAACCACATCATCGAGTTATCCTTGCACTACAGGCCAAGGATATTCATTAGTATCACGACCACGAATTATCCATGCACTACGGGCCAAAGATATTTGTGTTTTCAACAATGGTCATGATCATGCCAACAACTGTCCATCAATGCACTACGGGCCAATGAGGACATTTACCACATCAATTATAACATTACATGCCATGATTATACCGAATGTTCCCTGATCATAATCATACCGATCAATAGTCCATCTATGCACCATGGGCCAAAGATGACTTTCATAACAATATAAGCATGAGGATGATGACAATGATATAAGAATTCAATTAAATGAAAGCAAATGATAAATTTTAAAGATTTATAATTTAATTTATCCAGAATTCAAAAACGTCCAAATTGTCAACATGATACTGCTTTGTGGAGTAAAATTCAAGAGTAATATTTTGTCAAAAATGATTTGGATTGAAACAAAATCAATTTTTGTCATTAATAGTACCCCAGGTGAATAGTAACTGAGTGAATAGTATCCCGTGAATAGTACTTTGGGAATAGTATCCCGTGAATAGTACTCCAGCATGAAAAAGTTAAAACTTATTAAGAATGTTCAGAATAATATTTTCATGAAAAGATATTGGATGAAGTGCAAATTTTAAGGATATTCTACTAATTTCATGGAGTATAGAAGCCAAAACTTAACAAATTGAGTGTAGAACTCGAAATCTGAAACGAAATAATATTTCTTACATACTACAGAGTATGGAAGAAAATATTATTTCTTACGAGTATTGAACAAAAATAATATCCCTTACCTTAAAAAAAAGAGTATTCCAACTCGTATAGCGGAGATATTCTTGAAGAAAACTTTCACTATTTTCTAGGCTCAAAGTTTCTTAAAACTCTAAAGAAATACGCTCAATACGATAGAAGAAGAATTCTCTGATTCTGGTGTGATTTTCAATTCTAACTAAGCATCCTATTTATAGGAAAATGGAAGGTAATTTGTTAAGAAAAAAATCAATGATTTAAATACTTTTCAAATTCACAGACGGAAAAAAATCTTGAGACATCCGCTTTTCAAAGTATTAATATAATAATCAAATATAATATAATATATTCTATTTTTCATATAAAACAAAACTTATTATATATATATATATATATATATATATATAATAAATATATATATATAATAATAATTCATTACTCCACTCGTGACTCCTCATATATTCCTCCTCCCCCATTTTATTTCTTCACTTGTGGGCCCCACCTGTCATTATCACACATACATCACACTCACAAACATATATTATATATATATATAATAACTTTCTACTGATAATTTTGAAAAATAGGTAAATGGGGGTCCAAATAATAAGCAAAATTTACAACAAACACTTCATAAAAATCCCCTCAATATTTTTAACAATATTTATTCATCATTATTATAACTTGTAATATTAACAAACTGATCGTTCCTAGGAAAGATGGGGCTTTTCGATAAGGATTTCTCCCTATTGGCGTGTAATTAGGTGACCAAACCCCTTTTTTTGACAGAACTTTCTAGACATTGTTAATTATGCAGATAATAATATGAATAAATTGTCATCTCAATTATTGATTTAATAATATAAAATATTAACAATAATTGAATCAAATAACGTGAGATATTACGCAAAGAATTATCGAGAGTAATAATTGAATATAACTGAGTGACTTCTCACGTAAGCATCAATAATCAATACCGTGTGCTACTATGCAACCACACATATTACTGTGTTTTTATCACAAGGTATTTCAACAGTTAACGGTAAAACTTTCGCAGTTATTTTTATAAAAAGATATTTCTGTCGTTTCCTAACTCTGACAATAATTATGTTGTGGGGTCTACCAATGATTGTGCCGTCGTACGAATATTCCTTATTAAAACAAATATTCCCCGACCAATTGAATATTTTATTAAAACTTGCATACTTTGCAAAGTTTATAAATATTACCCACAGCTATAACATTATATCAAATCCACACCATAATATTCAAAAATATATTTCGAGAAAAATTAATCTTTATTTATGAAAGTTGGGGTCTTACAGTATCCGTGGTTCGTGAGTTCTATGCAAATGCCAGTGCCGATGGTCCTGCTGTTGTTCAAGTTAGGGGCGATCAGTGGCGTGTGGAAGCTAAGCCATCAATGCACTTTTTGCGACACCTAGACAACATGGAAAACAAATGACATGACGGGTGAGAGGACCAATTTCCTCCATTATGCACTCAGTCGCTATGGGAAGGCATGGTTCAGTTTTATATGTGCCAACATGATCCCGACTCGTCACCTTAGCGACGTTACTAAGGATAGAGTGATCCTATTATTCACCATTGTCACGGGTCTGGACGTGGATATCAGAGTTCTCATTCATGAGTCCATCTTGAAGGTGATCAAGAGTACTACCTCTGCAGGACTTCCACATCCATCCTTGATCACCCGACTTTGGAAAAGGGTAGGTATTCATTGCGGACCAAAAGAGATAGCTTTACCACCCATGTCAGTCATTGACCATTAAGTAATCTCTCATTTCAATGTATGGGATGAGGAGGCCTCACATATCAGAGGTGAGGGGTATAGGCCACCTACTGAGCCGCCTCCTACATCAGAGGCCAAACACTCGTAGCCACCCGAGTCAGGCTCATCTTCACAAGGACTATTGGCAGAGATTATGGCATTCCTCACCCTGCTACATCAGAACCAAGACGCCAATGCTCAGAGGTAGCAGAGGCACATAGCGGCGGTTGCCTAGAGGCAGGACATCGCGATGCACTATCATGTTGACCTGGTCAACACTATGCAGAGCATCTACACTATTTATAATGGTGAGGATTCTGATTTCATGACATTCCTGTCCCCTAAGCCTCCTGTTTTCCCACTATACCCTCCACCATCACCACCCGCAGAAGCTGACGAGGATAATGATGATGCCAATTGACCAGACTTCAGGGAAACCCTCTTGTATTAATTTATATATGCTTAGCAATGAGGGCATTGCTATTCTTAAGTTTGGGGGTATTATGGTTTATCTTTTTTATTTTGTCTACTACAATGATAGGTTGCCATATCTTAGTATTTTGCTTATGTTTTTATCAGTATTGTAGTGTAGTCATATATGAACTGCGTTTTGGACATCATTTTGGGCTTTATTAGCCTTTGGTATTTTGTTTCGGTATTATTATGGATGGATGCCATGAACAATTTCTATTATTATGGATGGATGCTTTGATTATTATTAGCATGTTTGTTTGGTTTATAGCCATCTTTTTGGGACTTATACAGATTTGTATGCTTGTGCCATGTTAATGGTTTTATTACCCTATTTTGAGTTGTTATTATGCAAGGGTTTTATATAAATCATTAATTTTTGATTGTGGCTAATGAAAAGAGCCAAGTGATTATGTCTATCTCTTAGAGCCGTGTCAAGCATGTGTGAGCTAGGGGTGTTTTCAATCGATAAGTGTCGACGTGGGGATTTTTATTTGTCCCTTTTCGTTTTCTTGTTCTTTGGTGTTCTCATGTTAAGTGATATTTGTTTGAAAAAACAAGTGAAAAAGGTCCGACGTGTATAATGTCGACGATGGACTGTTAAGAGTCGCCAATTGATTTTTATATGGTTATATCAACACAACCGAGAAAAGGTTTGCACATTGACCGAGTGATGTGACACTGCTAAACGGGTCAGTGAAACCGAGATTCATTAGGGTCCGGGGACTTGATTATGCGGAGGGAAGGTGTTAGGCACCCCCCCGACATCCGTGTTACCACGGTGACCGCCACTTTTTAAGAAACTGTTATATGAATGTATGTGTGTGGGTCAATGTGCTATTATTTGGAAGTAGTGCCAGGCCTCGTTCGCACCTATATACACAGGGTTTGAATTTGTATAAAAAATCAGTTTTAAACAAGATATGGCAGTGATGTTTTATAAAAGAGGTTTTTCAAACCCTTGTGCTCAATAGTAATTGCGCGAGACTGTAGTATAACAACGACACTGTGACACGACTTCTGAATTTCATACCTGCACAAGCCACTCCTTATATCAGCAATCAACACACAAAAACACAGCTAACACTGGATTCATGGCTCTAACTACTGAAAGCTCTTAAACAAATTGGTACCATACATGAACTATACAGAATACAAGCTATACTACGAACTACAGACAGTTACTAATGACAACCAAAAATAAGACTGAAGTTACTAAAAATAAAAGCAATTTGTTTGATACTGTGATGGGGATGCCTCCCATCTAGCGCTTGATTTAGAGTCGTCGGCTTGACTATTATCCCGTCTTACACTAGGTCTCCCAATGTGACGGAGGTGTTTTGCTAGTCAACCTCGCCACCCCAGTAATGCTTCAACCGCTATCCATTAACCTTGAAGGTTTTGTCAGAATTGGGGTCCTCAACCTCTATTGCCCTATACGGATACACCTTGGCAACTGTGAATGGCCCCGACCATCTGGACTTTAATTTCCCTGGAAATAACTTCAGACGTGAGTTGAAGAGAAGAACTTTCTGGCCCGGTTCGAAGTGCCTCTCGAGGATTTTCATATCGTGCCACCTCTTGGTCTGCTCCTTGTACAACTTAGCATTTTCATACGCTTGTAGACGAAACTTGTCTGATTCATTGAGTTGAAGTAGTCTCTGTTCACTGGCTGCTTCTAGATCAAAGTTTAGCTTCTTGATAGCCCAATATGCGTTGTGTTCCAACTCCACTGGAAGATGACAAGCCTTACCATAGACAAGCCTATATAGAGACATTTCGATAGGCATTTTGTAAGCTGTACGGTAAGCCCACAAGGCATCGTCAAGCTTCTTTGACCAGTCCTTGCGATTGGGATTAACGATCTTCTCCAAGATTCATTTTACCTCTCGATTAGAAATTTTAGCTTGGCCACTAGTCTGTAAATGATAATCTGTGGCTATCTTATGGGTCACCCCATACTTAGCTAGAAGGGCTTCGAAGTACTTGTTGCAAAAATGCGACCCTTCGTCATTGATAATAGCCCGAGACGTGCCAAAACGAGTGAAAATGTTTTTCTTAAGGAACTGAAGCACAACCTTCGCATCATTAGTCGGCAAGGCAACTGTTTCCACCCATTTGGAGACATAATCCACCGCCACAAGGATATAGAGATTGTTGAAGGAGGATGGGAATGGACCCATGAAGTCGATACCCCATACATCAAATAATTCCACCTCCAGGATATTCTGCAGTGGTAATTCATGCCGCCCTTATATGGTGCCCACCCTTTTGCATCTGTCGCAGTGCAATACATATGTGTGTGCATCTTTGAATAGGGTGGGCCAATAAAATCCAGACTGAAACACTTTAGCTGTAGTTCGTTGACGTCTAAACTGACCTCCATAATTTGAAGAATGGCAGTGATGTAGCACACCTTCAATTTCCTCAGCCAGTAAGCATCTTCATAGAATTTGATCAGAACACTACTTGAACAAGAAGGGCTCATCCCACAGATATTGTATGACATCTTTTAGGAATTTCTTCCTTTGTTGATAACTCATGTTTGGAGGAAGCACTTGGCAAGTGACGTAATTGGCAAAGTCCACATACCACAGGGCTTTGCTTTGGACGACAAAAAGTTGTTCATCCAGGAGGAAATCATTGATGGCTTTTTCAGCATCTCCCGAATGTTGGGTGTTTTCTAACCTTGATAAGTGATTCGCTACCTGATTTTTTGTCCCCTTGTGGTCTCGGATTTCTAAATCAAACTGTTGGAGAAGCAAAACCCACCTAATCAATCTCGGCTTAGCATCTTTCTTCTCAATCAAATATTTGATTGCCGAGTGATCAGTGTATACAATCACCTTCATTCCAATGAGGTAGGAACGGAACTTATCAAACACATAGACTACTGCCAGCAGTTCCTTCTCAATGGTAGTTGATAAGTGGATTTTATATCCATGAATCGATGTCCATTTCAAGCTTAATCGTTGTTACTTCCTTGCTTTCATGTTCATTTTTACTTGTTTATTGTTATTTTATGTGTAGGATGGTTGGTGCGGCTAGTAACAAAGAAAGGGAGTTATTTCAAGAAATATTGGAGCAAGTATGAAGTTCAAGCCAAGTAAGTTTGCAGAAGGCATGTCCTTTTCCAATAGTGTACACACCGGTTTTGTTTTCCGTGAGAAATCCTGGATAAACCTTCTGTAAAACCATGCATGCCCGAGGAAACTCCTTACTCCCTTTACTGATGTCGGTGGTGGGAGGTTATTAATCACATCAATTTTTGCCTTATCAACCTCGATGCCGCCAGCTGAAACCCTGTGACCCAAAATAATGCCCTCTTCAACCATGAAGTGACACTTCTCCCAATTCAAGACAAGGTTAGTCTCAACACATCTGTGGAGAACGACAGTCAAATTTCTCAGGCAATTATCAAATGAGCTCCCGAATACAGAAAAGTCATCCGTGAAGACTTCTAAGGTCTTTTCCACCATATCAGAGAAAATCGACATCATACACCGCTGAAATGTTGCGGGTGCATTACATAGCCCGAAAGACATTTTTCGGAAGGCAAAGGTCCAATACGGGCATGTGAACGTCATCTTTTCCTGATCTTCAGGAGCAATTAAAATCTGATTATACCCCGAGTAACCATCCAGCAGACAATAATATTCATGCCCAGCTAACCTGTCGAGCATCTGATCAATAAATGGAAGAGGGAAGTTATCCTTACAGGTAGAATTGTTTAATTTGCTATAATCCATGCACACCCTCCAACCAGTCACCGTTCTGGTGGGAATCAGCTCGTTGTTTTCGTTGGGCACTACAGTTATTCTGCCCTTCTTTCGCACGCATTGGATAGGACTGACCTAAGGACTATCCGATATGGGGTAGATTATGTCTGCATCCAGTAATTTTATGATCTCCTTTCAGACCACCTCTTTCATAATGGGATTCAACCGCCTCTGATGCTCAATAAAAGGCTTAGACCCTTTCTCCAGCAAAATTTTATGCATGGAAAGAGTCAGAGTGATCCCTTTTATGTCAGCAATTGACCACCCTAGGGCCGTTTTGTATTACTTGAGCACAAGCAGTAACTTTTCTTCCTAACACTTAGTTAGAGAAACAAAAATTATCACAGGTAAGGTAGATGAGTACCCTAAGTAAGCATACCTCAGGTGATTGGGCAAAGGTTTTAATTCTAAGACAGGAGGTTCCATGATCGACGGCAGAGCCTTGGAAGTTGATGCCTCATCATCATTTAGAGACTCAAACTATCTTTGAAACTGTTTGGATCTTTGGGGAGCATCTAGCCACTTGGAAAATTCAACATTAATTAGTGGGCTCTTCGGTAGTGCTGGCCCCTGTCAATGTGGCTTCCAAAGGGTCTTTAATACAGGTTTCTAAGAACACTTCCCTTATTAAATTATCAATTGCATTAATCTGGAAGTAGTCCTCAGGAGTGTTAGGATATTTCATCGATCTGAAGACATTGAATGTCACTTCTTGATCCTGAACCCTAATTTTCAACTCCCCTTTCTATACATCAATTAGGGTCCTCCTCGTCGCCAAGAATGGTCTTCCAAATATTATAGGGACTTCAATGTCCTCCTCCAAATCTAGGATAATAAAATTAGATGGGAAGATGAACTTGTCAACCTTGACAAACACATCCTCTACTATCCCCTTCGGATAAGTGAGAGATCTATCAGCCAATTGTAAGGTGATACTTGTAGGTTTGGCTTCATTTAGCCCCAGCTTCTTATAAATGGACAGAGGCATCAAGTTGATGCTTGCCCCTAGATCACATAAAGCCTTGCCAATGAATTGATCCCCAATAGTGCAAGGAATTGTGAAGCTTCCTCGATCTTTCATCTTTTGCGGAAGCTTATTTTGGAGAATGGCACTACACTTTTCTGTCAGAGCCACTGTTTCATAATCCCCATTTTCCGCTTCTTAGATAGTATGTCCTTCATAAACTTGACATAACTTGGCATTCCCTCCAATGCCTCTACAAATGGGATGTTTATGTGAAGCCTCTTGAATACCTTCGTGAATTTGGAAAACTGCTTGTCCAGCTTTTGTTTCTGCAGACGCTGGGGGAAAGGCAGATGAGGGAGATGAGTATTGAATGTACTCATTGGAGGGGTTGGTGTTGTAGGCCTAACTTGAGTACTTGGCTCACCCCCAAATGTCTCATTATTATTCTCCACTTCAGGTTCCTTATCACTAACTTCTTCTTCCACTGGAGAACTCTCTCCACCTTGTTCATTAGTGGTTTTTCCACTTCTGAGTGTCACTGCTTTACATTGTTCTTTACCTTCCCGTTTCAGGTTGACATCAGTGTCACTAGGCAATGTGCTTTGTGGATGACTATTTAAAGTAGTGGCCAATTGTCCCACCTGTACTTCAAGATTCCGAATGGAGGCTTCTTGATTGTTACTCCTTGTTTCATTTTGGACAATTGTACCGCGACAAGAGATCCTCCAAACTAGGCTTTCTCTCCTGTTGAGGTGGTGGATGGTGGAACAGATTTTGAGAGCTCTATGGTTGTGCTTGATTGGGGTGGTTGTTGTTGTTTCCCCAAGAGAAGTTGGGATGATTTCTCAAACCCGGGTGGTAATGAGTGAGGAGATTACCTTTTTGTTGCCGCCCGAAGTTAGAAACAAATTGAACTGACTCGGGGCTTATTGCACACTGATTATTAGGGTGGCTCCCTTGACATAACTCACACTAGACTACGACACCTTGCACATTCTGCACTGCTGATGGTCCCATGGTGTCTAGCAGTTTCGTTAGCACTGCAACTTGAGCCGCTAGTGATGTGAATGAGTCAACCTCATATACCCCCGCTGCTCTTCTATGGGCTTGCCTATCATTCGGCCATTGATAGTTATTGGCCGCCATTGTTTCCACTAGTTCGTAACCTACTGTGTGATGTTTAGCCATGAAAGTCCCTCCAGATGCGACATCAATACTCGAACGAGTTGATCTGGACAAAAGAAGTGATATCATGCCTGAGCCTGGCTGTTTTGGCGGGCGAAAAGAACTTTGCCACAAACTTCTGTGCCATGTCAGCCCATGTGGTGATGGAGCCTGACGGTAATGAATGTAGCCAGCTCTTGGCTTTGTCCCTCAAGGTAAAGGGAAACAACCGGAGTCTGATGGCATCGTCAGACACTCCGTTGCATTTAAATGTGTCACAGATCTCCACAAAATTGATTTAGTGATCATTGGGATCATCATTCGGTAGTCCCCCAAATTGAACATTGGTGCACATTTGAATGGTGCCCGGCTTGACCTCAAAATTATTAGCTTGGATGGCGGGCCTGATAATGCTCGTCTGGAGATCGTCGATATGAGGCATAACATACTCCCTTAAAGACTTCTGAAGTTCCTCAACCATTATGATAGGAGCAGGTATGTCCTTAGATTCTTCTCTCCGCAGTCGTGTATATGTCCTTAGATTCTTATCAACCTCGGGATCGAGAGGTATTATGTTCGGACCCTTACGAGGTGGCATAAATAGTGAAGACTACCTGAAAAGAGAGTATATACAGAAGAATCAGCTTAAACTATGATTGTACTGACTTAGAGTTAATATTAATAACAATTAATACTAAGTCCCTGGCAACAGCGCCAAAAACTTGTTGGTCAATTTCGCTATTGCTAAATCGTGCGCAAGCATACGCAGTCCATAAGTAATATATGAAAGTAGAGTGTCAAACCCACGAGGACAAAGTTTTAAGAGAATACAAATACTAAGGTAAAGTCGTTACTTATCTTATCTAAACAGGTAAAACACGATGGTTGGTTAAGCTATAAGATTAAAACTGTAAGAATAAGAGAAGCAGTTGTGCTAGAAAGTCAAGATAGGACTACAACTCCCCTAATGTATCGACTAATCTCCTAACTCTCCAAGTTACAAACGAATCGAGGAATGGTCAACCAAGAATAGTGACTACGCATAAGCTTCTGTCGAAGGCCAAATGCACATCCCTAGCCAGATAAATCACAATATGTCTATTGGTGATAAAAACTAGGCCAAGGTCATTAAGCTAAGTCTCAAGGTCATACAAGGCAAATAGAGATATGTCTATCCTATTAGCAGTTTATGCACACATTCCATTGGCATGGTCATAACATGTGTTGTTGTATTTAAAGATATATAATAACATCCATTTGTCAATTTCCATTATTATCAATACCAATTACTCTATCAAGCAATTAATCATTAAGTAAGAAATACAACAACCCATTCTAAAATGATTCATTAGATAAAATAGGAGAGAAAGTTAATTAAGCTAAACAAAAGTGTTAGTTCCCAGTAGGCACAATATAGATCTAGAAGGGGGGGGGGGGGGTTGAATAAATCCTTTTTAGTTTCAAATACTTTTCTACTTTTGTTTTGTATAGCTAATGATTTAGCATATGACAAACATAAGAATCTTTTCAAGCACAACGAAATAAGTTAAAGATCCCCTTCATTGATATATTTATAATCATACATACATTGTTCTTAGAGTTAGTTCAGTTGTAAGCAGTTAAAACATACATAGCAGTTATAGCAGTTAATATTCATAATGTAAATGACATAAGGTAAAAGACACAAGGGGTTTTAAGTGGTTCAGAGACACGAGCTTCTAATCCACTCTTCTACTTTCAACAACCAGGATTTCCACTAAGGAAGGGCATCACCTTGAATCACTAAGATTCCTTCAAGGCCAGCAAACTTGAGACTTCAGTTCACTAAGAACTCTTCAAGGCCAGTAGCCTTGTAACTTCTCTAGTTCCCTAGGAACTCTTCAAGCCCAACAGGCTTGGTACTTCATTTAGTCCCTACGGAAAAGCACCCCTCAGGCCCTGGCTTCTTGTTGTTGTTGTTGGTGGTGCTGAGCTGCTAAGATGTCTTTAAGCTTGATCATCTTTTGTACTTAGCATCTTGGTGTTGTTCGCTTTGCATTCTTCTTCGAGACTGGACCACATTATCTTTGGTGCAGCTGATCTTCTTCTATTCTACTCATCTTCATGTAGTGTCAGCTATGCACCATCACCATTTCCTGAACCCTTCTTAAGATGTTGGCAGACATGGTTCTGCACCTGCTCTGCTTCAGATTTGGGTTCATGGTGAATCGTAGAGTGGCTCTTAGGATCTGCCTTATGCTTTGCCACTCTTTTGAATGCTATCTTCTTGTCCTTCTCGGCTTTTAGCTTAGATGCCAATTCAAGTTACATTCTTATCTTTGTTTAGTGAAGCTTTGATCTGTTTAATTTCTTTCTTCTAAGTTGTTTCACTTCCACCTTCGTAGTCTCACTGTCACTCAGACTTGTTCTGTTTGAGCTCAGGAGGAACTTGTAGAGTCAACGTTAGCATTCTTCCAAATCAACGATTCTACAACATAGCAATCATCAGCTTCTATTAATCTTTGAAGCTCTGTTAATTTATACTTCTTTCCAATCTTTCCGTTGGAAAGTGGTCGTTGAAAGCTTTTAGATTTGCTTCGCAGATCTCGAGTTATTTGGCGCAGACTGCAGATGTGACATGACATCTCCTTTTCTGACTTTTTGACACTGCAGTCCACTATTTCACCTACCCCATCAGAGATATCACTCTGATGTCTTGGGCAGGTCGAAGACTTAATTTCCTCCTTCTGATTTCTCGATCAAAGGTTGTCCTTTTGAATCGATGCTTCTCAATAAGCTCTTGTTCGAATATCAACCTTCAGATTGAACCAGTGTGAATGCCTCAATCTTTAGCTGTTTCAACTCTACAATTCAGATGCATGTCTTCATGGACCTGATCGTAGTGTCTTATTGACTGGTAGAGATAAGACTATGATCTTGAAGAGTGTTGATTGGATCTTCAATATAGAACATCTCTTCCTTCTCTTGTGTAGTGCTTCAACACTTCTGTTTGCCTCGACAGCTCTCAGATGCTGATGACTTGACTTCTTTGTTCTGGTCCCTTCTGAATAGCAAGACACTTCAGATTTGTTGCGTGTCCAGCTCACTTTCTCCTTGTAATCTCCCATTCACTTATCATCAATGGACTGACCCAATGCTTAATCACTTTAGCCTTATTCTTCAGAGGATGACCAGTATCTCTGTGTATACTCCATCAGTTCTTTCTTTGTCTGGCAAACACTACGATCCTGGATGCTTACAAGATCGTTGTCATCTTATCGCATGACAGCTATTACACCTGCTGATTTTCCTTAGTCAGCTACTGAAGTCTTCCTATAATCATCTTGTGGAAGACTTCATCTCAAATGGCTTCATAACTCAATCTGGATGCTGATTGGATTGATGCTTAGATCTTCTGTTAGCTTGCATGCCATTCGTTGAGTTCTCTCTAGTTTCCTTTAGGTGGGATGTATCTATGCAGCTTGGACCAGAGGCTTCATCACTTTGGATATTCTAGGAGTGCTCATTTGTTGAGAATCGTATTTGCTCTACGATTCTGGCTTGGCATTGTGAGCACATCTATTGATATCTTAGTTCTGCACTCTATGATTCAGCTTTGGCAGAGCAGACACTATGACTCTGAGATCAAATCTTGACACTCTACGATTTCTAACTTTATGCTTGTTGTCTTCATCTGATCTTGCTCGACTACGATCTCTGTATGTAATCAGTAGACTCTACGACTCAGAGTGTAGTCTACGATCTTTGACTTGGCTTCGGCAGATGTTTGGTTAGAGTGTAGACAGGCTGTCTTTATGATTCTGAACATGACTTCCTCAGCAGACTACGACTCAGAGGAAGTTCTACTCGACACACTACAATCCTTCCTCGTCTCTTCTGGCAGTCTACGAACTTCGAGATCTACTATCTTGCAGACTACGATTTTGCCTTGATAGCTCTCGAGTTTTCCTTAACTCTCCTGGCAGACTATGATTTCTGGTGCAGTGCTCGACAATCAGGCAAGCCTATCTATTACATCATAAGATCAACCTAACATGCTTGTTCTTTCTATATTTATAGTCCTTGTACATTATTTCTTTTTAAGGACTTTACAAAGCTGTTTTGCTTATGTAGGATCAACCTAACACATTTGATTAATTCATTCTAAGTCCTTGTACATGTGTTTCTATTATCTATCAGAGTACTTTAGAACTTTTTTCAATGCAAGCATACTTGCATATTCATTCATATATATCATAATCAAATCATATGTAAATAGGAATAGCATTCACATGCTTATTCCAGACAATCTCCCCCTATTTAATTATGTCAAAAATAATAAGTCCATATGCATGTTATTAATGAATCTTATATATAGTGAGCAGCTATATTTCTAAAACAGATAATCATGAATGTCATTTATACTAATATGGAATTTAATACACTATGACATTTTACATCCTGGATCCAGAACATACCTAACTAGTTAGAGATGTAATTCTTTGGCTCCATGTATATTTCCAAGATGTCTGTTGATCAGCTATTCATCTATTTGACCTTTTGGCTCCTGCTCCCCCTGGGATGTGGACTTCATTTCTATTGTCTGCTCCCCCTCAGATGTATGCTCCTATTCATCTTCTTCTGGCTCCCCCTCAGCCTTTGGCTCCCCCTTAAATGATGACTTCTTTTCTTTCCTTCTGCTCTCCTTTCCCTTTTGTGAATGCCTCTTTCTTTGCCTCTTTCTATGCCTCTTTATCTCCCCCTTTTTGTCATTAATCACTTGGGAGAGCTGCTCCATGTTGGACATTAGTTGCTCCATCAGGTAGGATGAGTTAGCAACTTCAAACTTGAGTTCTTGTTGGCTCAGCTCAAGTTGCACGGAGAAAGACTGATTCATGTTGTCAATCTTGTGAAAGAGGACTTGGAGTCGTTCTTCATTTTCCTTTTTAGCTCGTAGTGCATCTACCTTCTGATCATTCATGGCCTTCAGATATATGTGATCTCTCTCTTTGATTTTGAGAGATACATCAGCCATGGTGGCTTGGAGTCTATCTTGAACTGAGTTATCTTCTTTTGCTGTCAACTTTTTTGATTCTTCATTGATTAGAGATATCTTCTCAATCAGCTCATCAGAATTTTTCATCAGCTTCTGCTCCATAGGAATTGGGTCATCTAGTTGGGCAGCCTCTTGTTGAGCGCCAGATTGGACTCTACGATATTCATCCTTGGATAGACTTTCAAAAGCATTGAGAATTTGAAATATCGTTGTGTACCTATCGCTATTGAAGGATGAGGGAATGTCAGATATCAGTGCTTGGGTTGATGGAGGTTTCTGATTTTGAACTTGAATCCCATCAGTAGTAGAGTGATTAGACTCTATGATTATCTCCTTGGCCATAATCCTTCTGTCTTCAGAGTCCACTCTATGATCATAAGGAATATAGTAGTTGCCAGCATGTCTGTAGACTTTGTAGTGGGGCTGGTCTTTAAGCATCATTGTTGCAAAACTCTTCACCCTTGGGAAGTTCTGTGCCACCATCTCCATGCTTGGAAACTGAGAGTAACACTAGCTGAAGTAACTTCCATCTCTTTCAGTATGTGCCTTTAACCAAGGCATCCATTGGAAGAACCATCTCATCAACAGATCATCAGGATTGTAGAGGATAGTCGTGCAGTTTAACTCCATGTTGTTCCAATTTTTGAACACATCAAGTACAGTCATCCTTACAACCTTTTGCTGTTCATTTCCATATCTTACCCATCTTTCTGCTGGGAGTTCTTCTGGTTCATCAAAAACTTCTCCCACTATTCTTCTACTGATTCTTGCTGGAGAGAGGATAGAATAGTCTTCTGGTTCTTCTGATTCCTAAAGTGCAGAATCAGAATCTTTCTCCAATTCTTCTCTTTCGGAGCTTGAGGAATTCTGATCAGATTCATCAGTGAATCCTTCTTGTTGTTTTCATTACCAGACTCTTCTTCAGCATTATTTTCCTTGGATTCATCTTCTTCATTACTAGTTCCATCTTCAGCACTTTTCTCCTTTGATTCAGATTCATCATCACTTATTTTAATGACTGTAGTGGAGTGATCACTCTTCTTCTTGGAGGCAAATTTGGCTTGTAGTCTGTAGCTCTTCCTTCTCCTTGGAGGTTCAGCTATGGGAGAGTCAGACTCTTCTTCCTCTTCAGACTCTGAAGCCTTTGGATCATCAGACGAACTTCTTTGAGGTTCAGCACTGGCAGGGGCATGTCCTTTTTCTTCAGAATCAACATCATTTGACCCATCATCTAGGCTAGTTGGAGCATTTGCATTTGGGGATGGAGTTGGGTCAGCTTGTATCCTTTCTTCATCATTAGAGTGAATGCTCTGAGAGTTAGCCACATGGCTTGTGCATTTTTCTTCATCAGCAGATGCTGCATTTTCTTCCATTAATCCAGCTTCACCTTCATTGCTGGATTTGGTCTGTGGGGACTCAGCCTTGAGACTATCAGTTGCCTTCTCTTCTTCTGACTCTACATCCTCTTCTTTGTTAGATGGGCTTTCATGGGAAGCTGAGGTTGGTTTGTTTACCACCTTAGCTTTCTTGCTTGATGGCCCTTGAAGCAGTCTGTTGCTTCTTCTCTTTGGGGTCTCTGGTGCAGTCCAGACCTTTTCATCTTCATCTTTGTCTTCAGTGGAGAGACTTTTTGATGAAGCCTCTTTTTTCTTTCTACCCCTGGATCTCTTCCTGATTGGTATGGCTGCTACTGATGCAGAGTCACCAGACTCAGAGCTTTCTACCTCCTTTGTCTTCCTCTTCTTCATTGAGACCTTACTGCTGCTCCCAGTTGTTGTTAGCCTCCTGTTTTCGTTCGGGTTCTTCTTCCAGTTTATGAATAGTTGTGGAGACATCATTTTGTGAACATTTAGTGTGACGCCCCCAAAATTAGGTATACGTCACCCATCTTGGGTCGCCACTTACATGGTACATAAATTCAAATACAAACTTCATTATACATCTGTCGTGTAACATACGACAATACATAAACTGAGAGTTCTAATAGGAATATTGTCATTTAGACAATATCCATACTCAAGGAGTCCTCATTACAACTATTATCACACTATTTCACAGAATAGTGAGGACTACTAATGCTATCTTCTGGACCATCACTCTTTTCCCCGACTCGTCCCAGCTATATTCTCATTTCCGGAAGAGAATAGTGAAAGAAAGGGTGAGCTCAACTAGCCCAGTAAGAAATATTATGACTAAGATAATGCAGAATAAATTATCAATGTCTTCAACAATGTTAAACTGATAAAATACAATTGACAACCAGTTTAAATGTAGCGGAATATGCAATCCATTAAAAGAGTCAAGTAGAAAATAAAGTCTACTATCTTTTAGGTTTTAAAAGGTTTTCATCAATTTTTATCACTAAGACTCAGTTTAATGAATAAACCACAATATCTAATCATCCCTGTACCACGGTCAAGGATTTTCATCAAATTATCAATGGTCATGACTATACCAAATCACCCCTGGTCATAATCATACCAAAAACTATCCATCACTACATTCTGTGCCACCGAGGACTTTTTGTCACATCATTTATATCAAGCCATGATTATACCGAATGATCCTCGGTCATAATCATACTAAGTTCATCTATGCACATAAGCCAAAGATAACATAATATAACATGAGGATGATGACAATGACATAATAATTCAATAAAACAAGTTCAAGAATTATTTAATCCGGGAATTATTAACGTCAAATTGTCAACATGATAATCTTTGTTTTGTAGAGTAAAATTCAAGAATAATCGGAAGAATATTTCCATGAAAGATCTTTGGATGAAACGCAAATATCAAAGATATTCTACTAATTTCATGGAGTATAGAAGTCAAAGTTTTAACCAACTTGGTATAATAAAGAATGGAATAACAAAAGAAATCACCATGCATGCAGACTTAGCATAGACAAAGTTATTCAATAGAATAATAATAACGGAACCAGTCGGTGAAATTCACAAGCGGATGGATGATCCAATGAATAATAAATGTTGAATAATAAACAATGGAACAGTCAGGTGTAAAACACACGCATGTGATATTCCAACAAAATAATAAATGCGGAATAATAAACAATGGAACCAGTCGGTAAAAAACATGACAGGATATTCCAACAGAATAATAAAGAATGGAATAACGGAAGAAGATCACCAAGTATAGGGGATTCCGCGTATACAGGTTATTCCAACAGAATAAATAAGAATGGAATAATATAAGGATTTCACCAAGTATAGGATATGCCGCGTATATAGGTTATGTATAGGGTATGCCACTTTTACAGGTTATTCCAACAGAATAATAATGAATGGAATAACAGAAGTTCTCTTAATGAATAAGAAAGAATAACACCCCTTACGGGTACAACAAATAATATCCCTTACCGTAAAAGACACTGGATATCAAAGTAGTGAAGTACCAGAATACTCTTCTTCTTTCTCTCTATAGATTTTCTCTCTATAATTTCTCTCTCTACAGTTTCAGTGAATACGTAAAAAAATAATGAAGGAATGAGCTTCTATTTATAGGAAAATAGAATGCATAGTAATTAATCCATGAACGATCCAGATTGATTTACTTTAATCTGATGGTCCATATTTAAAGCAAAATCTTTTAAATAAAATATCATATATTCTATTTATATAAAAACATTTTACTATGCAAATACTATGCAACACTATGCAAAACACTATGCAACACTATGCATAATAAAATATAATATATTTTATTTATAGAATAACTTTAATAAAGTATTACATTTTATATAAAAGATGTTTCGCTTTTATTACGTTAATAATACTGAATAAAACAAAACGTCATTATCATTATAATAATTCATATTATTAATCGAAAATAATGGAATCAAACCGAGTGACTTCTCACATAAGCATCGATAATCAATACTGGTGTGCTACTATTCAACCACACGTATTCATTACTTTTACTACCGAAGTTGTTCAACAAAGATCAACCCGGTAAAACTTCCGTCGTTATTTCAATAAAATATTTTTGTCGTTTTCTCAATCCGGCAATAATTACATTAATGGGGTCCACCAATGATTGAGTAGTTGTACACGAATATTCCCTGCTAAACCGAATATTCCCCGACCAATCGAATATAATATAACCACTTGCATACTTTGCAAAATTTATAAATACTACCCACAACTATAATATTATCTCAAATTCACACCATAATATTAAAAATTATTTCGACAAAATTTAAATCTTTATTGATAAAATCTGGGGTCTCACAATCTCCCCTCCTTATGGAATTTCGCCCTCGAAATTAGGGTATGTACCTAATATGATAAAGAGGTGAGGATACCTTGAATACCTTTATCGTTGAAAACATTAAATTCATCTTTGCAATCCGGCCAAATATATTCATTAACAATTCATCTTTGCACTACAGGCCAAAGATATACAAGCTATAAAACCAATAATGCCGAGACTCACGACAATAGTATCACGACCACGAATTATCCATGCACCCATCGCCAAGGATATTCGTGTTTTCAATACTGATCATGATTATACCGAATAATCCTTGGTCATAATCATACCAAGTCTATCAATGCACTACTACTAAAGATGACTTTTACCACATCCATGAATTAATATTTCATTCTTTGAGACTCATTTCAATAATTAATCCATATCATCGAATCATCCCCGCACTACTGGATCAAGGATATTCATTAGTATCACGACTACGAATTATCCATGCACTACTGACCAAAGATAATCGTGTATTCATTAGTATCACGACCACAAATTATCCATGCACTACGGCCAAAGATAATCGTGTATTCATTAGTATCACGACCATAAATTATCCATGCACTACGGCCAAAGATAATCGTGTATTCATTAGTATCACGACCACAAATTATCCATGCACTAAGGCCAAAGATAATCGTGTATTCATTAGTATCACGACCACAAATTATCCATGCACTACGGCCAAAGATAATCGTGTATTCATTAGTATCACGACCACAAATTATCCATGCACTACGGCCAAAGATAATCGTGTTTTCAATTATGATTATGATTATACCGAACAATCCCTGGTCATAATCATACCAAGTCCATCTATGCACTACAGGCCACAGATGACTTTTAACATAATATAAACATGAGGATAATGATATAAAGAATCAATCAAATGAGATAAAGGATAAATATTAAACATTTATAATATAATTTATCCAGGATTCAAGAATATCCCCATGTTATCAATCACTTAATAATCTCATAATCTAATATCATTAATATTATAACAATATTTTAATCACTTCTTAAATTTATAAACAATTTATCTCAATTGTTTACGCTTTACCATATAATGCATTTAATCATTCAAAATTCCATACTCATAAGATATCATCACCAATTATCAAATTCCTTATCAAAAAAAATATGCATATACTACTCTATATAGGATTCTCTAGCCATAAAATCTTATTTTCAACTTTGTTACTTCACATAACATATTTAACTCATATGTTCAGTAATTAAACTATTTTCATGAAAATACCAAATCAGTCCCAAAAATATTTCTTTTCTGGGATTTAGCATAATATAGTCCCATAATGAAAATATATTTTTCTCGGAATTTTTAAAATTCATTTACTATTTTTCAAAAATCAATTTCTAATTAATTCCTTAAGAAATTTTCTACCTCAAGTTTAACTCCAGAAATTCCCAAATCTTGGCAGAATCTTACACATGTTAACATGAGCTTCCAGTTTAAATTTCATGGTCATCGGAGTTATAGAACTCCGGTTATAGCATTTTTCGTCGGAAAAACCTAAATATTGAAATAGTCATAACTTGCTCATTTTAAGTCAGAATGAGCTCATTTTTGGACAGGAGGTACTTTATACCATATACTTTCATGTCCCAAAAGGCCATAATTTTTCTCATAATTTAAGTGGCCGAAACAGCCCCTCTAAAATCATAGCAAATGACTTTTTAGGTTTTTCTTGACTTTGCACTCCTTTGCTAAAATCACTCCACACAAAAATCTACAACACCTTTTCCAGTGATTTCACTTGGATTAGTTAGGTAACTCATAGATCTAACTCTAGGACTTAACCACACTCAAAAATTCAAAATTTAATAGGAGATTTGGTCAATTTAATTTAATGTTACGTTTTTCACCAAAATCTGGTTTTTAACTCCTTGTGATTTTTAAGAAACTTTCATGTTTTCACATACTAACCAACATAACTCATCATAACACTTACTAATACCACGTATACCCATGATTTTCATTAGTCCAATGCTTTTATTATGACTTTCATCATAAACCACGTAAAGCTATTCATTTTAGTTGAAGAAATATTTGAGGGTTTAAGAAATGGGTTTTGTATTGGGGTTCGATACAAAATTCGATTTCACGCTCTAGGGTAGGCTAGGAAATCTTCAAGAATACGTCCAAGAAATTTATTAATGATAGAAATATCATTCAAAATCGCTACTCTTATCCAAGACTTGGATGATACGTTACATTGATACCACTGTGACTTTCATCCCAACTTTGGATAGCACGTCACAATGACACCTTACATAAATGTATAGTCAAAAACTGTTTTAGAAATTAGAATCTTTGGGAAGTGCTCAAGGAAACCTTCATACATGGGAGGCCATGCTTCTAGGTTATGATAGATATCATATGGCCACAGAATTACCCTTGGTTTACCCAATAGACCCCAAAGAAAAATGAGAAGATTACTATCATATTCTTCCCAATGGTGAGTCTTCTCTTGATTTATCATTATCTCCACTGTCTCAAATTGAGAATTATACTTCAAACAAACACCAAGATCATATAGGTAGTGCTCGTAAATATACTCAGCAAGTGGATGAGCACAACCCTATCTTATGATGACACGAGGTTGTATGTCATTAGACATCTTGTATGATAGTGGCAAAACACTCTTCCAACGTTGGGTTCGCCTCACCCTAGTTGATTCACCAAATATAACTACTAAATGATGACCACCGTTCTATTCCACTGTTACCCCGCTCGACCTAGCTACACTCTTATTACCTGAAAGGAATTGTGAAGCAAAAGGGTTAATTAATATATCAAATATTATCCCTATACTCTGACTGACCAATTAAATAACAAATAAACTTAGGTAGGTCATACTAGCGAAGGAATTTCCGTCTCTCTCCCTCCTAGTTCTTATCTCGCATCTTAGCCGGGGATCATATCCTAAGCTACGATACCTGTTGTGACACCCCCAAAATTAGGTATCGTCACCCATCTTGGGTCGCCACTTACATGGTACATAAATTCAAATACAAACTTCATTATACATCCGTGCGTGTAACATACGACAATACATAAACCCGAGAGTTCTAATAGGAATATTGTCATTTTAGACAATATCCATACTCAAGAGTCCTCATTACAACTATTATCACACTATTTCACAGAATAGTGAGGACTACTAATGCTATCTTACGGACCATCACTCTTTTCCCGACTCGTCCCGCCTATATTCTCATTTCCTAAGAGAATAGTGAAAGAAAGGGTGAGCTCAACTAGCCCGAAGAAATATTATGACTAAGATAATGCGAGAATAAATTATCAATAGTCTTCAACAATGTTAAACCGATAAAATACAATAGACAAACCGGTTTAATTGCGGTGAATATGCAATCCATTAAAAGAGTCAGTAGAAAATAAAGTCTACTATCTTTTAGGTTTTAAAAGGTTTTCATCAATTTTTATCACTAAGACTCAGTTTAATGAATAAACCACAATATCTAATCATCCCTGTACCACGGTTAAGGATTTTCATCAAATTATCAATGGTCATGACTATACCAAATCACCCCTGGTCATAATCATACCAAAAACTATCCATCACTGCATTACAGGCCACTGAGGATTTTTGTCACATCATTTATATCAAGCCATGATTATACCGAATGATCCCTGGTCATAATCATACTAAGTTCATCTATGCACGTAAGCCAAAGATAACATAATATAACATGAGGATGATGACAATGACATAATAATTCAATAAAACAAGTTCAAGAATTATTTAATCCAGGAATTATTAACGTCCAAATTGTCAACATGAAACATTTTGTAGAGTAAAATTCAAGAATAATCGGAAGAATATTTCCATGAAAGATCTTTGGATGAAACGCAAATATCAAAGATATTCTACTAATTTCATGGAGTATAGAAGTCAAAGTTTTAACCAATTTGGGTATAATAAAGAATGGAATAACAAAAGAAATCACCGTGCATGCGGTACTTGATAGGCAAAGTTATTCAATAGAATAATAATAACGGAACCGGTCAGGTGAAATTCACAAGCGGGATGATCCAATGAGAAAAATAAATCTTTGAATAATAAACAATGGAACCGGTTAAGGTGTAAAACACACGAGATAGGATATTCCAATGAGAATAATAAATGCGGAATAATAAACAATGGAACTGGTTAAGGTGTAAAAACACGCAGACGGGATATTCCAAATGAGAATAATAAAGAATGGAATAACGGAAGAAGATCACCGAGTATAGGGGATTCAGCGTGATACTGAGTTATTCAATGAATAAATAAGAATGGAATAATATAAGGATTTCACCAAGTATAGGGTATGCCGCGTATACAGGTTATGTATAGGGTATGCCACTTTTACAGGTTATTCCAACAGAATAATAATGAATGGAATAACTGAAGTTCTCTTCATGAATAAGAAAGAATAACACCCTTACGAGATACAACAAATAATATCCCTCACCAGTAAAAGACCTTTGGATACCAAAGTAGTGAAGTACCAGAATACTCTTCTTCTTTCTCTCTATAGATTTTCTCTCTATAGCTTCTCTCTATAATTTCTCTCTCTAGAGTTTCAGTGAATTCGTAAGAAAATAATGAAGGAATGAGCTTCTATTTATAGGAAAATAGAATGCATAGTAATTAATCCATGAGCGGTCAGATTGATTTACTTTAATTTGACGGTCCATATTTAAAGCAAAATCTTTTAAATAAAATATCATATATTCTATTTTATAAAAACATTTTACTATGCAAACACTATGCAACACTATGCAAAACACTATGCATAATAAAATATAATATATTTTATTTATAGAATAACTTTAATAAAGTATTATGTTTTATATAAAAGATGTTTTACATTTTTATTACGTTAATAATACTGAATAAAACAAAACGTCATTATCATTATAATAATTCATATTATTAATCGACAATAATGGAATCAAACCTGAGTGACTTCTCACATAAGCATCGATAATCAATACCGTGTCTTCTACTATGCAACCACACACGACATCGTATTTTTTACTACAAGAAAGTAGTTCAACAAGATCAGCGGTAAAACTTCCGCCGTTATTTCAATAAAATATTTTTGTCGTTTTCTCAATCCGACAATAATTCTGTTGTGGGGTCCACCAATGATTGAGACGTTGTACGAATATTCCCTGCTAAACTGAATATTCCTCGACCAATCGAATATACTATAACCACTTGCATACTTTGCAAAATTTATATATACTACCCACAACTATAATATTATCTCAAATTCACACCATATTATTAAAAATTATTTCGACAAAATTTAAATCTTTATTGATAAAATCTGGGGTCTCACATTTAGAGGCTCTCCCTCATCATCCTTGATCTTGTTTTCCAACTTCTTTTTCATCACAATAGTCAGCAGTCTTCCATGAAGGACCTTAGTCAGGGGTTTTTTTGTAGACTTCTTCAATTCAACCTTTTCTACCCATTTGGAGATCTGTTCAAATAGGATAACTCCAAAGTTGATTCGTTTCTTTAGAACTATGGCGGCCATGATTTTTAACTGCTGATCAAGTACAGTGTTATATGCAGTATCCTTGCATAGTATACATTTGCCCACTATTTCAACAAGGAACTCAAATTCCTCCAGAAACTCTTTATTCTTCATGTCATTCAGACAAGGGTTTCTTTGGTACTGCATTAGCCTCTTTCCTTCTTCACTGTCGACTTCATCCAGGTTTATCAGACCTTGGTTGGGAAACCCTAGACATTGATTGATGTCTGATGCTCTAATTTTCAGACTTGATCCTTTCACCTTCGTGGTCAGAAGCCCAGAATCTATTGAAGCATTTGAGTAGAACTTCTTTATTAGCTCTGTATTGACTGGAGTGTCGGCCTCCAAGCACTCAGAGAACCCAGCCTTCTTTACGAGCTCAAGTATGTCCTTGAACTTTGTTTATGATCTTTCGAACTTTTTGAAGCTAAGTTGGATTCTGGTTATAACTCGCAATTCTACCATTTTGAAGAGTTCAAGGTATATGGGTATATGATCTAGGGAGTTTTCTGAGTTGAATCTGATATAGGCTAAGTTATGGAGGTTACAGGGTTTAGGCTTTGACAAGGATTCTTAGGGTTTGAAAATGGGAGGGAGAAATGTTCGATGGGTTTTGATAACTGTTTGCTGATTTTGAATTTGTCTTTATGGCAGTTCCTTCTAACTCTGCATAATCAATGATGTGTCAGCCAACCATTGGTTACACGATGTCCAGTAATGAGCTGTAACTGCCCATAAACTTTTAAGTTAAATATTTCTTTTAGAAGAGTAGACGTTTAATTGACATGAATTGACCGTTGACCATTTTGGTTCGTAGAGTAACATGATAAGGTAGTTATGGACTCTACGTTTTTCTTTGTTGACTCAATGATCATCTTTTGAGATATGCTTCAGTGGATGGTTTTGACATTACTCCTCATTCTAAGACTGCTTGTCTTAACCATTGACGTATTTCATGAAGGTTTGGGGACTCCATTTCTGAGATGAAACTACAGGACTTCATTCGAACTGGTATTCAAACTTTTCTTCTCATGATCTGAATAGATGATCATCTGTTTAGTTCTTTCGAGCTCCACATGAGCTAGTGCATTCTGGTAGAACTACGATCGTCGAGTCTGCTTCTACGATCGTTGAGGATGCACCATGTTCGTTGAGTTCTCTTCAAACTCTACTCTACGATCATTGACTGTCTTGGTCCTTGAGATGAACTTGACTAAACAATCCTTCTGGGTTAAGGTAGCTCAGGAAGGGCCGACCTCTTAGAGTGATCTAAGGGTTAGATTTGTCCCTGAGGCACTTTCCAGATGAATTACTTTAGACGTGATTTGCACTGACATCTCATTTGACATTTTCTGGTGGGGAGGTCCTCTGCAAACTTTAGACAATTGCATTTGCTGTAATCGTGGTGTCCTCCTGCTCTTACACTACGATCAGATGTTTGATCGTAGGCACTCCACGATTTTGGGTTGGGTGGCTGAAAGGTTATCAGTAGTATATTTTGAGACGTTCCTACTGATTATGGTTCTTCATTTGGTTCATCAACCACAAAGTTTTGGGACTCAGAATTTGGTATTAATCGCTTTAAAGTATAACTTCGATCTTTGTTATTTCATAATGAGATAAGCGCTTCCCCATGTTAATACTATCTTCTCAGTGAGGTGTGATTTCCTTTTTTTTTCATGTGCGTTAGGAGACATCCTTGCCTGCTTCTTTCTAACTGGAATCACCACTGACAGTCAAATCTGTTTTCATCATAGACATGTATATCTCTAGGACTGATCATTCTACGATCATTTTTCAGCACTACGAACGTAGACTTCTTTGTCAGCATGTGCTCGTTGAGTTCTGCTCCTGTAATGAGTTCTTCATGTTTGATGCTCGATGATCCTCCGTCGCGAACTTTCTTGAGGATTCTCTTCATATGACATGCATTGCATGATTGAGCATATAAAAGACCCTTTCCATCTTTGGTTGAATGGCCTGCTTCCATATAAGTATCAGCATCCAAGTGAGCTTTATTTGGATTAACTCAGCAGGTCTTCAAGGGCAGACTTTGACATATATGAATTTTATCAGAATCATTTCTGAACAGTCTTAAGCCTTCTGCTGGTTGAATCTTTCTTTGACTGAAGTCTTTTGCTTCAACATTCCTTAGGGTGGTCAGATAGACCAAGTACCTGTAGGTTAGATATATTTCTATTTCGGTACCCATAGTTAAATGGGTCCAGCCAAGTTAGTTTCAAAAACCCTATTCCTCATATATTAGAATTAACATCATATTGATCACCAATCAATCAAATTCATGCATGCAACTAATTTGGATATTACATTTTGAGATGCATGATGGTGAGTGTGTGTAACATTTGTCATTTTAATAAAAACACTCTTTTCATTTGATGGTTTTGACATTTGCTTGGTTATGTTTACAGATTTTAAATGTTCACAGAGTGAAGGTCAACACTATTACTTATGCGTATCTGGTTGATTCATAGAGGTGATCAGTTTCTGCGAATCTTCAAGATACTCTTGTAGAACTGATCACACTCTGAGTGTTATCAAACACTTAGAGCATAGGTTTGTACATACATACTGACCCATCAACAAAGATTACTTCCATATAAAATTGATTTAACCTTTGATATGCTTATGACCTATTTCAGATTTCTTTCAAGATGTCATCTTCAACCTAAAGTTTGGATGGAGAGAAAGTTTGTAAGCATTTGAGTTTCCAACCTTAGTGTACTTTCTCTCTTCACCTTTTTAGGTAGATTATGATTTCTTGACAGAATACTGTTATGGTGCATAAGGAGGTGTAACATGATGTATACAATTATATTAGTGAGGAATCGTACCTTTCTGCTGTCAATTTCTTAGCAGTCATTTATCTTAGATATGTTGAGTTTAGGCATTGAAGTGCATATTTTCTTATTTGCTCCTGACAGCTTGTTGCTCCATTTGACCTTCAATCAATACGTCGCGATTTTGAAGATTGTAAGCTAAGAGAATCTCAGCATCTTTAGTTCTTTGACATCCTTGAGTTCACAAGGTTTACACCCAGCTGCTGGTTGGCCAGACACATGTTTAAGAAGTTCTTATTTCTTCTCTGGGTGAGCATTTCTCAGCATGTATGGCCTTTTCATCTTTCAGGCTGGTGGATGCTTGACTCTTTGCTGTTGATGTCTTTTGAGCCTTCTCGCCTGGTCTTCAGACTAAAAGATTGACTGCAAGCAAGGATTGGTCGTGTTGATGTAACAATCAAGAACATGGACCAATCTGAGCATCTTCAGGTGTCTATACACATTTACCTGTACACAATATTTCTAACGTGTGAGCTCATCTGTATATAATAAGTGACTTACTACTAAACTAAGTTTAGAATAATGTTTGTGCCTGGGATCAGACTCAAAGCGATTAGCTTTTGAATATAGCATGAGAACCCGCTCTGATACCAATTGTTAGTTTCCAATAGGCACAATATAGATATGGAAGGAAGGGTTGAATAAATCCTTTTTAATTTCAAATACTTTTCTACTTTTGTTTTGTATAGCTAATGATTTAGCATATGACAAACATAAGAATCTTTTCAAGCATAACAGAATAAGTAAAAGATCCCCTTCATTGATATATTTATAATCATACATACATTGTTCTTAGAGTTAGTTCAGTTGTAAGCAGTTAAAACATACATAGCAATTATTGCAGTTAATATACATAATGTAAATGATATAAGGTAAAAGACACAAGGGGTTTTAAGTGGTTCAGAGACACAAGCTCCTAATCCACTCTTCTGCTTTCAACTAGCAGGATTTTCACTAAGGAAGGGCAGCACCCTGAATCACTAAGATTCCTTCAAGGCCAGTAGCCTTGGGACTTCAGTTCACTAAGAACTCTTCAAGGCTAGCAGCCTTAGAACTTCTCTAGTTCCCTAGGAACTCTTCAAGCCCAGCAGGCTTGGAACTTCATTTAGTCCCTACGGACCAGGACCCCTCAGGCCCTGGCTTGTTGTTGTTGTTGTTGTTGTTGTTGGTGCTGAGCTGCTAAGATGTCTTTAAGCTTTATCATCTTTTGTACTTAGCAGCTTGGTGTTGTCCTCTTTGCATTCTGCTTCGAGATTGGACCACATCATCTTTGGTGCAGCTGATCATCTTCTGTTCTACTCATCTTCATGTAGTGTCAGCTATGCACCATCACTATTTCCTGAACCCTTCTTAACATATTGGCAGACATGGTTCTGCACCTGCTCTGCTTCAGCTTTGGGTTCATGGTGAATCGTAGAGTGGCTCTTAGGATCTGCCTTGTGCTTTGCCACTCTTTTGAATGCTATCTTCTTGTCCTTCTCGGCTTTTAGCTTAGATGCCAATTTAAGTGACATTCTCATCTTTGTTGAGTGAAGCTTTGATCTATTTAAGTCCTTCTTCTAAGTTGCTTCACTTCCACCTTCATAGTCTCACTGTCACTGAGACTTGTTCTGTTTGAGCTCAGGTGGAACTCGTAGAGTCAACGTTAACATTCTTCCAACTCAATGATTCTACAACATAGCAATCATCAGCTTCTATTAATCGTTGAAGCTCTGTTGATTTATACTTCTTTCCAATCTTTCCGTTGGAAAGTGGTCGTTGAAAGCTTTTAGATTTGCTTCGCAAATCTCGAGTTATTTGGTGCAGACTACAGATGTGACATGACATCTCATTTTCGACTTTACTTTTCCGACATGCGTCCACTATTTCACCTACCCAATGGAGATGACACTCACGATGTCTGGGTAGTCGAAGACTTTATTTCCTCCTTCTGATTTCTCAATCAGAGGTTGTCCTTTTGCATCGATGCTCTCAATAAGCTCTTGTCCGAATATCAGCCTTCAGATTGAACCTTTCCCAATGATTCAATCTTAAGCTGTTTGAACTCTACGATTCTGATGCATGTCTTCATGGACCTGATCGTAGTGTCTTGTTGACTGGTAGAGACAACACTACGATCTTGAAGAGTGTTGATTGGATCTTCAATATAGAACACCTCTTCCTTCTCTTTTGCAGTGCTTCAACACTTCTATTTGCCTCGACAGTTCTCAGATGCTGATGACTTGACTTCTTTGTTCTAGTCCCTTCTGAATAGCAAGCCACTTCAGATTTGTGGCGTGTCCAGCTCATTTTCTCCTTGCGATCTCCCGTTCACTTATCATCAATGGACTGACCTAATGCTTAATCACTTTAACCTTGTTCTTCAGAGGCTGACCAGTATCTCTATGTATACTCCATCAGTTCTTTCTTTGTCTCGCAAACACTACAATCCTGGATGCTTACAAGATCGTTGTCATCTTATCGCATGATAGCTACTGCACCTGCTGACTTTCCTTAGTAAGCTACTAAAGTCTTCCTATGATCATCTTGTGGAAGACTTCATCTCGAATGGCTTCACAACTCAATCTGGATGCTAATTGGATTGATTCTTAGATCTTCTGTTAGCTTACATGCCATTCGTTGAGTGCTCTCTGGTTTCCTTCCGATGGGATGTATCTATGCAGCTTGGACCCGAGGCTTTATTCCTTTGGATATTCTGGGATTGCTCATTTTTTGAGAATCGTATTTGCTCTACGATTTTGCCTTGGCATTATGAGCACATATGTTGAGATCTTAGTTCGCAAGACTCTACGATTGATTTTCTACCGAAAGAGACACTCACGACTACGAGATCGATCTTGACACTCTACGATTTCTGACTTTTTGCTTGTTGTCTTCATCTGATCTTGCTCGACTACGATCTCTGAATGTAATCAGTAGACTCTACGACCTAGAGTGTAGTCTACGATCCTTGACTTGGCTTCGGCAGATGTTTGGTCGGCTCGTAGACAGGCTGTCTCTACGATTCTGAACATGACTTCCTCAGCAGACTACGGCTCAGAGGAAGTTCTACTCGACACACTACGATCCTTCCTCGTCTCTCCTGGCAGTCTACGAACTCCTAGATCTATGATCTTGCAGACTACGATTCTGCCTTGATAGCTCTCGAGTTTTCCTTGACTCTCCTTGTAGACTACGATTTCTGGTGCAGTGCTCGACAATCAAACAAGCTTATCTATTACATCATAAGATCAACCTAACATGTTTGATCTTTCTATATTTATAGTCCTTGTACATCATTTCTTTTTAAGGACTTTACAAAGTTGTTTTGCTTACGTAGGATCAACCTAACACATTTGATCAATTCATTCTAAGTCCTTGTACATGTGTTTCTATTATGTATCAGAGGACTTTACATTTTTTCTCAATGCAAGCATACTTTCATAATCATTCATATATATCATAATCAAATCATATGTAAATAGGAATAGCATTCACATGCTTATTCCTGACAAAAAGTTTACATTGAAATCCTAAAAATGGAGTTAGTTCATAACTATGATACTAACACACATTTTTACATTCAACATTATTAGTAATACACAAATAAATGGGAGATTTGGAATAAGAAAACTCATGTTTTGAAGTGTTCTGTCTCAAAATCTTCTCTTCACTGCGTAATAGCTGAGTTACTGTCGGATGCAATAAATCTTTCTCCTTGAAGCACAGCTTCCTTCTCTTCTAGAAATTTTAAGACTGTATGTACTATTTTTAGAAGCTACGCTCTGTCTGAAAATCTATCGCAGGCGGATGAAATTAAGTATATCCTTTTTCTCTCTCTTTAGGTCATTTAAGGCCCCTTTTTCGTCTCGGACAATCGGACTCATGTTGCCTTACGAGCCTTTGTTTACAAGTGGTATTTATGGCCAAGTTGACTTAAAAGACCGTGAGGTCATTTCTTTGTCTTGACTGCGATATAGATAGGGCTTTGGTCTTTGCTGTTTGAAAGTTGAAGTCGGTGGCGCCATAAATGGCGTTGGGCATGGCGCGGGGTTGCCAGACGTAGTGATAGAGGAACGCCGAATAACAGGAGGATTGCTTAGCATTGGCGCGGCGGCGCGGGCTCTATAAGTAACCTTGGCGCTGCGGCGCCAACATAGTGAAAATGACCTGTAAGCTGGAAAACATGTGTAAAGCCTTGCATCATAAAATTTAGACAAAATAATAATGAAATATAAATAAAAGCTAACTAAATAACTGAAAACAGGCAACAACTTAAGCTGCAAAGGATCTATTTCGAAGGTATAAATCCTACTCATCAAATACCCCCAAACTTAAGCTTTTGCTTGTCCTCAAGCAAACGAGCAGACATCCAAACCCAATCATTGCAAGATAAGAATGAAACTAATCCTATAGACTAATAATAGGGCCTCTAAGCACAAGCATAAACATCCTCAGAGAGTAGGACAAAGCGCATACAACCAAGGGGTTAATGTCTATTAATAAACAAGAGACTGTAATTGATCCATTTTGTGTGTGTGTGTGTGCAGACCAAACATCTAAACTAGCCATAACCCAAATTCAGATCACACAATCGACTATGATAACTAATAAGCTTACTATGCAACTCACATGATTAACAAGCACTAAGACAAGACGCAGAAACATGAAAGGTTCAAAAGCTTTAGCATAAAGAAGTAAATTCCGACTCAAACAGTACTTGATTACTTTGAGGCTAAACAGAGCACCCATTAGTAAGCTTTCGATCAATGACTCCCAAGCCAGAAGACTTTAGGGCACTAGGTGTAAAACACCCCTAAGAATCTAATAACTCAAGCACAAAGGCCACGTAAACAACATAAGTCCAAAATCGACTTTACCAGCCTGCGTTTATGGGCGAGTGTGTTTCCACGCTCTATCTTAACCCACCGTAGGACTGTTATTATAATAGGGTTTTTTTTATTTTTTATAAAGAATTATAGAACCGAAAGAGTAAAAACTTCTAAGTCTTTTACTCTTGAAATGAATAGAGTTTTAACAGCGCACAATATTTTTAACAAAGTAGACAGATAACCTAAATCTGGACACCTAACTAGAAAAGATAATTGGTCAGTGCACGCTGAAAGGGTGGATCCAAAACAGTCTCGACTTATATAATTAACATGCCCCTAGTTCACATAACTTTGACACTACTCTTAAGAAAATGATATAACTACAAGACGCTCATCATAAGCCATAATCAAAAGTTAAATGCTAAACTACTCTAACCCAGCATATAAACAGTTAGAGACTGGGGGTTAGAGTTAATCAAAATGTAATAGGCAAAAATAAAAGCTATAAAATACCCATGCCAAAATAGGGTCAAAATAGGGCAATGCCATAACAAATGGCAATAACTATACCAATGATCAGTGTAAACCCCAAAAACTATGGTTATCCACAAAATGAAAACTAACATAGCCAAAATAATCCCAAATTGATAATAATTATAAACATAAGATATGCAACCAAAAACATGTATTCATATATAAGCATTCTCCAAAAACAAAAACTTAACCACAATAAAAATCACATAGTTAAAACATAGTTAATAAGTATTCTGGGCTATCCAGCCCAAATGAGTCACTCAAACCCTCACACACAATAAACATAATTAACTTAAACATCAGTTCAAATAGTACTAGATTAACACAATTCATAGATAAATAAATAAAAAGAAGTCTCCCCCCAAACTTGCAAGCATCCGAATTAATGCCACCTTCATCACTGTCATCATCAAGCATCCGAATTAATGCCACCTTCATCACCCTCAACACCTTCAGCACCGAACATCTCACAATCATCAGCATCATCTTCATCACCATCATCCTCCACGTTCACAGGCTCATCAGCGCGGACTACCTCAGCAGGCAAAAATTATGGCGGATAAGGAGCATAAATTGGAGGCGTTGGAAATGGAAAGGACATGAAATCAGCATCGTCACCTCCTTGAGTAGCATGAATGTTGGAGAGTGTGTTAGCGAACTCTACATGGAAATAGTGGAATTGATTCCATCATTGGACGACATGGTCTATTTTGCAGTGCAGGAAGGTCAGGCTGTTCATAATTTCCGCGAGCGTCCCAGAATGAATGGCTTCAAAAGAAGGGTGCTCAGGCACGTGCGTGGAGGCACCCGCTTCAGTGGATGGTGACGGGTCATTGGATGGCGGCGGCTGAGGCGCTGGCAAAAATCCTTTTCCTCGGGGGTGCGACGGTGCTCCCTCCCAGGCTCCATAGCGGCCAATGAGATGATGATCAATAACAGACATGGGTGGTAGGGTGACATCCTCCTTATCCCACTAAACATCCCCCCCCCCCTTTTACAAAGACGGGTAATTAGAGAATGGTGTGGGAGGCCTGACATTACATTGCTCTTAATAGCTTTCTTAATGGACTCGTTAATCAGCACCCCTATATCAATTTTCAAACCCGTAATAATGATATAGAGCAGAATTGCCCTCTCCTGAGTTACATCACTCAAGGGACACGTAGGCATAATGTTAGCACAGATAAATGAGTACCAAGCCTTACCATAACGGCTAAGAGCCTGCTGGGGGAACGCCGTCCTTTCAGCAGTGTATTTATTAGTTTTCTATACCTTCTCAGGCTTGCATAATTTACTGATGATGTCGTATATGCTGTAACTCTGAATCCCAACTTCCCGATAATCATAACCAGCATAGTCAGGAGTCCCATAAACTGCATTGATAGCCTTGTTATCGAATGGGATTAGTTTTCCCCTCACTGGGACAGCTGGAGGGCCATCAGGAATGGTATTGGCATATAAATCTTTCACCACTGCGACCATGGAGGATTCTTGCAGCTTTGTGAAATGCACCCATTTCATTTTGGTGATCATAGCATTCATCTGCCCATCCAACTTATGATTAGGCCTAAGCCCTCACTCAGGCACTAAACTCCGAGACAAGAAATTTTAACTATACCGCTTGTAGGAATCTTTCGTTGGAAATTTCACAGCATCCCAAGTCTGAGCACGAGATCAGGAAGAGGATGGAGGAGGGCCAATACTAGTTCTTGGACTCTTAGAAACCATTTTTGATTTTCACGAATAACTAAATATTCAAAACCAACAGTTTAACAAATAAGTCGTACCTCGCTAGGCTTTTAAAGAGGGAAACCGCAGGTGAGGAACGACCAACAATTAACTGCACGACAGTTGGCGTCTGAGCGGTCGTAATTTATAGGATGCGACGGTTCAAATTGGCTAATGGCTTGAGAGAGAAAGAGATCGCAGTGAGATATTGCGTTTTGGGAGGAGAAAAATTGCTTTAAAGCACTGAACAAACGCCTTTTAAAAACAAAATTTAGTGTTGGCCACTTTATGGTATGGTAATGGGTTGAAATTGGCGGCGGACGCCTTTAGTATGGGGTATTTGGGCACCGATCCACAAGGCGCAGGTGTGAAGTTTTGAATTTTCCTTATTATTTGAGGCACGAGTTTCCAATGGATGTGCCTTTGGTCCGGCGCTGTAGCGTAAATTTTTAGGCTACAACGCGAACTCGATGCTACGGCGCCAGACTGTAGTATAACAACGGCGTTGCGACACGACTTCTGAATTTTATACCTGCATAAGCCACTCCTTATATCAGTAATCAACACACAAAAACACAGCTAACACTGGATTCATGGCTCTAACTACTTAAAGCTCTTAAACACATTGGTACCATACATGAACTATACATAATACAAGCTATACTAAGAACTACAGACAGTTACTAATGACAACTATACATAAGACTGAAGTTACTAAAAATAAAAGCAATTTTTTTGATACTGTGACGGGGATGCCTCCCATCTAGCGCTTGATTTAGAGTCGTCGGCTTGACTATTATCCCGTCTTACACTGGGTCTCCTAATGTGATGGAGGTGTTCTGCTGGTCAACCTCGCCGCCCCAGTAATGCTTCAACCGCTGTCCATTAACCTTGAAGGTTTTCTTAGAATTGGGGTCCTGAACCTCTATTTTCCCATACATATACACCTTGGAAACTGTGAATGGCCCCGACCATCTGGACTTTAATTTCATTGGAAATAACTTCAGACGGGAGTTGAAGAGAAGAACTTTCTGGCCCGGTTCGAAGTGCCTCTCGAGGATTTTCTTATCGTGCCACCTCTTGGTCTGCTCCTTTTATAACTTAGCATTTTCATACGCTTGTAGACGAAACTCGTCTGATTCATTGAGTTGTAGAAGTCTCTGTTCACTAGCTGCTTCTAGATCAAAGTTTAGCTTCTTGATAGCCCAATAGGCGTTGTGTTCCAACTCCACTGGAAAATGACAAGCCTTACCATAGACAAGCCTATACAGAGACATTCTGATAGGCATTTTGTAAGCTGTGCGGTAAGACCACAAGGCATCGTCAAGTTTCTTTGACCAGTCCTTGCGATTGGGATTAACGATCTTCTCCAAGATTCGTTTTACCTCTCGATTAGAAATTTCAGCGTGGCCACTAGTCTGTGGATGATAAGTTGTGGCTATCTTATGGGTCACCCCATACTTAGCTAGAAGGGCTTCGAAGTACTTGTTGCAAAAATGCGACCCTTCGTCACTGATAATAGCCCGAGGCATGCCAAAACGAATGAAAATGTTTTTTTCTAAAGAACTAAAGCACAACCTTCGCGTCATTAGTCGGAAAGGCAACTGCTTCCACCCACTTGGAGACATAATCCATCGCCACATTGATATATAGATTGTTGAAGGAGGACGGGAATGGACCCATGAAGTCGATACCCCATACATCAAATAATTCCACCTCCAGGATATTCTGCAGTGGTAATTCATGCCGTCTTGATATGGTGCCCACCCTTTGGCATCTGTCGCAGTGCAACATATATGTGTGTTCATCTTTGAATAGGGTGGGCCAATAAAATCTAGACTGAAGCACTTTAGCTGCATTTCGTTAACCTCCAAAATGACCTCCATAATTTTAAGAATGGCAGTGATGTAGCACACGTTCAATTTCTTCATCCGGTAAGCATCTTCGCATAATTTGATCAGAACACTGCTTGAACAAGAAGGGCTCATCCCACATATATTGCTTCGCATCTTTTAGGAAATTCTTCCTTTGTTGATAGCTCATGTTTGGAGGAAGCACTTGGCAAGTGATATAATTGGCAAAGTCCGCATACCACGGGGATTTACTTTGGATGACAAAAAGTTGTTCATCTGGGAAGAAATCATTGATGGCTTTTTTAGAATCTCCCGAATGCGGGGTGTTTTCCAACCTTGACAAGCGATCCGCTACCTGATTTTCTGTCCCCTTTTTGTCACGGATTTCTAAATCGAACTCTTGGAGAAGCAGAACCCACCTAATCAATCTCGACTTAGCATCTTTCTTCTTAATCAAATATTTGATTGCCGAGTGATCAGTGTATACAATCACCTTCATTCCAATGTGGTAGGAACAAAACTTATCAAACACATAGACTACTTCTAGCAGCTCCTTCTCAGTGGTAGTTGATAAGTGGATTTTATATCCATGAATCAATGTCCATTTCAAGCTTAATCATTGTTACTTCCTTTCTTTTATGTTCATTTTTACTTGTTTATTATTATTTTATGTATAGGATGGTTGGTGTGGCAAGTAACAAAGAAAGGGAGTTATTTCAAGCAATATTGGAGCAAGTATGAAGTTCAAGCCAAGTAAGTTTGCAGAAGGCATGCCCACCGGGGTGGGCCTAATTGTAGCTCCCCCAAATTCGGGTATCTTCCAACCCGACAGATTGCTATACTGTACAACATTCATACATTCATTCAATTGAAAAGTCTCAAAGAACGAACATAACTTCTATATATTTAAAGTAATATTTACATTTCCCAAGTTCTATACCTGTTACAAAGGTTCTTTGTCATAATATCAGTTACATTATAATAATAGACCTATACTATTACAAGACAGCTTAGTAATCTGCCTTAGCTTTTCCTTTATCTTTTCACGATCCTTGAGGCGTTCGCTTCTTAATTTGCATTCATATGGTTCAAGCAAGAGTGAGCATAACTAGCTCAATAAGTATAACAATATAATAACAACATGCTTGACACATACAAACCGTATATCTTCGATAAGTGAACAATAGTTATGAAGTTCTATTGATAACTCAAAATAGCACTTCATCTTTTCTTTCAAAATGTTTTACAATAACAACAATATTTAGTAAAACATTCACTCCGGTCAGAGACCTCGAGTATTCATTCTTTATTGAAAAAGGACAACCCAGAAGCAAGTTTGTAAGCCCGATATTACTTATGAGCACTTCTAGGTGATCAGCCTATTGTACTCTATGTTGATCAACACTACATCCATTAAATGTATGCACATTTAAGCATTTGGCAACCTCACGTGCCTGTCGTTTTACCGACAAAACATTTGTTTAACATTTCAGTCTTCTTTTGAAAACTATGACAAGTAGTTGACAAAAGATAGCAACATTTGATAATACATGAATAGATTATCAATACATCAAGTCTAGCCAAAGGAATTGGCTTCAACTTCAACATACTTCAATTCATGTGAAAGAATACATAGATCTCAAAAACTTGTTCAGATTGAACTGAGACAAAAGTTAGAATACTTGCCTTTAGTGTCTGCTACGGTATTTTAACTTTATGTTCAAGTCGTTCAAGTCTCTACAATACATGATCACACAATGCCTTACATTAGATCACATATAATCAAGTATGTATATGACTATATCATACCCTTTATTTCAATCTAATTTTGTATTAGATTCATTTACTATTTATTCCGGTTTATCATTATGCTTGCATTATATTTGACTAGGTTATTTCAACCTTTACATTACATTCCTTAAGTTTTAACAAAGTTTAAACAATGTTACATTACCTTCCTTAAGTTATGTTTACTCTTAAATCAATTAGGTTTTCTTTTCTTTGTACTTAGAAACCTTCATTACTTTCTTTGTTTTGAGGGCTGCATGCTTGCGCTGTTTTTTTTATATTTCTACATCTCGCGCTACTACTGCCATGTAGCTTATAATGTCATTGTCCCGGACCTAGTGCTTGCCATGAGTCCCCTACTTAATGGGCATGACTGCGCCACTCTCCGAGAGGTTTTTAGTCTCGTTTCGGCGCCATTGCGGTGCCATTATATATGTACTATAGTTTATTGCTGGCCGAACTCTGCTGATGTGCTTTCGGTTATTGTTTCTGCAGCGTATGCGCGATTCTTTTTGTTTACGGTTAGCCATGGCGGCCAACTCAGGCACCAGATACCAAATTCAGTTTGTGAATTTTGGGAATTTCCCGGACGCATAACTTCTTCGTTATAAGTCTGAATTGGCTCATTCAAAAGCCTACGGTTCACAAATGACATAATCTACATGATCATTCGAGAATTTTATCTATTTGACTTCGTTTGCTAAAAATTCACCTATTGGTTCATTTTTAACAAAAACGTTAAACGTTCGTGAACGTTCAACGGTCGTTTCTTCGTTCTAAGTCGGAATCCGGTCATTTTTGAGTCCGCAACTCTTAAATGCCAAATATGGCTTGTCTCCATTGGAAAACAATGGTTCTGAGTTCAAACATAAAATTTGACTTCCATTCCGAGAGTTTTACGAATTCGACGATTATCGTCCAATCGCATAAATTTAAAAGTAATTCTTCCTTCTTATGATTTGTTCAACATTACAAATGAACTTCATTCATCATGTGAACATTTTAACATACTTAATACCATAACTTAGATTCATTGTTGGATTTTTACTTATTCTTCATAAGTTTATAACTTGTCAACTATAAACTACTTAAGATTTCATTGTTCTTAAATGACTTATTACCAACTTAATTGGCTTAAGTTCATTACTTACTCATTCATGTTTCTTAATCCAACTTTTCTTATCATCTTATCATGGTAGAGATAGAAGATAATTGAGAAGAAGTCTTACTCTTTTAAAGTCTTGGTAAGGTAGCTTTCTTCTTCTTCTTACTTATGGAAGTAACTTATTTGTGACTTAAACTCTCTAACACTTAAGCACTTTGTGATGTCTAGATTATTTGATCAACCAACAAATGGCTTGTAAGCTTCTTCTATTTATAGAAATTGCAAAGCTAAGGTAGTTTAGTCATTAAACCATCCCACCTCCTCATGCACCTCCTTACTATTCATTAGTTACAAGGCACAAAACTTATCCTACACTTGGTCAGTACTTCAAAGTCTTGGTCACCACACTAACTTGGTCACCACTTATCTTGATCACCACTTATCTTGGTCATCACACATTTACCATATTAATATGGTTTAGCCCCATGGGTATTAATTCTTTGGACTCTAGCTTGGGCTTGGATTAAATAAATCCTTGGGCTTTGCATTAATAAACACTAGATTGTTCATTAATCACTTATTGGGCCTCTTCTTTTAATTCACTTGGACTTATATTAATTCTTATCAATTTTTCCAAGTCCATTAACATTTCTTAATACATATACATATAGTTTATATATTATTTTCGTATTCTAATTCATATAGAATTTATATACGATATTTCATCCTTCATACAAACTCGTATAATACTTCGTATTATACTCGTTTTCATTACTTTGTACAATACCAAGTATCATAAAATTATTAATTATTCTTTAACACTTCGCTTTACTTAACGTTTATAAATTAAGTCCACAAGTGAATTATTAAATTTTCCATAACTAGATTTTTATTACATAATCCATCTTACCTTGTTATTCCATCATTGCGTATTTCTCGGAAACTCAAAATTATATCCCGAGCAAATATCGATGAATAGTGTTTTTCGGAAAATTTCTCGGAAAACTTTTATTTTCGTCTTGGAAATTCAAACACTTTAATTCATCCACGTAGCTCAAATACTATTATATTCTAACATCAATAGGTTATACAATGACAACCATCTTGATAACACATGGAAAATGATTTTATTATTATTTAATTTAATAAAATCATTTTACAATAAGATCTGAATTTCTTGGTCGTTACATTCTTCCCCCCTTATAAAGATTCTGTCCCCAGAATCTCGTCTTACTTTAATCAAATAGACGAGGAAAATTTTTCTTCATATTTTCTTCTAGTTCCCACGTTGCTTCTTCAGCATTGTGGTTCTTCCATAATACTTTTACTGATGGTATTACCTTGTTCCTTAGAACTTGTTCCTTTTTATCAATGATCTGCATCAGTGACTCTTCATATGATAAGTCTTTCTCAATATTAATCGGCTCATATTCGATTACATGCTTATAGTCCGGCTTATATGGATGTAATACAGGGTCTTTCAAACGCAGATAAGTATATTGTGTAGCTGTAAACAGCGGAAGAGGCAAGTTTCCTGACTCAACCTTGAGTTAATATTGTTTAAATATTATAGTGGTTAATTATTGTTAATTATATCACATCCGAGAATTTATTGTTGAATATTCGCAGTTAGTGCATGTTTAATAATTTAAATTGAATTACTGATTCGGAAAATATATATTCGGAGAAATACTGTTGTTAGATATTCATATCTATAGAAGCTAATATTGACAAGACAGATAATTCATGTTTATTATTGAATTATGTTGAGAAATGTCCTAGCTAATTATTCTGGCTAGACGAACGTTTGTTAGAACTTGATAGGTTCGAGAAGAGAATAGAAGAGAAGAGAAGAGATGTGATTAAATATTGAAATCATTGAATCTCGTTATTAAATCAAATCTTGATTCTAAGACTGAGAAGAACAACCTTTTATATAAAGGGAACATTTTTAGTCGTATATTCGACCATTGCGCGCGACTTAAGTATTATGCATAATATAAGGTACAAGGAGTTGGCCGGCTCTAAGTACCTGCAGAGGGGTATGATTTAATCTTTATGGTTATCTGATACACCTGCGTATATGTCAAAGTAAAACTTTAATATATACCCGAGAAGAGAAGTTCAAGATCCAACGGATCGCTGAGCATAAATCTGGAAAACATTCCACTTTGCTATTTTGTAAAATTAATTCTTGATTATTCATTTGAATATCGTAGAAAACCTTGAAAACGTTGTACTATTTCATTATCAGATTATTGTTGCGGAGAATGTGAGAAGACTTGATATTGATTTCTATACCTTTATTGTATGTCTTAACTTGCAGGGCAAACTTGTTGCTCACCCTTGCTAAATAAAACATTTCAGCTAGGAACGAAGAGGCCAGCGGATCGAAGAAGAACAAAGGCAAATGCAAAATGCTGGAGTAGTATAATGAACATTATTAATATTATGTTGTATTGTAAACCATTTTTGTATATCTAAGGGGTATGTTTGTAATGTTAAGGTTAGTGAACCTGGGACTAATGTATTAACAATCTCTGTTAATGAATTATGTATTACTATTTCTATATGAATGGGTAGTTAGATGTTATTATATTATGGATCCTGAACACCAAACTCGAGGGGTCAGGTAACCCAGATTTGGGGGCGTCACAAATTAAGAGCAGTCAATTCAGAATCAAGAGATATCAATTCAAAATCTACAGAACTAGATGGATCCAATGCTCAAAGCCTTGAACAATTGTCCTCAAAACAATTGGTGTTATAACGAGGATTCTGAGATTGATGAAGTGCCCGAGCCAAATCTACAACTGGATGAGACACGAGATGTTGAAAAAGAGGAGACACGTGGGGATAATGAAAATAAGGTCGGTGAAGAACTAACTATGAGTACCAACGAGGATGAGCCGATGTTATTAGTGCCCCAAGTTCCTTCTCCGCCAAAGATCAAGGGTCCAGTTAGATTTGAAAAACCGTGCCCGCTTGGTAGTCATATCATCGGCAAGGCTCTTTATGACATGAGAGCTAGTACAAATGTAAAGCCATGGTGGGATGAGGAGGAAAAGATAGAAGAAGAGCCCGTTGTTCTTGTCAAGCCTCAAAGCCCCAATCGAATTATAGGCTCAACGGACGGAAAAGCACCTAGTTATTCAACATTCTCAATTGGGCACTTATTTCAACAAAGCATGTTAGTTGACTTTAACTCGATATCCATCATAAATGGAAACCTACCAAAAGCTACATTATTTCCGATGGATGGAGGGTTCTTCAATTATCAAAGAGAAATTGGATAGCGTTGACAGATAAAGTTAAATTTGAAGATCGTAAATCAATTGTTGACCGGGAGGCTGACCAAGAATTTTTTTAATTTTTTTTAAAATTTATATTCTTTCCTAGTTTATTTAGTAGATATGAATCACGTTATATTCCAAAGTTCTATTTTAATCCATGTTGTCTCTCTTCATTGGAGGTTCAATGGATAGGAAAATGATCGTCGCCGCCATCGCCACCATCACCTCACGCTTAGCTGATTATAGGGAAGTTCTCTTCTACTTACCGCTATATTCTTACAATGAGGACATTGTAATTGCTAAGTTTCGGGGAGTTTAGTTTAGTTCATTATTGCATGTTTAGTTTCATGTTTATGTTATGTTATTTTGCATATGTTGTTAATTTAGTTTAGGTTCATTATGTTTGCATTCATGTAGTACAACTGCATAAGTAGTTGCATAGTAGTATAGTTTGAATAACATTATATTCAGTTTCTTGTTTAAAAAAAAAAATTAAAAATAATAGTTTGTTACTATATTCATCGTGCATGATTCCAGCTGTTAGATAGTTACAGTTTATTTTGGCCAATGATGAGATTGGAATTGGGTAGACAAGTATAGTACTGACTATTAGAGCTTTGATGTGATTTCTTGTTATGAATTGGGTCTTTTTCTGTTTGAAAGTGGTATAATAAGGATATCACAGTAAAAACAACTTGTTGAATGATTAAGTTTAAATTGATACATAAAGGACCTCTAAAGGATAATGCTAGTTTAAATAAGAGAATGACAAGGATAGGCAGTGAAGGTGAAGAATTAGGCAAGAACCTAAGTTTAGGGGAAAAAGTGGGGTATATAAGCTTCTAAAAAAAAGAAAAAGATATTGAGTTGAATAAATTAAGTCCTGTGGTGGGTCGGGAAGAAGCGTGAAATGCACTCCTCATAAACACAGGCGTTGTGATGACCCGGGTATGGGTATGGTTTGAAGAAATTTCGAGGAGGGAATTTTTATAAGGGGGGAAGGATGTGACAACCCAAAAATCCGGATTGTCCAGAGATTAAAATTTAAAGAATTAGTAATTAATAAAATGAATTTTTATTAATACTTTTCTGTGATATGTGTTTATTAATCATTTTATAACCTAGAATGATTATTAATCGGGAGGATTCTGGCTACGAGCTAGATTGAACGAGTAAGAATTTTCTAGACGAAAATAAAATTTTTCCGGAGACAAAAATATTTTCGGGAAAAAAGACGAAATAGGCACTATTCACCCGACGAAACCTAAGGGTTAGGGTTTGAATAACCTAAGCCTTTCCGAGAGTTCGGTATGTCGAAATGATATTCCGTCGAATGATTTGATGATAATATATCGTGAAATCGGACGAAATAAAAATGACGAAAAGTACTGCTATGTACTTTTCATTCATTTAGCTACGTTAGGGGAAAACGTGAAGGAAAACGCTTAACGTGGAAAAGTGTTTTTCAGTTTTTCAAAGATCTGAAGAATACGTAAAAGTTAACCGGCAAAGAAAAGACAAAATATTCAAAAATATTTGGATTCCGAGAACATTAGTCACAGTTTTTCTCAGTGTGATGGCAGTGTAGATGAGACAGAAACTTGTTTGTTGGTTGTTTGTGGGAAACCACTCAGAGTACCATATGGACTACTAGCAGAGAAACGATGTGGACTGAGTCCTAGAGAAGTATACGAATAAGATAAGAATGTGAATCATCAAAGATGATGAACGTTTTGAGTAAGACATCTCCGTATGTCATGAAACCGTAAACCAGTAATGAAAGTTAGTCGCATAAAATTATATTCCAAGAACGCGAACCTTAAGAAGTAAAGTTAAGTAAACCAATGCGTAAGTCAAGTATATGACTAATTGGTGTATTTGTTATTTCCTTATGTGTTATAGGAATTGGAATGAGCGATTCGGCAGTAGCTATATATATCATGCGTAAAGGCAAGTTTCTAACTTCATTCATATTTTAAATGAATGCTAGTTTCTTAAACTTCTCGGATGTTGAGCTTGAGAAGTTACGTACTATGTCTTGAATGTGCGATATTTGTGCAAGGTGGTAGAACGTATGAGGCCTTGTGCCACAATGTGAACACTTCGGTGTTTTTATGAGATGAACTATTCTGTGATTGAACTGTTCAATATGAGCATGTTCTGTTTATATATGAACCATTATTGTTAAGTCTGTGCTATTGATTCTAGCCAAACAGAATGTGCATGAAAGAGAATAGAGAATGAAATTATTTCAAAGTGAATGCGACTAATGTTTTAAGATGATAGGAATCAAGACTATTCCTATTATTCAAGCTGCTTCGTAACCTTGTTCGGTTATTGAAGTCTAAAAAGAATGTTTAAATTCTTGAAGTTGTTTGTTCAACTATTATGACTTGCTGGGCAATTGAATGCTCACACTTGATTTAAATGAAAAACATTTTCAGCGAACGATGTTAGAAGAACTTAAGGATCCCGTATAGATCAAGCTGATGGTATCCAGATGAAGTGTCATTCAGAATGTGAATGAGCGAGAAGATCAAGTGAAGACTTGTAATGTAGAAAGATGAAAAATTAAACTATAGACTAGTTTAATGAACTGTATGCATCCTTGGTGGCGGATAAAAGTCACTCTTGTAAGATGAAAGGAATAATGTAATTATCATTATTTGTAATGAAAGAGGTTCTAAGGTTTTGAGAACCTGGGATTTGAGAATATATGTTATTATATTTAGCTATATAATGATGTATGTTGGATGAATGATGTACTCGTGATGTATGGAATTCGGGTGTGAAGATTGACCGGATTTCGGGGCGTTACAGGTTTGGTATCAGAGCTGATAGGTTATAAACCTTAGGTATGAGTACCTAAGACTATAATCGTAAAGAGAAGGATAAGAAGATCACCACGTGATATCATTGTAAATCGTAGTAACAGATGAGCTATTAAACGATGAATGATTTATAGCTAATGCTATGAATGAATGGTACTAAAAAGTAGTACGGGAAGAAGAACTCAAATTGAGTTGTAAAGGATAGTATATGAATTAAAGAAAATTCGTATTAAGTAAAGAGAAAGTTAGAAGTTGTAAGATTTCAATTGAGGACTCACGTGATGGCTGAGTTGTATGAATCTTTGTATAGGCAGAGGTTTGTGCTTGGTGTAACAACCACTCAGTTTATTACAGTGATAATCATTGAAATTGGTCGCGCTATCAAGATGTATATGACGAGAAGGTGAATCTTTTCTCATGTATATACTTGATAGGTAGAAAATGATAAGATAGGTGCGAGTGTTCTTGAAACTCATACTTATGAAAAGTTTGTGACTCATAGTTATATGCTATGTTTACGAGCCCTAAGCATATGGATAGTCCTTGATTTGTTCTTGGATTACATATTAGAAGATAAGTTCTTAAACACATATGGTTGTGGAAAGTTCCTAAACACATAAAGTGTGGTAAGTTGATGAACTATACTAAGGTATAGGAATGTTTAGACTGAAAGTAAGTATTTTCAGTAGACTTAGCATTAAAGGTGCTAGAGAAGATTAAGTATTGTCGCAAGTAAGACAATGAAGGAGGATGGAGAATAGGATATTCCAAGTCATCTAGCTATGCTAGATTTCAAAATTTCTTGAAATCGTGCTAATGTGCGCATTTTGGAAAAATGAAAGAATGGGTTCGACTTTTGGAACCGATGGATTTTAAAAGGATTTATTCTTGGTATGTATATGCTAATTGTTTCGGCTAGACAGAAATTGATTTAAAATATCAAAATGAATTTTATATCATTAGTGCATTTAATGCAAGGATGGTAAAAGGATGGAGTTATTAATGCAATTAAACCTGGTGTTGGATTTGATCTTAGGATCAACAACCTGCTATGGTATGATGTATAATGACAAAGTCATAAACTGACGAAGTCCTCAACGTACTGTGAAAAGTGCGGTATCATGACGTCATAAAACGTTTTAATGTATTGCAAAAGAATTGAAAGAAGTAGTCGGTGTCAATTGAGTTGACTAGACAAATGTTCAAGTTGATATCCAATTTATTGGTATGGTCTAAGCTATTTGATTTGGCTAGACGAATGGTATGTCATGATTAAAAGAAAATCGAGCTTTCTTTGAAGAGTTATGCCAAACCAAATTGTTTTGGTGCGGAATCTAATGAGTAAGTCTGAGGTGAACATACTCCGAAATGGGGTTATACGATGGGTTGATCACCTACGTATGGAAGAGGTAGTTTACTTTCTTTGTGATTGTAAACTTACCGTGGAAAGAAGAGTTTACGGCGAAATGCTGTTTAGCCTAGTAAGAGTTCATGGTCAATTTGACCCCTCAGCAAAAGTATGAAAGGTTTTAAAGGAATTCTTACATTCCTCGTTATTCCTTTCACTTCATGATTCTTGATAAGTTATGAAGGGTAGGGAATGTTTGAAAGATAATAACTTCTTTGAAGAGAAGTTGAGAAAAAGAGTAAGTTAAAATTTCGAGGGTGAAATTCTGTGAAGAAAGGGTGAATGTGATGACCCGGGTATGGGTATGGTTTGAAGAAATTTCGAGGACGGAATTTTTATAAGGGGGGAAGGATGTGACAACCCGGAAATCCGGATTGTCCAGAGATTAAGATTTAAAGAATTAGTAATTAATAAAATGATTTTTTATTAATATTATTATGTGCTATGTGTTTATTAATCGTTTTATAACCTAGAATGATTATTAATCAGGAGGATTCTGGCTACGAGCTAGATTGAACGAGTAAGAATTTTCAAGACGAAAATAAAATTTTTCTGGAGACAAAAATATTTTCGGGGAAAAAGATGAAATAGGCACTATTCATCCGACGAAACCTAAGGGTTAGGGTTTGAATAACCTAAGCCTTTCCGAGAGTTCGATATGTCGAAATGATATTCCGTCGAAAGATTTGATGATAATATATCGTGAAAAGTTAAGTAAGTCGATAAAAGTTTTTCTTGAAAAACGTTCAGAAATCGGACAAAATAAAAACGACGAAAAGTACTGCTATGTACTTTTCATTCGTTTAGCTACGTTAGGGAAAAACGTTAAGGAAAACGCTTAACGTAGAAAAGTGTTTTTCAGTTTTTCAAAGATCCGAAGAATACGTAAAAGTTAATCGGTAAAGGAAAGACGAAATATTCAAAAATATTTGGATTCTGAGAATCGCAGTTTTCGAACTGTTGGACGAATTCTGAATTACGGAAGCATGAAGCTTCCAAGGGAAGCTAGCTAAGGAGGTGCGGCGGCCACTTGGCCACCAAGTAAACTTGGTGGCTAAGTTATGAATAGTAAGGAGGTTAGGGTGGTGAAATGACTAAAATGCCCCTAGCCTTGGTTTTCTATATAAACAAGCTTAAGCTCATTTGTTTGATTGATAATTCAACCAACACTTGAGAGAGAAAGAGAGAGAGACTTTGGATGGGAGAGGAAGAGAAAGAGAATGAGGAAAAGCTAGCTCGAATGCACGCTTTATCCGACGGAAGGAGATTATGGAAGAACGGTAATTCGAACCCTAGTTCTTCTAATTTTTCTTTAAGTTTTTATGTTCAAAAACATAACTTAATGAGAATAAGAAGTAAAAGAGATTAGTAATGATTTCATATGGTTGAAATCATGAGAAAATAAGAAATAAGAAATAAGAAATTTAGTTTATAAATTTCTTAAGCAAGTATAAGATTCGTGAGGATTTTGAGCGATCCGAATGAATATTATGAATGAGTAGGTGAATTAAGTAAGGAATGATGTTCTATAACATCAAATTCCAAGAAAAAGTAGAATCGTAATCCAAAATATCGATTAAAAATGAAGAACGAATGAAGAACGCGAAGAACACGAAGAACGTTGTTGATGGACAAATTTAAAACCATCGTAGTGTAATTGTTGTTGATGGACAAGTTTACAACCATCGCGTATAAGTTATTTGATTATTGCTTGGTTAGGAACGGTAGAAACGTTCATGAAGAACGGATTAAAACTAAGCTATAACGAAGTTATGGCAAAAATTTTGTAAAAGAAGAACGAAAATTTGAAAGTTAGTAAATGAACCCGAACATGTAGGGTTTCATAAAAATCATAAAAATGTAAGAGAACGTATAAAACGTTAGTCGTGGACTCAAGAACGAACGAATTATGAGTTCGGATGACCGAATTACGGACGAACGAATGAAGAACGTTAATAACGTAAAAATGAACGAAGAGTGAAGATTAATCCAATTGAATGGCATGTTAACGGATTCAGAATGAAGTTCTGTCTGTGGGTAATCGAAGTACAAAACGTAAGGAAGAAAATGGCTTTGGAACGACCTCGTTCCGAGTTATAACGAAGAAGTTATGAGATCGTAAAGTACGCATCTCAACCTTGACTTAACACTTAGAAAATTTTCTAGGGTTTTGGCTCTTCACCGTAAATGGCCGCCGAAGTGTGGCATAGCTTGATAGCGTAACGATGTCCGAGTACACTGCAAGAGTTCACCACAGCGCGAACCGTTGTACAATTTGTGGCGTCGCAATGCCCGTACAAAAGATCTGAAAATCTTTCGAGTGTGGTACGCAGTGCACGCCCACTAAATAAGGGACTTCAGTGCAGGCAGTGTAGAAATGAGAGAGAGAGAGAAGGAGTCGACCATGAATGCGAGAGGAAAGGTAGGGCATGGCCAGCAGTCACGGCAAAAGTCAATGCCCAGAAATGAGATTTTTATTTCTCTAGTACTGGGGGATGTGCAAGAAAGAGTATGAACATGTAGTTCAATTAATGTAACACTTAATCAAGTGTTTTAAACCTTTATTAAAGGTTGAACGAAAAGATTTAAATGAGATTAAAAGATAAAGAATGTGGATGCGAGTTACGGAATCGATGTCCGGGGACCGTAGTCGCGACAAACGAACGTGAGGGATTACTATGATTGGGAATTCATTAGACGTTGGTTGATGAAGGTAATGAATAACATTCCGATGTTAAGTCATGGTAATGAGAGATGAATGTAAAGCGTTTAGACACTTTGAATGCAACGTTGTTGCGATGAACGATCAGTCTTAGCATATAATGAATGGTATGGCTTCGACATTAAGAAAGAATAATGAACATGGGGTTCATGGGATGGGTAACAATGAATGAAATTGAAACCTTGAGTAAAGGTTGAGTGTGCGCGAATATTAAACGGGTAGAACCTACACCCTGTGTATGGTTTGACCATAAGATAGCGAAGACTATTGATTAAACCTATGAACGGTGAAGAAACTAAGTTAAAGATAATAACGTATAACGTTAAGAAGCCGAGTTAATAAGTATAACTTGGATAACGTTCCAAGTTGAATGAACTGGACGTTGTAAGGTATGAATAAGTTAATATGAAATGTTTAACGTTATGTTCTCATAGTATTGACATTGGATGATCGTTCTGAGTATACAAAAGATTGTATTACTTAGATGATAAAGAATGAATCCTGAGGTATGGCATTTAGTTGCCAGAAAGCCATAAGGAATAAGAAATTAACTTAACAAATATTATAATTTAATAATTCGTATAAGTTAAGAGAAAGTTAGGTTGTGGTACAATCGTAACCTTTGATGGTTGACATATGGGAGCTGGGCTAAACAATTCCTTTAGAGAGCGAAGGTATATACGAAACTGGCAACCTATCTAACTCACTGTGATGGCAGTGTAGATTAGACGGGAACTTATTTGTTGGTTGTTTGTGGGAAACCACTCAGAGTACCATATGGACTACTAGTAGATACGCGATAAGATAAGAATGTGAATCATCAAAGATGATGAACGTTTTGAGTAAGACATCTCCGTATGTCATGAAACCCTAAACCGGTAATGAAAGTTAGTCGCGTAAAATTATATTGCAAGAACGCGAACCTTAAGAAGTAAAGTTAAGTAAAACAATGCGTAAGTCAAGTATATGACTAATTGGTGTATTTGTTATTTCCTTATGTGTTATAGGGATTGGAATGAGCAGTTCAGCGTAAGTTGTAGCCGTGCGTAAGGCAAGTTTCCTAACTTCATTCATATTTTAAATGAATGCTAGTTTCTTAAACTTCTCAGATGTTGAACTAGAGAAGTTCTGTCTATATGCGAATGTGCGATATTTGTGCAAGGTGGTAGAACGTATGAGGCCTTGTGCCACAATGTGAACACTTCGGTGTTTCAATGAGATGAACTATTCTGTGATTGAACTGTTCAATATGAGTATGTTCTGTTTATACATGAACCGTTATTGTTAAGTCTGTGCTAATGATTCTAGCCAGACAGAATGTGCATGAAAGAAAATAGAGAATGAAAGTATTTCAAAGTGAATGTGACTAATGTTTTAAGATGATAGAAATCAAGACTATTCCTATTATTCAAGCTGCTTTGTAACCTTGTTCAATTATTGAAGTCTGAAAAGAATGTTTAAATTCTTGAAGTTGTTTGTTCAACTATTATGACTTGCTGGGCAATTGAATGCTCACACTTGCTTTAAATGAAAAACATTTTCAGCGAACGATGTTAGAAGAACTTAAGGATCCCGTATAGATCAAGCTGACGGTATCCAGATGAAGTGTCATTCAGAATGTGAATGATCGAGAAGATCAAGTGAAGACTTGTAATGTAGAAAGATGAAAAATTAAACTATAGACTAGTTTAATGAACTGTATCTATCCTTGGTGGCAGATAAAAGTCACTCTTATAAGATGAAAGGAATAATGTAATTATCATTATTTGTAATGAAAGAGGTTCTAAGGTTTCGAGAACTTGGGATTTGAGAATATATGTTATTATATTTAGCTATATAATGATGTATGTTGGATGAATGATGTACTCGTGATGTACGGAATCCGGGTGTGAAGATAGACCGGATTTTGGGGCGTTACAGGCATGAGATGGAGCGTAAAACGCACTCACTATTCAAAAAAAAAGAAGTAAAATAAATAAAACAGGAAATAAGAGCAAAGAGCCCCTGTAGATGAAAAATAAAGCATAAGTATCCCATGTTGACCCTCGATATTGGTAATTGTTTGATTTTAGTCAGATCTAGCTCATTTTTGGATTTCTTGAGTTTACACTGTATGATGCCTTCGAAGAGACTTGTTATATGTTAAATTTTATTTTATATCAGTTAACATTGTTGTGGACCACACACGCACTATATTAGCGATAACAGTCTAAGATTTGATGATTGATTGGGAAGTTAATGATTTGTTTTGATATGATGTATTATCGTGTTTACTTGATTTTTCTAAGGCCGATTGAATAGACTTGTTTCTGTCATTACTGCTGGATTCGTAGGCATGTAGATTAGTTGCATTGCATAGCATTGTTGTTTTATGTTTTTGCTTGAGGATAAGCAAAGGTTTAAGTTTGGGGGATTTTGATAAGTGGATTTTATATCTATGAATCGATGGCTATTTCAAGCTTAATCGTTGTTACTTCCTTGCTTTCATGTTCATTTTTACTTTTTTATTGTTATTTTATGTGTAGGATGGTTGGTGTGGCAAGTAACAAAGAAAGGGAGTTATTTCAAGCAATATTGGAGCAAGTATGAAGTTCAAGCTAAGTCAGTTTGCAGAAGGCATGCCTGTCGGGGTGGGGGGTATATACTGCTGTCCTATTTTGATTCTAACACTGCTAGAAGTTGGTCTTGAGTGATTGTATAGATTTGGGATTCTATGGGATGTAGGATTGAACTCAGATTTCGTGGGAAAACATATATTAACACAAGATGAGAGGAGAGAGAGAGGATTCCATTAGATTAGATTAGAGTAGAATAGGAGAAAACCCTAGTCTTATGAGAGTTGGAGATTGAAGCAACTTGGAGACCATTGAAGATTCAAAGTAGGAGCAAGGAGGGAACTTCAAATCTACAGACAATAGATTCTATCTTCTTATCTTCTTCTATCTTTGTCTTTTAATGATTATTCAATTGTGGATTCTTAGTTTTAATTCAATAATCATGAACTAATTCTTTGTTTGAGATTATAATGGATCTTATTGTGTAGTTTATTTTAATATGCTTCGCTATTAATTATTATGTTCTATTGTAAGGATTGTCTATTGTGATTTGGACTTAATTGTTTAATTGCCTAGCTAACAATTACCGTGATAATCTATATGAACTCGAGAGATGAAGTTTAGATTTAGATCTTATCATGATATCACGTGTTTGTGATTTCTGCATAGATGGAATTCATGATTTGTGTTTAGGATAGAGATATGCCTTTACGCCATATGTAATCTAATAGAGAACTTGTGTTTTAAATCCTTTTTAATTTTAATTCACATAGAGATATAATGGATTTGTTAATTAGGGTGTCTTGCTTAATTCTATCATCTGTGGATTTAAGTGAGTATGGGTATTATGCATCGAGAGATGGTTTTATCAGCTTTAGTGTTCTTGATTAATAATTCACGATAGAGAATAATTGATGAGAAGTGTGTTAACTTAAATGAAGCAATAAGTGAAGTTGTGATCTTAAATCTCCGTAATCTTAATTTAACTAGTGGTAATTAGAATTAGTTTACTTATAAATTGAAATTCATTCGTTTAAATAAGATTGAGTTGGTTACGGGTTAGTACTTGGTGATTTTTATTAAATAATTTCTCGTGGGAATGATACTCTACTTACTATTATATTACTTGTTGACCACGTATACTTGTGTGCTGTTTGTAATTAGATTTTACCCAACAGTAGTGTAATTCAGCTTAGCATCCGTCAAAGTTTTGCTGGCATAGTACATTGTGTGGAATACCTTCTCCCTTCTTTGGCTTAGAACCATCCCAATAGCAAAATCACTTGCATCGCACATTAGCTCGAAAGGGAAAGTCCAGTCTGGGGCTACACCAATAGATGCCGAGACAAGTCTTTTCTTTAATAACTCAAAAGCACTCAGGCAGGCTTCATCAAATTGGAAAGGCATGTCCTTTTCCAATAGTGTACACAACGGTTTTGTTATCCGTGAGAAATCCTGGATAAACCTTCTGTAAAACCCTGCAAGCCCGAGGAAACTCCTTACTCCCTTTATTGATGTTAGTGGTGGGAGATTATTAATCACATTAATTTTCGCCTTATCAACCTTGATGCCGTTAGCTGAACCCTGTGACCCAAAATAATGCCCTCTTCAATCATGAAGTGACACTTCTCCCAATTCAAGATAAGGTTAGTCTCAACACATCTGTGGAGAATGACAGTCAAATTTTTAAGGCAATAATCAAATGAGCTCCCGAACACAGAAAAGTCATCCGTGAAGACTTTTAAGATCTTTTCCACCATATCAGAGAAAATTGACATCATACACCGCTGAAATGTTGCGGGTGCATTACATAGCCCGAAAGACATTTTCCGGAAGGCAAAGGTCCCATACGGGCATGTGAACGTCGTCTTTTCCTGATTTTTAGGAGCAATTGAAATCTGATTATACCCCGAGTAACCATCCAACATACAATAATATTCATGCCCAGCTAACCTGTCGAGCATCTGATCAATAAATGGAAGAGGGAAGTGATCCTTACAGGTAGATTTGTTCAATTTTATGTAATCCATGCACACACTCTAACTAGTCACCGTTCTGGTGGGAATCAGCTCGTTGTTTTCCTAGGGCACTACAGTCATTCCGCCCTTCTTTGGCACGCATTGGATAGGACTTGTAACAACCCTAAAATTCATATCATTTAAATCTCAACTTCGGTCATTAACCATACATTAAATCTCTAATTTTACATCATTACTCGATATTAAAAACACTAAAATTGTGAAATATTTAAAACTTTTATACATTTCCTTCTTTCTTGCCCTGAATCACAACCTTTACATTACATCTCTTTGATTCAATCTTATATCATGAATCGTTACAACAAAATGACTATACAAAGTCTTACATCATAACTAAATATCCATATACATTGGATAGCTCAACATACAATTCAACAACATGTTACGTTCAAAATATGAAATACATTTCTCATAAAACATAAGTAATCTTCGTGAATATAGATCTCTATACTCACTTAGCACATATCTGTACCTTAAAATCTTGATCTGCAAAAGTGGTTATTTGCAAGAGTGAGCTCGGCAGCCCAGCAAAGTCTAATAGTTTTCATGCATCACATAGCACATAATAACATGCTCGATATACATCTCATTAAAGTAACATGACATACATGCTTTTAATTCACATAGCAAATATAAAGATTGAGTTCCTTACTCAATCATCATTACTTAGCCAAAATAATGTAGTCATATATCGGCTTTAACATTTCATGATTTCAACATGTATAACATATCATGCAATTTAAAACAGTTCATCAAGTCCACATAACAAATAGGAACCGAAAGACTTGCCTTGATCGTTGTTTACCAATAACAGTTTAACAACTTACAGATATCTGCACTTCACGTGCCCTACACAATTATATAATCATTCACATTAACCATTAGTCACATAGCAACACATAGTAGTTGTAATGTAAACTTTATTCTATGTCTCATAACCCTTCCTATCATAAATACACAATGTTTAACTTAATTGTGTTAACTTTCAACTTATATCTCACTATATTTCATATTCGCAGTTCATTCTAGTGCTTAAGTATTGCTAGGACTACTTATTGGTTTTATATTAAATCCATTCCATATCTTATAATATTCATTTCAATTGAATTGAAATAATTTTTAAGTTCCTTAACACTTGGCATGGCGTTTCGACGTTCAATCGTCACACGCCCGATTTGCATCTCTTATGTATGCTTACTATGCTCCTATAACTTATCTAATACATTATTTATTAATGTTAAACATCATTATATTTACTAATATTCAAGTTTTATAACTTAGATTAACATCTTTTATCGTCAGGTGCACTACACATGCATATGTGCATGCCCATCGCCCTCCGATTGCCCCTGAAAACACAATAGTCCTAAAGATGACCATTTTGACTACTGTTACAGACGTCAAATTGAAACACGTAAAGAACGAAAGTTCTAGGTCTACTCGTCCTCGTTCCGGATCATCTTGAATCACCTCAATCAGAGTTCGTATGAGAAAGTAATGGCCATTTTACTACAAGATGCCAAAACTGTCGGACTCAGACTACAATTCTGGCGTTGGGGCGCGAGGACTAAGCTAATGGGTGGTGCTTAGGGTGCGAACTTGAAACTTTAATGGTTGCAAGCTGAATTTCGGCATCGAGGCTAATCAAACTTGCGTAACCCAACCCAACCATCGGAGAACAGAACAACTAATTTCTGTCTATTTAACACTGCTAACATCTAAATTAACATGCTAAATTATATAAATTACACATATACACACTACCAAACATGAATATACTAGTTTAAATTACTAAACAATAATCACAGAAAACTTAATTCCTTGAAAACCATATTTTAAAACAAAACTCCATTATTGACAGTTGATAAACACAGTGAATACTATAAATCCTACTAACCACCAATTTGATTACTTTTAAACTACAATTCTCTGTAGTTCATATCCAATTAATATACCCGACTTTTAATTTCACGACTAGCATACAATTGTATCTATAACCTTTGATTTTGTACAACTCAAGTTCATACACGTTTTCACTATAAAACCAATTCTTCTTTCTCTTTGAACGTATTTTAGCATACAACATATATATACATATATACATGCTAGTTATAACAATTACAATTATAATTACATGTAATATCATAACCAATTCTAAAACATGGTTTACAGACACTTTTTGTAATAACCTTATACACAGTGAATGGATTTCAAGAACACAGAGACTAAGTAATTATACTATAAAGCATATATGTTAAGAGTATAAAACATACCTTTAATTTGTTCAGACAACACTTGTTAATCAAATAACTTCGACGAACTCAGAACTTGTTTTGGGAATCACAACCCTTTCTCTCTCAAACTCTATCTCTGAACTTTTTCTCAAACAACATTTCTTCCCTTTTCTTACTTAGGCTTTAGCCAAATAGATTATACGTAACAAAAAATAAAACCAACGTACTAATTTAAAACGTCAAAAAACTGATGCTACTAATGACCTTATTAAATTAGCAGTTACCAAATTAATATATATATTATTTATATTTTGTTTAATTTAATTTATATTATTAATAAATCAAATTTAAAAATCCAAAAGCCATAGGGCTTTGTTTGGCAAAATTATTTAAAGCTTAAAGACTTAATATACATAAGCCTTGTTTGGCAAAACTAAATTAAAACTACTTTAATTTATTTTAATAACCACTTAAAATAAAGTTATTTGTCACACTTTATTTAATAAATCAAATAAAACATTATAATAATTCATTTAATCATTATAAACTTTCTAATTAAGTTAAATAAGAATACTATCTCATAATTTTTCCTTAACTCATTAATTATTTATTAAACAAATAAATTATCACATCACATCAAATCAATTAAACAAATACTTATTCAACGACAAACACATCCATTAAATATTTATATAATTCAATAAATATTTAAATATTATAATTAAAAAAATATGGATTGTTACATCATTCCCTCCTTACAAGGATTCTGTCCTCAGAATCACAACTCAAACCGTTCATTTGTTACAATCTTCCCTACTTAAAAAGATTTTGTCCCCAGAATCGAAGACACAAATTAAACAAATAACTCAAAGTAATTTTTCATCATTTTATCTAAATATATGTTTTATATTTCCTACTACATTCATTACTTTAACAAATTCTAGGTTTTATTTCATAACTTTCACTTGAACTCAATTATATTCTGAGTATTATATATCTTTTAACCCATTCATTTCCTTTTCTAAGAAACGCTACATAAACACTCAGAATATTACATTCACCCTTTCTTCTAAGAATTTCGTCCTCCAAATTTTAGCAATTATTATTCAATTTATCAAAATAGATTTTACGTCACTACTTCATTCATTCATTGGTTTCTTTAACCACTTTCTTTCCAAAAAGATCATTCTACAACTATTTACTTTTCTATTAAAAGTTTCACATTATTATTTGTTAACTCACATTCTTCTCACTTAAAAATATCTTTTCTCACTTATTCAACATATTCATCATTCAGTGTCGCATTCTACGACTTACTTCTTTCTAAGGAATACTTTCCTTTTTCACTTCCATCTTGCAGAATAACAAGAATCTTCCACAATTGTTCATTAATTGGGAAGTAGTATGAATAACTCAGGAATTTAAAAGATTCCAAATCATGCTAAGGGGTCATAAGACCGTGAACTCTATTCTCTAGGTTTAATAGTGTTTCACCCCCCCCCCCCCCCGGGTTCTTCACACTTTAAACCCTCTTTGGCAGAATGTTTATCAATCACAAAGACTGAAAACACCCTCCACTGCATACACTAGGTGGCGACTTATTGTATACCACTACGTTAGGCATAACGTAGTGTTTTTGTAACGACTATATATATTCGTTACGCAAGATTTAGGGTGTTAAGCCCTTCGTACTATGTATTGTGGGCAAACATTTCAGCGCAAAGTATAAACTAAGCGCAACCTCTAATAAAAGAGTTGTTCATCTCAAAATTTAGAGTGCAAGCGTTCAACTGAGGGTCTAATGACCACGAACCATGTCCACATTTATAAGTAATCTTTCAAATTTAACTTTAACAATCATACGACTATAAGGACTCCAAGGTACTTAGGGGATCAATCCTTCGTACATGTATTGTGCTCAAACATTTCAGCGCAAAGTATAAACTAAGCGCAACCCCTAAATAATAGGATTGTTCATCTCAGCTTTTCAACATCTGAATCCGCACCAAAATAATTTGGTTTGGCATAACTTCTCAAGAAACTCTTAAATTTCATGAACATCTTTCAATATTTGTCTAGCTGAATTAAATAGCATAGACCTCTACAATAATTCGAACTTCAACCGAAATATACATATACATACATATGTATTCTCATATCTTAAAGAAATCTCAAAAATCTTTTTTTTTTGACGTCATGATACTGTACTGTATTTACAGTCCGTTGAGGATTCCGTCATTTGGTGATTTTATCATACTACATCATACCATAGTGGGCTGACGATCCTTAGATCACATCCAACACTAAGTAATATTGCATTGATGACTCCATCATTTTTATCATCTCTGCACCAGGTTCCATGATACATTGATGATATATAAAATACATTTTGATATATTCCAAATCATTTTTGTCTAGCTGAAGCAATTAACATATACATACGAATAACAGTATTGTTGTTAAAACTCATTGGTTCCATCAGTTGATCCAATGTTTTTCAAGAAAATAGAAGTGTAAACATCAGCACGAAGTTAATAAATTTCGAAAGTCTAGCATAGCTAGTAGCTTTAGAATACCTATGCTTCCACTATCAACTCCACTTTCTATAATGATCCATTGCTTAATAGGTTTATCTATTCCTATCATCCTCAATACTCCATTCACACTTAATTATACCTCAGTTCGTCAAACTTACCACACGTTATGAGTTTAGGTACTTGCCACAATCATATGAGTTTAAGAACTTATCCTAGTCAGACCATAGACGTCCATTCACTGAGGGGTTCAAAAACATACCATATAATTATGAGTCACGAACATACCATAAGTATGAGTTTTAAGAACTCACACTTAACCTTATAATAATCTCTAACTGTACTCTACCTATCTGTTATACACATGAGAAAAGAATCACCTTCTCAACAGGCATATAACAAATAGCGCGACACAAACATTCCCATGATTATTAATGTGATAAATTGAGTACAAGCACAAAACCCTCGCCCATACAAAGGTTTGTATAACTCAGCCACCAACTGAGTCCTCAATTGAAATCCCTCGTAACTCTATCTTGCTTATAACTTGCTCTTTGCTCGATACGAATTCCTCGTATCACATTATCTATAACTCCTCATGAGTTTATCTTGTACTATCATAGTACATTATCTTCATAGCATCAAGCTATAATCATTCAACCATTACAAACCATCTTCCTTTTATAACTTAAACAGACCACGTCGAGATCTTATTCTATAATCATCTCCCTTAAAATTATTTTGTGAACTCGTGATCGTTTTGTTTTACGATCCTTATTCTTTCTCTTTTTCATCATTTACGACATTATTCGTTATCTTGGCTTTTGGAGTTAGGAAACTCCCATTTCTTATCTTTATATCTCATAGATTCTTCTTTGAATCTTCTTGTTTATAAAAAAACAATTTCTTCCTTTAAGAATTTCTAACTTCAGTTACATCGCTCAAAATTTCATTCGAGTTCTACACTTTCATCATATGTATCCATTTCTACACTTGGTACACATCGAGTCTCTAATAGTTTCAATATGGTACGTTGAGTGGTTTCCCACAAACAACCAACAAACTAGGTTCTGAGTTACTAGTTCGTATATACCTCCGCTCTATAAAGGAATCGTTTAGCCCAGATACCATACATCAACTACTAAAGAGTACAATTACACAATACTTAGATATAACTCTCTATTCTTAACTTCTTTATCATTTTCTTCTCATAGATGTTGTCTATTTATTATCACCTTACATCCTTATTATTGGAGTTGGGTAACCCCACATTTATAATCCTTATAACTCTGCTAGATTCTTCATTGAATCCTTTCACGCAAGTTTTAATCCCTTATTGTTCAAACTCTATTTGAGTTTATTCGTTCATTATCTTCACCTCTCTTCTCTAAGGTTATAGCCTACAGTACTCCTACCTAAGGTTTATAACCTACGGCTTTGATACCAACTGTAACTACCCCAAAATTCATATCAATTAAATCTCAACTTCGGTCGTTAACTATACATTAAATCTCTAATTTTACATCATTACTCGATATTAAAAACACTAAAATTGTGAAATATTTAAAACGTTTATACATTTCCTTCTTTCTTGCCCTGAATCGCAACCTTTACATTACATCTCTTTGATTCAATCTTATATCATGAATCGTTACAACAAAATGACTAAACAAAGTCTTACATCATAACTAAATATCCATATACATTGGATAGCTCAACTTACAATTCAACAACATGTTACGTTCAAAATATGAAATACATTTCTCATAAAACATAAGTAATCTTCGTGAATATAGATCTCTATAACTCACTTAGCACATATCTTTACCTTAAAATCTTGACCTGCAAAAGTGGTTATTTGCAAGAGTGAGCTCGACAGCCCAGCAAAGTTTAACAGTTTTCATGCATCACATATCACATAATAACATGCTCGATATACATCTCATTAAAGTAACATGGCATACATGCTTTTAATTCATATAGAAAATATAAAGATTGAGTTCCTTACTCAATCATTATTACTTAGCCAAAACAATGCAGTCATATATCGACTTTAACATTTCATGATTTCAACATGTATAACATATCATGCAATTTAAAACAGTTCATCAAGTCCACGTAACAAATAGGAACCGAAAGACTTGCCTTGATCGTTGTTTACCAATAACAGTTTAACAACTTACAGATATCTGCACTTCACGTGCCCTAAACAATTATATAATCATTCACATTAACCATTAGTCACATAGCAACGCATAGTAGTTGTAATGTAAACTTTATTCTACATCTCATAACCCTTCCTATCATAAATACACAATGTTCAACTTAATTGTGTTAACTTTCAACTTATATCTCACTATATTTCATATTCACGGTTCATTCTAGTGCTTAAGTCTTGCTAGGACTACTTATTGGTTTTATATTAAATCCATTCCATATCTTATAATATTCATTTAAATTGAATTGAAACACGTTTTAAGTTCATTAACACTTGGCACGACGTTTCGACGTTCAATCGTCACACGCCCGATTTACATCTCTTGTGTATGCTTACTATGCTTCTATAACTTATCTAATACATTATTTATTAATGTTAAACATCATTATATTTACTAATATTCAAGTTTTATAACTTAGAATAACATCTTTTATCGTCAAGAGCACTACACATGCATATGTGCATGCCCGACGCCCTCCGATTGCCCCCGAAAACACAATAGTCCTAAAGATGACCATTTTGACTACTATTACAGACATGAAATTGAAACACGTAAACAACTAAAGTTGTAGGTCTACTAGTCCTCGTTCTGGATCATCTTGAATCACCTCAATCGGAGTTCGTATGAGAAAGTAATGGCCATTTTACTACAAGAGGCCAAAACTGTCCGACTCAGACTATAATTCCGACGCTTGGGCGCGAGGACTAAGCTTAACCAAAGGGCAAGGGGTGGGAACTTTGGCGGCTGGGATTTGAATTTTCTGTATTTGGGGCGCCAAACATGCAAGAACCCAACCATCTGAGAATGTAACAACTAATTTTTGTCTATTTAACACTGCTAACATCTAAATTAACATGCTAACTTATATAAATTACACATATACACACTACCCAACATGCATATACTAGTTTAAATTACTAAACAATAATCACAAAAAACTTAATTCCTTGAAAACCATATTTTAAAATAAAACTCCATTATTGACAGTTGATAAACACAGTGAATACTATAAATCCTACTAACCACCAATTTGATTACTTTTAAACTACAATTCTCTGTAGTTCATATCCAATTAACATACCCGACTTTTAATTTCACGACTAGCATACAATTGTATCTATAACCTATGATTTTGTACAACTCAAGTTCATACACGTTTTCACTATAAAACCAATTCTTCTTTCTCTTTGAACGTATTTTAGCATACAACATATATATACATATATACATGCTAGTTATAACAATTACAATTATAATTAAATGTAATATCATAACCAATTCTAAAATATGGTTTACAGACACTTTTTTGTAATAACCTTATACACAGTGAATGGATTTCAAGAACACAGAGACTAAGTAATTATACTATAAAGCATATATGTTAAGAGTATAAAACATACCTTTAATTTGTTCAGACAACACTTGTTAATCAAATAACTTCGACGAACTCAGAACTTGTTTTGGGAATCACAACCCTTTCTCTCTCAAACTCTATCTCTGAACTTTTTCTCAAACAACATTTCTTCCCTTTTCTTACTTAGGCTTTAGCCAAATAGATTATACGTAACAAAAAATAAAACCAACGTACTAATTTAAAACGTCTAAAAACTGACGCTACTAATGACCTTATTAAATTAGCAGTTACCAAATTAATATATATATTATTTATATTTTGTTTAATTTAATTTATATTATTAATAAATCATATTTAAAAATCCAAAAGCCATAGGGCTTTGTTTGGCAAAATTATTTAAAGCTTAAAGACTTATTATACATAAGCCTTGTTTGGCAAAACTAAATTAAAACTACTTTAATTTATTTTAATAACCACTTATAATAAAGTTATTTGTCACACTTTTTTTAAAAATTAAATAAAATTTTATAATAATTCATTTAATCATTATAAACTTTCTAATTAACTTAAATTAGAATACTATCTCATAATTTCATTAACTCATTAATTATTTATTAAACAAATAAATAATCAAATCACATCAAATCAATTAAACAAATACTTATTCAATGACAAACACCTCCATTAAATATTTATATAATTCAATAAATATTTAAATATTATAATAAAAAAAATATGGATTGTTATATCAGTCCCTCCTTACAAGGATTCTGTCCTCAGAATCACAACTCAAACCGCTTATTTGTTACAGGACAGACCCAAGGACTATCCGATATGGGGTAGATTATGCCTGCATCTAGCAATTTTATGATCTCCTTCCAGACCACGTCTTTCATAATTGGATTCAACCGCCTCTGATGCTCAATAGAAGGCTTAGACCCTTCCTCTAGTAAAATTTTATGCATGCAAAGAGTCGGACTGATCCCTTTTATGTCAACAATTAACCACCCTAGGGTCGTTTTGTATTGCTTGAGCACAAGCAACAACTTTTGTTCTTGACACTTATTTAGAGAAGCAAAAATTATCACAGGTAAAGTAGATGAGTTCCCTAAGTAAGCATACCTCAGGTGATTGGGCAAAGGTTTTAATTCTAAGACAGGAGGTTCCATGATCGACGGCTGAGCCTTGGAAGTTGATGCCTCATCATCATTTAGAGACTCAAACTGTCTTTGAAACTGTTTGGATCTTTAGGGAGCATCTAGCCACTTGGCAAATTCAACATTAATTAGTGGGCTCTTCGGTAGTACTGGTCCCTGTCAATGTGGCTTCCAAAGGGTCTGTAATGCAGGTTTCTAAGAACACTTCCCTTATTGAATTATCAATTGCATTAATTTGGAAGCAGTCCTCAGGATGTTAGGATATTTCTTTGATTTGAAGTTATTGAACGTCACTTCTTGATCCTGAACCCTCATTGTCAACTCCCCTTTCTGTACATCAATTAGGGTCCTCCTCGTCGCCAAGAATGGCCTGCCCAATATTATAGGGACTTCCCTGTCCTCCTCAAAATCTAGGACAATAAAATCAGCTGGGAAGATGAACTTGTCAACCTTGACAAGCACATCCTCTACTATCCCCTTCGGGTAAGTGAGAGATCTATCAGCCAATTGTAAGGTGACACTTGTAGGTTTGGCTTCATTTAGCCCCAGCTTCTTATAAATGGACAGAGGCATCAAGTTGATGCTAGCCCCTAGATCACATAAAGCCTTGCCAATGAATTGATCCCCAATAGTGCAAGGAATTGTGAAGGTTCTTGGATCTTTCAGCTTTGGCGAAAGCTTGTTTTGGAGAATGGCACTGCACTCTTCTGTCAGAGCCACTATTTCATAATCCCCCATTTTCCGCTTCTTAGATAGTATGTTCTTCATAAACTTGCCATAACTTGGCCTTCCCTCCAATTCCTCTGCAAATGGGATGTTTATGTGAAGCCTCTTGAATACCTCCAGGAATTTGGAAAACTGCTTGTCCAGCTTTTGTTTCTGCAGACGCTGGGGGAAAGGCAGCTGAGGGAGAGGAGGATTGAATGTACTCATTGGAGGGGTTGGTGTTATAGGCCTAACTTGAGTACTTGGCTCACCACCAGATGTCTCATTATTATTCTCCACTTCAGGTTCCTTATCACTAACTTCTTCTTCCACTAGAGAACTCTCTCCACCTTGTTCATTAGTGGTTTTTCCACTTCTGAGTGTCACTGCTTTACATTGTTCTTTGCCATCCCGTTTCGGGTTGACATCAGTGTCACTAGGCAATGTGCCTTGTAGACGACTGTTTAAAGCAGTGGACAATTGTTCCATCTGTACTTCAAGATTATGAATGAAGGCTTCTTGATTGTTACTCCTTGTTTCATTCTGGGTAATGTACCGTGACAAGAGATCCTCCAAACTAGGCTTTCTCTCCTATTGAGGTGGTGGATGGTGGAACTGATTTTGAGAGCTCTGCAGTTGTGGATTGTACTGATTCTGAGATTTAAAACCCGGAGGATTAGAAAAATTCGGCCTGGTGGACGAAGGTTGTGCTTGATTGGGGTTGTTGTTGTTGTTGGTGTTGTTGTTGTTGTTGCCCCAAGAGAAGTTGGGATGATTTCTCAAACCCGGGTGGTAATGAGTGGGGAGATTAGCATTTTGTTGCCGCCTAAAGTTGGAAACAAATTGAACTGACTCAGGGCTTATTGCACACTGATCAGTAGGGTGGCTCCCTTGACATAACTCACACTGGACTACGACGCTCTGCACATTCTGCACTGCTGATGGTCCCATGGTGTCTAGCCATTTCGTTAGCGCTACAACTTAAGCCGCTAATGATGTGAATGAGTCAACCTCATATACCCCCGCTGCTCTTCTGGGGGCTTACCTATCATTCGGCCATTGATAGTTATTGGCCGCCATTGTTTCCACTAGTTCATACCCTGCTGTCTGATGTTTAGCCATGAATGCCCCTCCAGATGTGGCATCAATACTCAAACGAGTTGATCCGGATAGCCCATTATAAAAGGTCTGGGTAGGAAGCCATTTTGGCAATCCATGGTGAGGGCATTTTCCCAGCAGATCCTTAAATCACTCCCACGAGTCGTACAAGGATTCTGATTTGAACAGGACAAAAGAAGTGATATCGTGCCTGAGCCTAGCTATTTTGGCGGGCAGAAAGAACTTCGCCACAAACTTCTGTGCCAAGTCAGCCCATGTGGTGATGGAGCCTGACATAAATGAATTTAGCCAGCTCTTGGATTTGTCCTTCAAGGTGAAGGGAAACAACCGAAGTCTGATGGCATCGTCAGACACTCCGTTGCATTTAAATGTGTCACATATCTCCACAAAATTTATTTAGTGATTGTCGACATCGAGATTTTTATTTGTCCCTTTTCGTTACTTGTTCTTCGGTGTTCTCATGTTAGGTAAGATTTGTTTGAAAAAACAAGTGAAAAAGGTCTGACATGTATCATGTCGATGATGAACTGTTAAGAGTCGCCAGTTGGTTTTTTATATGGTTGTACCAATACAACCGAGAAAAGGTTTGCACATTGACCCGGTGATGTGACACTGCTAAACGAGTCGGTGAAACCGAGATTCATTAGGGTCCTAGGACTTGATTATGCGAAGGGAAGGTGTTAGGCACCCCCCAACATCCGTGTTACCACGGTGACCACCAGTTTTCAAGAAACTATTATATGAATGTGTGTGTGTGTGGGTCAATGTACTATTTATAAAGAAGTAGTGTGAGGCCTCGTTCGCACCTATATACACAGGGTTTGAATTCGTATAAAAATTCAATTTTAAACAAGATATGGCAGTGATGTTTTGTAAGAAAAAGGTTTTTCAAACCCTTGTGCTCAATAGTAATTGAGACCTTTTACACTCCCATTTTTTGTTAAGTGTTCGGCTTAATTGCTTTTACTTTTTGAGATGCAAAGCATCTTTGAGAAAATAATATACAAAGCAATGTCGAACTCCTCGTGGGCTTGAAAACCATCAGAGGAAATCCAAACACCGTGAATAAATTTACAAGCTGCTTACAGCTGAAAATGTCCATCACTGGAACCGAATCTAGATTCAGTAGACTGAATATGTGATCACATGATTCCTAGGCTCACATAATACCGCAGTTGATATGAAAGCAGTAAACAATTATATATATATATATATATATATTAAAGCTATAAATATATATATATATAAGCGATAAATGCACCAGATGTAAAATCTAGGCTCATTGAGCAGTCAGAATAGCAGTTATATATATATATATATATATATATATATATGAACTATGTCGAACTTTGTCCGATGAGCCAAGACTCACGTCTGGAGCATCGAACAAAGTTCGACACAGTTCATATATATATATATATATATATATATAAAAGCAAGTAAACGCTCCAGACATAAGTCTAGGCTCAATCGAGACATAACTCGATAATGTTAGTCCATATATAAAAAAATATATATGTATAAGTGTATATATATATAGAGCAAGGATCAAGTGCATACCCCTTATCTTACTCACTCGTGCTCACCCCCCTTTAGGCGACGGTTTCGGTCATACAACCGTCGTCTATACTTTTAGCGATGGACAACATATACCGTCGCTAAAAGTATAGACAACGATTGTATGGCCTGCGTCGCTAAAAAGGGGTGAGCAAGTGAGTAAGATAAGGGGTATGCACTTGATCCTTGCTCTCCCTCTCTCTCTCTCTCTATATATATATATATATATATATATATATATATAAACTGAAATGAAACCACGGACCGAAGTCCGGGCATATACATGCAACACGACTATCAACGTGAAGAATGGTGTGTGCAAAGATGAAGAGAAATGCTTCAAAGTGTGTGAGAAGGCTTATAGTGGGCTGCCAAAGAAGATTGCTATAACTTTAAGTGGATGAACACTGGGCTTCCGCCTGTAGAAAAGTAGCTATATATGAGCTTACAAGTGTTTAAAATGAGAAAGCACTCAGTTTAGTGTGTGTACATAGCAAACTGGACAGGGCTTCCTCGCCTTTTCTATCGCAAATATGGCCACCCCAAGCCCTCTATTTATAGAGGGGGTGCGGCTAGCAACAGGTGTACCTGCGGCTTCCCGGGGAGCCCCGGGCAATGTCGGTCCTATTGTCTCGACATACGTGCACTCGGACAACGCGTTGTTCGCTCGAACCTTCATAACTTTAAATTCGGGAGTCTGATGGAAGCATGCCATACCATTCCGGAAAGTTCTTTCCGAGAGCTACGTGATGACATATGACTTTCTCTTTTTTGATTCCAGGAAGATGGGTCCATGACCAAAATGGCATTTTTGGGTTTTCGTCAGGTAGTTCGTTCAGCCATTTTGCGTAGTTTGCGCTCAGAAGATAAGATATGGTTCTTGTGGGACTTTTATTGAAGCATTTTGAGTTGAAATGTGTGTATTTGATGTGAGTTGAAGTTGAGTTGGCAAAATGACCATTTTGCACCTCCCGGGGTTGTTTCTGGTTTTCGCATAGTTGTAGCAGTCTTTTCTCAGGGTTATCTCTGAGGTTAACCTGATGTTGACTTCGACTATCCTCAGGTTTATCTCTAAGGTTGGCTTGACCTCTCGGGGCTATCTCCAGGCTTTGATCTTGATCCCCCGGGGTTATTTTTGGGCTTTGAACTGATTTTTCCGGGGTTATCTCCAGGGTTGGAAACTGATATCATGGGGTTATCTCTGGGGTTGGAAACTGGATCTTCCGGGGCTATCTCTGGGGTTGGAATTGATGTTATGGTCCTCCAGGGTTATCTCTGGAGTGTAACAATGACGCTTTTGTCCTCCTACATAGTTAGTAACAGGAAAACAAATTTTTGAGTGTCTTCAGATGCCCCTCTTTATCATGTTCATTCAATGCAATGGAATGGACGTGATAAAGATTACTAGACACTTGAAATATGACAAGGTATTTCTAATGATGCAAATCACAATGTAATGAATATTTATGATGAATGTTAAAATATTTTCGCAAATCGCAGTTCACAAATCGCACAACGCATTTCGCACTTCGCATTTCGCTTTTCGCATTTGGCCAATCGCAACTCGCACATCACAACTCGCACATCGCACATCGCACATCACAAATTGAAATGTAATGAATGTTAAAATGTTTTCGCAGATCGCTTTACCTTTATCGACTATTGTTGATGCCTATGATGGTGTTGACTCCAATGGTTTAGCAATGCTTGTTTGATGAAGATAATTTGAGATGTTTTCCACATCTCTGATGGGGATGACGTTCTAAAATCACCAGACCTTCCTGATGTATACGCTGATAGTTTGCAACGGTGCCTACCCTGCTGATCGCCAAACTATTTTGGTTTCCACTCGAATGGTGGTATACGAAGCATTCATTGCTGAACTGTTTTGATGTTGCGCTGAATTGATGCAAATGGTTTAGAATACTGGATCATCCGATATCTTCGCTGAAGTAATATTTCAAGGTTTGTTTTGCTAGACTCTACCTGATATTACGCTTGATAGAGATGTTTGTTGATATATCGCATTTGCCTCACCCTTTTTATTGTTGGGTGCTCGTTCCCCATTTCCTTGAGCTTTTGATTTGTAACCCGGCTGGTCTGATGACCTGAATGCTGCTGATATCCCAGGAAGGTGCATCTCGTTCTTTCGCTACCCAGATTTGAACTTCGGTGTAGAGGCCTCGACTTGTGAGGACTAAATGCTGGTTGGCATATTTGATGAGGATTTATCTCGCTAGACCTTTTGTCATACGACTTCTGCTTTTGAGTTACGGACCTTCTTGAGAATTTTCACCTTCTTTTGTAGGGGCACGCTTATGTGGCCATGATTTCTTTCAGGAGTTCTCCCCCTTCTTTTGTTGACCAAGTCGCGATTGAATAGTATCTGAATCTCTATTGAGATGATGATGGACCATGATGATGGTGCCGACTGGTGCATTTTCCACTTTAGGATGGTTGATAAATGCCCAGTGTTGAGTTGTTGCTGCTTCCGAGATTGCCCCCAATCTTGTTGTAAGGGATCCAATATCCGATTGTCGCCAATTTTGAAATTGCCCCAGCCTTGCTTGTTGTCTGGGGTAGTTGCTTTGACAGATGGGCTGATAAGATGCCGAGATCACGAGAAGCTTTTACCTCTGTATCATATGATGAACAGGTAGTGGATGTCGGTTTTGTTGTTGACAACTTTTCTGGTAGAGATTTCGCTCTAGTTGAGAGAGATGATGCTCTAACTCATAGGGATACCGCTGTTGTTGAGCTGGATGACGCTATATCTGCCCGAGATATCGCATGTAGTTGGCGATGGATCTGTTTGCTCGTGACCCTTGTGCAGGAGATCATAGTGTTGCCTCCTTCTTTTGAAAGGGAACCCATGTTGTACTTGATAGCCCGCGTATACACTGATTTGTAGATGGGCTTGTATTTTCCTAGATAGACTAGCTTAGCCATTTTGTCATGTCATGTACAGTACACATTGTATATATCAAACAACATTATATATGGCAGTGAAATATATGTTGATTCACTTCCCTTTTAGTTGTGCCTTGTTACTTGCTTGATATTTGCTTGTTTCTCCAGGACTTTGTGATCTGGATGTATTCTGAACTCCTCATTGATGGATGAACAATGAGATGTCTTAGGATTTTCAGAATGGATCATCGATCTGTGTGTATTCCCACCATCTTTGGTGTCTTGGGACTGGTTTCTGTATGTTGTTATGGATAGGAGTGTGTTTGTTTTTGTTTTTTCTATGGTGAGACCAAACCATATAACATGGTTGCCTATGTACTTCCATATATTGGGGAGATCAGGTCGGCGTAGTTCGCCCCATGTACAGGGCGGATTGGAGATGAAAAGTTTAATTCCATGTACATGATAAATTGAAGGTGTGAAAGGTTTAATCCCTGGTGGGATAAACTAAAAGTGTGAAAGGTTTTGAAAACCTGTGGGGAGTGAAGGATCTGGTGATCCAAAACCAGGCTGCTGGTTGGAAAGTGTGATTGTCCCTGATGGGGTGAATGGGTGTGAAAAGGTTATTTATAGTGAAGGGTTTGAGAAAACCTTAATTGACTGGGGATATGGTGATCCAAAATCAGGATGTTTGCTTGATGGTAACTTCAGACATAGTACCATTTCATGGTGTCTAAGTTAATGAGTTGCAAAAATTCATCGCCTTCCATTTCCAGTAATATGATAGCACCTCCTGTCAATACCTCCATGACAATAAACGGGCCTTCCTAGTTAGGGGTGAATTTTCCTTTAGACTGAGCTTGGTTGTCAAAGATCTTCTTCGAAACCAAGTCATGTTGTTTGAACTGTCGTAGCCAGACTTTTCTGTTGTAGGATCTTCTTTACAAGTAGAGGGCCGCTCATGTGTGGGCCACATACTCCCCCATGGATTTCATCTATGAGCCTCTGAGCTTGGTCCTTGTCCATACATCTGAGGATACCTAGTCTTGCATCTCTTTTGTAGAGTGCATCTCCGCTCAGGTAGAATTTTATAGCCAGTCGATGGATCCGCCTTCTTTCAGTCGGGCTCGCCTCAACGGGTGTAGATCTATCTTATGAGTACTCATTGATATGCTGATATCAAGGGTGCTGGATGGGAGGTAGCTCATCCGATACTTCTCCAATGTAATTCCCACAGGCTGGAGCCTTTTTTGGGAAAATGTGAGGGTTGGCATGTCTTCCTTGTCATGTATGTTGACAAAGGAGGCCAAGGTTGCTAGTGCATCCGTAAAATCATTCCTATTCCGAGGAATGTGGAGGAAGTATTTTTCTTCAAACTCCGAAGCCATCTGTAGAACATGTCGATGGTAAGGTAGCAACTGTAGAACCTGTTGAAGAGCTTTTTCCTTTATCTTTTCTTTATCTTTTTCTTTTTTTTCTCTTTTTTTTATTTGTATGCATTAGATCATGGAAAAGAGCCATATGGCTCACTGATAGGTATCTCCGGTATTGATGAGGCCGAATGACAATCGTCTGTAGCAAAAGGTTCCCCAAGGAGTGATGAATGCATTTTTCTCACAATCCTTTGTCAGCAACCATGATTTGATGTTACCCCGCAAAGCAATCTGCAAAGGAGTATATGTCATACTGAGTCGTATTGTCAATGAGTATGTGGATGAATGGGATAGGAAAGCTATCTTTAAGACAAGCTTTGTTCAGATCATTGTAATCCATTCAGGATATGTTGACACCATGATGATGCCGACTTGAAATTGTTTCATAATTTCTTCTTTAACTTTTAACCTCCACTCAGGTTTTAATTGCCTGAGCTTCTGCCTGACTGGCTTGAATCCCCCTTTGATGGGAAGGTGATGAATGACAATGTCAGTGGATAAACTAACCATGTCTTTGTGAGACCATGCAAACACATCCTGGAATAGAGTCAATAGAGTAACCATGTCATTCCTTTGATTTGGAGTGAGGTCCATACCAATCTAGATTTGTTTGGGGTTTTCTAAGGTTCTAAGGTTAAAAAGAGGTTGTTTGATCAATATTTGGCTTGGGTTTGTCTTCGACCCATTCTTTGATCTCATGAGGTATCTCATACTCCTCTTGTATTTCCATCAAGTCTGAGTCCAACTTTTCATCAAAGTTATAGTCCTAGTGGAGAAAAGGCCCCTCATCAGCAAGTTTAGGCACATCTAATTTTAGAGTTTTGAAATAAAATGCTTTCACTGAATATATGAAACTATTCAATCACACAAAGTGTTAGCATGTAATGACAAAAGTAACTGCTAATACTGTACATAAAAAGTAAGTAGTTATTGCTATCTACAGGGTAGAGGGAGTTTCTGCCCTTTTTACCCTTGTCGGCAAATGCAAGGAGTATTGGTCCAATTGCCAAGGGTGAAGTCCTGGTGTACTACAGTGATGGAGGGACTATCATCGTCCTTCTTCTCCTGAATGATGACCATTACGTCTGGGCAATCATTGTAAGACCCCGAAATTTTTAAATAAAAAGGAATTTCCTTTATTTTGAAATAGTAAGGGTTGATTTGATTAATGTGGATAGTTAAGGGTTAAATACGCAAATATTTCAAAATAAGCAAGTGGTTATAAAATATTCATTGTTGTCGGGGAATATTCGTTTGGTCGTGGAATATTCGATCTTGTGAGAATATTAAATGCGATTTGGCCTGCCAAGACCATGTGTGGGCCCCATAACTGAAAGCGATTGGATGAAAAAACGACAAATATAAGTTGTTTTTAAATAACTAGCGTAGTTGTTGCCAGTTAATCTTTTGTTGGAATACCCGGTGGTTAAAACACACTAATACGGCGTTGTTGAACAAGAAGATACCAGTATTGCACCAATTATTGATTCTTACGTAAGAAGGCACTACTCAATAATGGTTACGATAATTACCGCTCAAGATTTTATCGAGTTAATAATTGTTGTGTTGATATTTTATATTGTTGTTGTTTCAATAATTGTCATTACACAAGATCTTTCATTATCGAAGCAATAATTCATATTATCTGAATAATATTATTAGATAACATTATTGGCAAATGTCTAGAAAGTTCTTTCTAAGGAGAGGTTTGGTCATCTAATCATACCAAGAAGAAGAAATTCTTATTGGAAAGCCCCTCTTTCTGGAACTATCGGTTGTCAATATTGTGATTCTCGTAATATTATTTGTGAATAATTAATTATTGATTTATATGATGAGGAAAATATTGATTTTATGTGGATATAGATGGAGAAAATTTTTAAAATGACAATTGTTGAAAATTAATATTTTATCTTTTTCTGATAAAATAATTCATTTAAATATATTATTTTAATAATATATTAACGGTGATATTTTTACAATGAATGTGGGATATATGAGTATATGAGGAGGAAGAGTATTTTGTGGCATTAAATGTTTAACAAATGTTTTGTGTGTTGGTGGACACAATTATTGACCGAAATTTGATTATAGCCTGTAAAATCGCCCGTTTGTGGATTTCGGTTGATTTTTGTTTGGAATTTGGAAAAACTTTCTTCTGCAAAGTTGTAGAGAATTGAATTTCCTATAAAAACTCGCGTGATTCGAATTTTCTAATGAAAGGGCTATTTATTATGAATTATTGAAGTTCCGAAGCTCCGAAATAATTGATTTTTGGGAGTTTAAATTATTTTTGTTAAGAAAAACGTTTTTTGTATTTTTTTTGGACATCATTAACATGTGTGGCTGGTGTTTTGACCAAAAGGTGGGCTAAGGAAAATTTGTATAATTATATTAATATTATATTAAATTTTCTGCTTTGGTGTTCTAAGCATTTTCCTATAAATAGGGTGCTTAGGTTAGAATTGAAAATCACTGTTAGAACTGAAGTTTTCTCTATTTCTCTCTCGATATTTTGAGCGTATTCTTGTGAGTATTTTGAGTATACTTTGAGTATTGCTAGGCGGTGCAAGTTCCTTCAAAGACTATACCCTTGTGATTCTAGCTAAATAATCGATCTTTCGAGGTAAGGGATATTATTTTTTTGTGATGATATTATTTCTTCAATATCATTATCTTTGAAATGTTGATCCAAGTTTTTATCAAATTTAGAACTTTTTCATGTCGGGGTTACTATTCATGGGTTACTATTCATGAGTTACTATTCACGAGTTACTATTCATGAGTTCTTATTCACGAGTTACTATTCACGAAAGTACTATTCATGAAGCGTGAAGATGTTTTTGTGGAATTTCTATCTTTTGGTGTCTGAGTTACTATTCACGATATTATTAATTATTCACGATATCCAACACTATTCATGTATACTGCACTATTCAATCGAAAAATAAAATTTCTTCTTTTGTCCAAAATATCTATTCGGATACTAGCTCGATTGTATCCATGTTTTGATCATTCTTGAATTTTACACCACTATGATTATTTTTGAGGTATTTTTGGGCGTGGATAAAACCAAGTACTAATCCTTAATCCTTAATCCTTGTCATTTTGTTTCATTGGATTCGCTTTCTTAAAAAAATATTTTTCATCATCCTCGAGTCTTAAATGATGATATTATTGAATATCTTTGCCTGTAGTGCAAAGATGAATGATTTCTGAAGAATATCTTTGGCTGTAGTGCAAAGATGAGCAGTGTTGAGATGAACATGACCGATTGATTAATATCTTTGGCTCAGAGTGCAAAGATGAACAGTGTTTAAATGAACATTAATGATGAATATCTTTGGCCTGTAGTGCAAAGATGAATATTTGATTCGGATGTATATTGATTGATGTTACAGGATAAAATATTGATGATGGATCGTTAAATTCATAGATTATAGTAGATTTCATTCTCTACGTAACTCTTCTATGAATTATTATTTCATTACTATGAATATTGATCCGAAACTTGTTGTCTATTGTATTCTATCGATTTTCCTGTTGAAGACTAACGATAATTTGTTGTATATTATCTTAGTCATAATATTCTTTCTTGGGCTAGTTGAGCTCACCCTTTTCCTTGTTGTTCCATTTTTCTTCTCGGGAGGCGAGAATATAGCGAGTAATTTAGTGGGGTATGGAATGAAGGTTTTAGAAAGGATTGTTTAGTAGTCCTCACCATTTTTGCAAAATGATGTATCAATAAATGTGATGAGGATTTATTTGAGTATAGATATTATCTAGAAGATAATATTTGTATTCAAACTCACAGCTTTCTTGTTGTAATAATAAAAGTTGTAGTTGTTTTCTGTACCATGTATTTGGCGACTCGAGAATGGGTGTTGTGTATACCTATTTTGGGGGCGTCACAGTTAATATCGAGCTTAGGGATATGATCTCTGGCGGAGATCGGGGAATAGAACTAGGAGGGGAGAGACGAGTAAATCCTTCGCTAGTGTGTCCTACCTAAGCTTATTTGTTAGTTGGTCAGTATATAGGGATATTATGTGATATATTGATTTCCTTAATTAATCCTTGTTTTATGACAGTATTTGAGAATGTCGACTGAGAATATTAACAGTGGAGTAAATGAGACCGTGGAGATGCCTGTACTTACCAACGAGGAGAACGTGCAACAGGCTGGCAATGTTCCTCCTGTGAACAACACCACTGAGCAGATGATGAACGAGGGGATGTTTAGAAGCTTTTTGCAGTTCATGCAAAATCAGACGAGGGAGACTCGTGTTCAAAATACAGGAGGAAATGATAGCAATTCACGGGTGGTCACAGCCAAGCAGTTCAAAGAGTTGGGACCACCAGAATTCTGGGGAAAGCCGGATCCGATTAAGGCGGAGACGTGGGTCAAACAAATTACCAAGATATTCGATGTCTTGGGATGCACGGAGGAACAGAAAGTTCCATTCGCCACCTTTATGTTCCGTGGCGAGGCAGATTACTGGTGGGAATCTGTGAAGCGTACTCCATCCAAACGCACTCAAAGATGTCATGGGAGACGCGTTTGACAGATTCAATGACAAGTACTTCCACGAAAGTATTCGGCTATATGAAGGAAGTGGAGTTTATTAGACTAGAAGCGTAATAATATGATGGCGGTGTCCCAAAGACGAGGCGAAGTTCGCAGAGTTATCGAGTTTGCACCTCATTTGGTGGAGAATGAGGAACGATGACGCGGATGTTTTCGAGAGGTTTGAAACCCCACATACGTCGATATCTCATTTCTCATAAATTTCTCTCTATTCGAGATGTTGTCAGCGAGGCTCGATTGTTAGAGCGAGATAACGAAGTACGTTCAACCAAGGGACCATAACCAGGATCATACCAAGATAGCAAAATCATCGTAATAACGATAACCAAGCGGAGAAAGAAGAATACGGACAAAGGCGGTAACCACTCTGGTGGTAATCGTGGCCATGAAAATAGAAGAAGCGAGTCGGGAGGAGATTTTAAAAGAGGAGATTCAACAACGACCATGTGAAACGCGTCGGTAGCCAAGAGCAACTAGTTTTAAGGGAGGAGAACGACCACCGGCCATATATGCTACAAATGCGGAAAAGAGGACATATCGATCAAACCGCCACAACAGATTCAAGGTATGCTATAATTGTGGAAAGGAAGGACATATCGCTCGAGATTGTACAAGATAGTAAAACCTAGTTCAATGGGGGACGGTGACTCAAAAGACCGTCCCGAGTAAAAGTCAAAGTCAACGATTCCGGAAGAGCGTTTTTGTATTTGATCGGTCAAAATGCGAGGAACCCGAACGGTTAGCACCAGGTTAGTTAATTATAAATTCTTGCGAAGTATATACCTTACTAGATATTGGTTCTACCCATTCTTTTATCTCTCTCTTACTTGCGCTCAACGTTTGAACTTGACTACGGAGAAATTAAACTTTGACCTATCTGTGGAGACTCCATTAGGAGAAACTTTCATTACATCCGTTGTTTAAAAATCTTGCTTGATTCAAGTTGGCACTATCACATTACCCGTTAACCTTATTTCTATAGAGATATTTGCTTTTGATGAGATTTTAAGGTTAACTACTCATCATGCCAAATTGATTGCTTTTAGTAAGGTTGTTAGTTTTCATATTCCTAAGCAACCTCGTTATTCAATTCAAGCAATCAAACCATTGTAGTCAAACATTTTCATATCAAGCCATGAAGTCATTCGTTTATTACGGATGTCAAGTTTTCTTAGTCCATGTTATGGATTTGAATAAAGACACGCCGATTTGAATAATATTCTGTTGTTATTGATTTTTCCGACGTATTTCTCGAAGAATTTCTTGGCTTACTCCCAAAGCCCGATATTAAATTTTGTATCGACTTTGAACCCCCAGACAAAACTCATTTCTAAAATCTCATATCGAATGGCTCCTATTGAACTTCGAGGAGTTAAAAATTCAACTATAGAATTTGGTACTGAGCCTTTATCTTGTGACTTCCTTTGTGGAATTCACCTAGCCTTTACTCTCTGTAGGGACGTCATATTAAATGCGATAGTAAATCGATAGGTGTCATTGTGACGTGCTATCCAAGATTGGGATATGAGTCACGATTGAGAGCAACCTAAGTCGATTATCGAAAGACGTAGCTTTTAAGCTTAGTTGGTTATTATCGGAGATTCGTTGAAGGATATTCTCGAATCGCTATTCCATTAACGCAATTTGACTCGTAGAGATACAAAATTGAATGGAGCAAGGAATGTGGGAAGAGCTTCAAGAACTCAAGAGGAGACTCATTTCAAGACATGTTCGATCATGCCATCCCGGAAAAGCTTAACGTGGTAGCCGAGCGTGATGAGTAGAAGATTATATGCGGAACGAAAGTGCGATGATGTCAGTATATCGCGACAGAGCCAACTTTAATAGAAAAAGTTAAGATTGCTCAAGCCACCGACTTCTAAAGATGCGCGTATGAAGAAGAAAGTACAAGAAGGAGCTATTCCGGAAGCGAGAATTGATGAAGAAGGAATACTTCGAGTCCACTCTAGACTTTGTGTTCCTAACGACTCTGATTTGAAGTACAAGATTATGATGGAGGCACACAATACGCCATTTGCAATCCATCCTGGAAGTACTAAAATGTATCGTGATCTTCGACATACATTTTGGTGGAACAATATGAAGAGAGAGATTGCAAAGTTTATCTCGATGTGTTTAACTTGCCAACGTGTAAAGGCGGAGCATCTAGTACCTAAGGGTCCGTTGCAACGACTTGAGATTCCGGAATGGAAGTGGGAACACATTACTATGGATTTCGTTACGGGTCTTCCTGCGGTTTCTCAAGACATCAATGCTATTTGGGTTATTGTTGATAGATTAACCAAGTCTGCTCATTTTTACCGACACGAGAGACTTATTCCTTGAACGTCTTTCTCGTATATGCACGTAAATGAGATTGTGAGATGCATGGCATGCCAAGATCCATAGTTTTGGGTTAGTTTGTAGAAAGCTATGGGCACAATTTACGATTCTGGGTTTGGCATACCATCCTCAAAGCGGATGGGCAATCGTAAAGGACTACTCAAACTCTTGAAGATATATTAAAACTCGTGTCCTAGATTTCAAAGGAAGTTGGGATAAGTACTTGCCATTGGTGGAATTCTCATACAACAATAGTTATTAAACAAATATAGGCATGGTTTCATTCAAGCATTATATGGACAAAATGTCGTTCTCCAAAATGTTGGGATGAGGTGGGGAAGCAACATTGTTGGGACCCGAAAGTTAGTCGTATATACTAATGATTCGACAACGATACAAAGCGGGCACAAGATCGACAAAAGAGTTATGCGAATCTTCATCGAAAGGACGTGGAATTTAGTGTATGGGATCATGTATTGTTGCGAAGTTGCTCCATGGAAGGGAGTTACAAGATTTGGGAAGAGAGGAAAGCTCAATCCACGATTTATCGGTCCATTTCAAATTCTTGACCGAGTAGGAAATGTAGCCTATAGCCTTGCGTTACCTCCGAAAGTATGTCTCGTGTTCATAATGTGTTTCATATATCTGCATTTCGTAAATATGTGAAAGACCGAACCACGTTATTGAGTTAGAAACAGGACGAGATAGCCAAGACTTAACGTATGAGGAGGTACTGCCAAGATTTTGGATAGGAAGGAGCATGTCCCACGCCAAGAAAGGTCATACCACAAGTTAAAGTTTTGTGGAGGAATCATGCTATATAGGAAATGACCGGGAATTGAAAACGAAAATGAAAGCGAGGTATCCTCACCTTTTCAAAACACCTGCGTACGCACGCCAATTTCGAGGACGAAATTTCATAAGGAGGGAGGTTGTAAGACCGAAATTTTTAAATAAAAAGGAATTTCCTTTATTTTGAAATAGTAAGGGTTGATTTGATTAATGTGGATAGTTAAGGGTTAAATACGCAAATATTTCAAAATAAGCAAGTGGTTATAAAATATTCATTGTTGTCGGGGAATATTCGTTTGGTCGTGGAATATTTAAATCGCTTTGGGAATATTCGCATGCGACGGCAGCCAGCCACCATGTGGGCCCCCCATAACTTGAAGCGATATGGATGAAAAAAACGACAAATATAAGTTGTTTTTAAAAAGCGTAGTAGTCATTCATTAAGTATTATCATTTGAATACCCGGTGGTTAAAACACACTAATACGCGTTGTTGAACAGTAGCACACGGTATTGCACCAATTATTGATTCTTACGTAAGAAGGCACTACTCAATAATGGTTACAGTAATTACTGTTCAGTATTTTATTGAGTTAATAATTGTTGTGTTGATATTTTATATTGCTGTTGTTTCAATAATTGTCATTACACAGTATCTTTCATTATCGAAGCAATAATTCATATTATCTGAATAATATTATTAGATAACATTATTGGCAATGTCTAGAAAGTTACATCTAAGGAGAGGTTTGGTCATCTAATTGGCGCCAGAAGAAGAAAATTCTTATTGGAAAGCCCCTCTTTCCGGAACCGCCCGGTTGTCAATATTGTGATTCGTAATATTATTTGTGAATAATTAATTATTGATTTATATGATGAGGAAAATATTGATTTTATGTGGATATAGATGGAGAAAATTTTAAAATGACAATTGTTTGAAAATTAAAATTTTACTTTTTCTTGATAAAATAATTCATTTAAATATATTATTTTAATAATATATTAACGGTGATATTTTTATAATGAATGTGGGATATATGAGTATATGAGGAGGAAGAGTATTTTTGTGGCATTAAATGTTTAACAAATGTTTTGTGTGTTGGTGGACACAATTATTGACCGAAATTTGATTATAGCCTGTAAAATCGCCCATTTGTGGATTTCGGTTGATTTTTGTTTGGAATTTGGAAAAACTTTCTTCTGCAAAGTTGTAGAGAATTGAATTTCCTATAAAAACTCGCGAGATTCGAATTTTCTGATGAAAGGGCTATTTATTATGAATTATTGAAGTTCCAAGTTCAAAATAATTGATTTTGGGAGTTTAAATTATATTTTGTTAAGAAAACGTTTTTGTTTTTTTTTTGGACATCATTAACATGTGTGGCTGGTGTTTTGACCAAAAGGTGGGCTAAGGAAAATTTGTATAATTATATTAATATTATATTAAATTTTCTGCTTTGGTGTTCTAAGCATTTTCCTATAAATAGGGTGCTTAGGTTAGAATTGAAAATCACAGCAGAAACTGAAGTTTTCTCTATTTCTCTCTCGATATTTTGAGCGTATTCTTGTGAGTATTTTGAGTATACTTTGAGTATTGCTAGACGGTGCAAGTTCCTTCAAAGACTATATACCCTAGATTCTAGCTGTAGAAATCTTGATCTTTCGAGGTAAGGGATATTATTTTTTTGTGATGATATTATTTCTTCAATATCATTATCTTTGAAATGTTGATCTGAAGTTTTTATCAAATTTGGAACTTTTTTTCATGTCTGGGGTTACTATTCATGGGTTACTATTCATGAGTTACTATTCACGAGTTACTATTCATGAGTTACTATTCACGAAAGTTACTATTCACTTAGTACTATTCATGAAGCGTGAAGATGTTTTTGTGGAATTTCTATCTTTTGGTGTTCTGAGTTACTATTCACGATATCGACACTATTCACGATACTCAACACTATTCATGTATACGGCACTATTCACCTAAAAATAAAATTTCTTCTTTTTGTCCAAAATATCTATTCGGATACTAGCCTCGATCAGATCCATGTTTTGATCATTCTTGAATTTTACACCACTATGATTATTTTTGAGGTATTTTTGGGCGTGGATAAAACCAAGTATGAATCCTTAATCCTTAATCCTTGTCATTTTGTTTCATGGATTCGTTTCTTAAAAAAATATTTTCATCATCCTCGCCTTAAATGATGATATTATTGAATATCTTTGGCTGTAGTGCAAAGATGAATGATTTTCAAGAATATCTTTGGCTCAGTAGTGCAAAAGATGAGCAGTGTTGAGATGAACACGATCGATTGATTAATATCTTTGGCCCTGTAGTGTAAAAGATGAGCAGTGTTTAAATGAACATGACTAATGATGAATATCTTTGGCTGTAGTGCAAAGATGAATATTTGATTCGGATGTATATTGATTGATGTTACAGGATAAAATATTGATGATGGACCGTTAAATTCATAGATTATAGTAGATTTCATTCTCTACGTAACTCTTCTATGAATTATTATTTCCGCCGCGAATATTGATCCGAAACTTGTTTCTATTGTATTCTATCGATTTTTCCTCGTTGAAGACTAACGATAATTTGTTGTATATTATCTTAGTCATAATATTCTTTATCGGGCTAGTTGAGCTCACCCTTTTCCTTGTTGTTCCATTTTTCTTCTCGTGAGGCGAGAATATAATGAAAGTACGTAGTGGGGTATGGAATGAAGGTTTTAGAAAGGATTGTTTAGTAGTCCTCACCATTTTTGCAAAATGATGTATCAATAAATGTGATGAGGATTTATTTGAGTATAGATATTATCTAGAAGATAATATTTGTATTCAAACTCAAGGCTTTCTTGTTGTAATAATAAAGTTGTAGTTGTTTCTGTACCATGTATTTGGCGACTCAGAATGGGTGTTGTGTATACCTATTTTGGGGGCGTCACAATCATCGTCTGGGGTGTATCTGTTTGTATGTTTATCATTGACAATGATGCACATGCCTGACATCATTCTGACGATGTCTTATTTAATTCTTCTTTCATCTTCTTCCACTTTGGGATCTGGTACAAAGACTTCCTTCTCCTTTACCGGTATCGGCTTGGATAATAACATAGTCATTACATGGGCAGGCACCTTTACCGGAGACCATACATGCTCAGGAACTGTAGGTGGAGATAATCATCGTGTGGCTGAAGCTGAAGGAATCTGTCTGTGCTTATGAGGATTCTTGCAACTGGAACTAGCAGTATCCGGACCTTGGGTTCCTCCTTGTGCGGAGGATTCAGCATGTATGGGTATCCTTGTACCTTGAGTAGATTGGTGTAGTTATTTAAGCAGAACAATCAAATCTGTGATTTGTTTACTTAATTCGTTTAATTCTTTGCGAGAAACTGGATTAAGATCAGTCTGGTCAGATGAAGACATAATTGGCTGTAGGCTCGTGGCCTTTTTGGATTTTGACCGGGTTGTTGGACCAATTAGATCCCTATAAAAAAGACTTATGTAGTTTAGTCTTAGTGAATGTAGCAATATTACGTAATGTGTCCGTTTAGGAGTATCGTCTTGCGAAACGGATGTCAGTTGAAAAGATAGCATCTTAGTTTTTGATATAAAAGGAAGGCATGTACACATATTCCTTCATATTTTCCATTACATTGAGATTTACATGGAAATAAATTTAAAAGTAATTGAATTTATAAGTAATTGAAATGTGAAAGTATGAAGAAACTCTCCTCCGCGTTTGGTTTATCAGAGGCTTATCTATCTCAGGTTAGTCTCGCGGTTTTTTGGCATGAAGCTAGGTTCTCAAATCATTGCAATTTACTTGACGGGAAATTAATCCGGTCTTTCAACTGGAGCGAATTTGGGTGGTGACTTTCCTGAGCCTCGTTGGAATTAGTCTTCCTACGAGTCCATTAATCAAACACCGACAGGATAGCCCCCTGATGGAGGAACCACACAACATACATTCATATACAGCGTGTCTCACCGTTTATGAAAAATGATGACATGTGCGAAGCACTAATATCACAAGCAGATATAGTGTAAGGCATTAAGCGCAGAAAAATATATGCATTCATACACATTCATCATAAATGTAAATGCAACATCCACACACAAGCAGATAACAGTTTTGAAAAGTTTGTAATAGCGGCTTAAGTCCTCTTACTGGAGTCCCCAACAGAGTCGCCACCTGTCGACGTCGGGATTTTTATTTGTCCCTTTTCGGTACTTGTTCTTTGGTGTTCTAATGTTAGGTGAGATTTGTTTGAAAAAACTAGTGAAAAAGGTCCGACATGTATCATGTCGACGATGGACTGTTAAGAGTCGCCAGTTGGTTTTTTATACGGTTGTACCAACACAACCGAGAAAAGGTTTGCACATTGACCCAGTGATGTGACACTATTAAACGGGTCGGAGAAATCGAGATTCTTTAGGGTCCGGGGACTTGATTATGCGAAAGGAAGGTGTTAGGCACCCCTCAACATCCGTGTTACTACGGTGATCGCCACTTTTCAAGAAACTGTTATATGAATGTGTGTATGGGGGGGGGGGGGGGTCAATGTGCTATTTATATAGAAGTAGTGCGAGGCCTCGTCAAGCACTATATATATGTGGATTTGAATTTGTATAAAAATTCAATTTTAAACAAGATATGGCAGTGATGTTTTGTAAGAAAAAGGTTTTTCAAACCCTTGTGCTCAATAGTAATTGAAACCTTTTACACTCCCATTTTAAATTAAGTGTTCGACTTAATTGCTTTTAATTTTCGAGATGCGAAGCATCTTCGAGAAAATAATATACAAAGCAGTGCCGAACTCCTCGTGGGTATGAAAATCATCTGAGGAAATCTAAACACCGTGAATAAATTTACCAGCTGCTTACAGCTAAAAATGTCCATCACGGGAACCGAATCTAGATCCAGTAGACTGAATCTGTGATCACATGATTCCTAGGCTCATATGATACCGCAGTTGATATGAAAACAGTAAGCATGTATATATATATAAAAGCTATAAATATATATATACAGACATGATCAGCCAACCCGAAACACCTCCATGTGGGATCAGAAATGTAAATAAAGTTGTAAAAGCAATCAACCACCACGAAGTAAACTCCAGGTGGGACGAAAAGTAAATATATATATATATATATATATATATATATATATATTAAAGTAGTAAACGCTCCGGATGTAAAATCCAGGCTCATCGAACAAAGTTTGGCACACAATTTATATATATATATATATATATATATATATATATATATACGAAAGCAAGTAAACGCTCCAGACATAAGTCTAGACTTAATCGAGACATAACTCGATAATGTTAGTCCATAATAAAAATATATTTGTATAAGTATATATATATATATATATATACATATAAACTGAAATGAAACCATGGACCGAAGTCCGGGCATACACACGCAAGACGACTCTCAACGTGAAGAATGGTGTGTGCAAAGATGAAGAGAAATGCTTCAAAGTGTGTGAGAAGGCTTATAGTGGGCTGCCAAAGAAGACTTCTATAACTTTAAGTGGATGAACACTCGACTCCCGCCGGTAGAAAAGTAGCTATATATGAGCTTACAAGTGTTTAAAATGAGAAAGCACTCAGTTTAGTGTGTGTACAGAGCAAATTGGACAGGGCTTCCTCACCTTTTCTCTCGCAAATATGGCCACCCCAAGCCCTCTATATATAGAGGGGGTAGCAGCAGGTGTACCTGCGGCTAGAAACAGGTGTACCTGCGGCTGCCCGCGGTGCCTCGGGCAATGTGGGTCCCATTATCTCGACGTACGTGCACTCGAACAACACGCTTTTCACTCGAACCTTCATAATTATAAATTCGGGAGTCCGATGGAAGCGTACCATACCATTCCAGAAAGCTCTTTTTGAGAGCTACGTTATGACATAGGATTTGCTCTTTTTTGATTCCAGGAAGATGGGTCCATGACCAAAATGGCATTTTCGAGTTTTCGTCAGGTAGTCCGTTTGAGCCGTTTTGCGTAGTTTGCACTCGGAAGTTAAGATATGGTTCTTGTGGGACTTCTATTGAAGCATTTTGAGTTTAAATGTTTGTATTTGATGTGAGTTGAAGTTGAGTTGGCAAAATGACCATTTTGCCCCTCCCGGGGTTGTTTCCGATTTTCGCATAATTGTAGCAGTCTTTTCTCAGGGTTATCTCTTAGGTTGACCTGATGTTGACTTTGACTATCCTCAGGGTTATCTTTGACGTTGGCTTGATCTCCCGGGACTATCTTTAGGCTTTGATCTTGATCCCCCAGGGTTATTTCCTGGCTTTGAACTGATTTTCCCGGGGTTATCTCCGGGGTTGGAAACTGGATCTTCCGGGGCTATCTCTAGGGTTGGAATTGATGTTGTGGTCCTCCAGGGTTAACTCTAGAGTTTAAAAAAGACTATTTTGTCCTCATGCATAGTTAGTAACAGGAAAACAAAATTTCGAGTGTCTACAATGATCATTGGGATCATCATTCGGTAGTCCCCCAAACTGAATATTGGTGCACATTTGAATGGTGCCCGACTTGATCTCAAAATTATTAGCTTGGATGGCAGGCCTAAGAATGCTCTCCTGGAGATCATCGATATGAGGCATAATATACTCCCTCAAAGACTTTTGAAGTTCATCAGCCATTATGATAGGAGCAGGTATGTCCTTAGATTCTTCTCTGTGCAGTCGTCTGTATGTCTTTAGATTCTTATCAACCTCGGGATCGAGAGGTATTATGTTCCGACCCTTACGAGGTGGCATAAACAGTGAAGACTACCTGAAAAGAGAGTTAAACAGAAGAATCAGTTTAAACTAAGATTGTACTGACTTAGAGTTAATATTGAATAACAATTAATATTAAGTCCCCGACAACGACACTAAGAACTTGTTGGTCGATTTCGCTATTGCTAAATCGCGCGCAAGCATACGCGGTCCACAAGTAATATATGAAAGTAGAGTGTCGAACCCACAAGGACAAAGTTTTAAGAGAATACAAATACTAAGGTAAAGTCATTACTTATCTTATTTAAACAGGTAAAACAAGATGGTTGGTTAAGCTATAAGATTAAAACTCTAATAATAAGAGAAGCAGTTGTGCTAGGAAGTAAAGATAGGACTACAAATCCCCTAATGTATCACCTAATCTCTTAACTCTCCAAGTTACAAACGAATCGAGGAATGGTCAACTGAGAACACTTACTACGCATAAGCTTCTGTCGAAGGCCAAATGCACATCCCTAGCGAGATAAATCATAATATGTCTATTGGTGATTAAAACTAGGCCAAGGTCATTAAGCTAAGTCTCAAGGCCGCATAAGGCAAATAGAGATATGTCTATCCTATTAGCAGTTTATGCACACATTCCATTGGCATGGTCATAACAGGTGTTATTGTATTTAAAGATAAATAATAACATCCATTTGTCAATTTCCATTATTATCAATACCAATTACTCTATTAAGCAATTAATCATTAAGTAAGAAATACAACAACCCATTCCAAAATTATTCATTAGATAAAATAGGAGAAAAAGTTAATTAAGCTAAACAAAAGGTTACATTGCAATCCTAAAAATGGAGTTAGTTCATAACTATGGTACTAACACACATTTTTAATACATTCAACATGATCAGTAATACACAAATAAATGGGAGATTTGGAATAATAAAACTCATGTTTGGAAGTGTTATGTCTCCAAATCTTCTCTTCACTGCGTAATAGCTTAGCTGCTGTCAAATGTAATAAATCTCCCTCCTTGAAGCACAACTTCCTTGTCTTCTAGAAATTTAAGACTGTATGTACTATTTTTCTAAGCTACATTCTGTCTAAAAATCTATCGTAGGCGGCTGAAATTAAGTATATCCTTTTTCTTTGTCTTTAGGTCATTTAAAGCCCCTTTATTGCTCGGACAATGAGGCTAACAGGCACATGCAAGACGAGCCTTTGTTTAGCAAAGTGGTATGCCATATACCACATGGACATAAAAAGACCGGAGGTCGTACATTGCTTGATCATGATATAGGGGCTTCAACACAAGGCAAGACAAAGTCGAGGTATTTGAACTAGCGTTGGGCATGGCGCGAGGGCGCCAGACGTAGTGATAGAGGAATGCCGAATAATAGAAGGATTGCCTAGCATTGGCGCGGCGACGCGGGCTCTATAAGTAACCTTGGCGCTGCGGCGCCAACACAGTGAAAATGACCTATAAGCTGGAAAACATCTGTAAAGCCTTGCATCATAGAATTTAGACAAAATAACGACGAAATATAAATAAAAGCTAACTAAATAACTGAAAACAGGCAACAACTTAAGCTGCAAAGGATCTGATTCGCTGGTATAAATCCTACTCATCAGTATACATCACCCATCTTGAGTCGTCAAATACATGGTACTGAATACAAATACAAACTTAATTATACAACATGAGCTGAGAGTTATTACACGAATATTGTCTCATAGACAATATCCAAACTCAAATTCAATCCTCATTACATTTATTATCACACTAAATAGTGAGGACTACTACAACAATCATCTCGGACCATCACTCCGTTCCCCGACTAGTCTCGGCTACGTTCTCATTTCCTGAAGAGAACAATAAAAACAAAAGGGTGAGCTCAACTAGCCCAGTAAGAAATATTATGAATAAGACAATGCAGATTAAATTATCGTTAACCTTCAACAATGTTAAACTGATAAAATATAATAAACATCAAGTTTAACTGCAACGGAACAAACAATCCATTAGAAGAGTCAAGTAGAGCATGATATCTACTATCTTCTATGATTTAAAAAGTTTATCATCAGTTTTATCGTTGAGACTCAGCCTAATAAATAAACCACATCATCAAGTCATCCTTGCACTACAGGCCAATGATATTCATTAGTATCACGACCACGAATTATCCATGCACTACGGGCCAAGGATATTTGTGTTTTCAACAATGGTCATGATCATGCCAACAACTGTCCATCAATGCACTACGGGCCAATGAGGACATTTACCATATCAATTATAACATTACATGCTATGATTATACCGAATGTTCCCTGATCATAATCATACCGATCAATAGTCCATCTATGCACCATGGGCCAAAGATGACTTTCATAACAATATAAGCATGAGGATGATGACAATGATATAAGAATTAAATTAAAAAAAAGCAAATAATAAATTTTAAAGATTTATAATTTAATTTATCCGTAATTCAAAACGCCCAAATTATCAACATGACATTGCGCCAGGAGTAAAATTCAAGAGTAATATTGTGTCAAAAATGATTTCGACCGAAACGAAATCAATTTTTGTCATTAATAGTACCCCGAGTGAATAGTAACTGAGTGAATAGTATCCCGTGAATAGTACTTCGGGAATAGTATCCCGTGAATAGTACTCCGGCATAAAAAAGTTAAAACTTATCAAGAATGTTCAGAATAATATTTTCATGAAAAGATACTGGATGAATCACAAATTTTAAGGATATTCTACTAATTTCATGGAGTACAAAAGCCAAAACTTAACAAAATGAGTGTAGAATTTGAAATCTGAAACGAAATAATATTACTTACATACTACAAAGTATGGAAGAAAATATTATTTCTTACGAGTATTGAACAAAAATAATATACCTTACTTTAAAAAAAAGAGTATTCCAACTAGTATAGCGGGGATATTCTTGAAGAAAACTTTCAATGTTTTTTACGCTCAAAGCTTCTTACAACTCTAAAGAAATACACTCAATACTAGAGAAGAAGAATTCTCTAATTCTGGTGTGATTTTCAATTCTAACAAAACATCCTATTTATAAGAAAATGGAAGGGGTACTGTTAAGAAAGAAAAATCACGGACGAAATACTTTTCAAATTCACGGACGAAAAAAAATCTTCAGACATTTGCTTTTTCAAAGTATTAATATAATAATCAAATATAATATAATATATTCTATTTTTCATATAAAACAAAACTTATTATAATATATATATAATATATATATATATATATAATAATTCAGTACTCCACTCGTGACTCCTCAGAGTTTCCTCCTCCCCCCATTTTTTTTCTTCACTTGTGGGCCCCACCTGTCATTATCACACACACATTTATTATATATACATATATTATATATATATATAAGCAAAATTTACAACAAACACTTCATAAAAATCCCCTCAATATTTTTAACAATATTTATTCATCATTATTATAACTCGTAATATTAACAAACTGATCGTTCCCAGGAAAGGATTTCTCCCTATTGGCGGGCAATTAGGTGACCAAACCCCTTTTCTCGACATAACTTTCTAGACATTATTAATTATGCAAATAATAGTATGAATAACTTGTCATCTCAATTATTGATTTAATAATATAAAATATTAACAATAATTGAATCAAATAACGTGAGATACTATACAGCAAAAACTATAGCAATAATTGAATATAATTGAGTGACTTCTCACGTAAGCATCAATAATCAATACCGTGTGCTACTATGCAACCACACGTATTACTGTACTTTTATCATAGGGTATTTCAACAGTTAACGGTAAAACTTTCGCCGTTATTTTTATAAAAAGATAATTCTGTCATTTTCTAACTCTGACAATAATTCCGTTGTGGGGTCTACCAATGATTGTGCCGTCGTACGAATATTCCCTGTTAAAACGAATATTCCCCGACCAATCGAATATTTTATAACAACTTGCATACTTTGTAAAATTGATAAATATTACCCACAACTATAACTTTATATCAAATCCACACCATAATATTCAAATATATATTTCGAGAAAAATTAATCTTTATTTATGAAAGTTGGGGTATTACAGTATCCATGGTTCGTGAGTTCTATGCAAATGCCAGTGCCGATGGTCCTGCTGTTGTTCAAGTCAGGGGCGATCAGTGGTGTTTGGAAGCCAAGCCATCAATGCACTTTTTGCGACACCTAGCTATGAGGGCAGGGATTATTTGGAGCAGGGACTGCGCAGCTACGACCTGGATGATATTGTTAGGAGGCTCTGCAAGCCCGGGACAACATGGAAAACAAATGACATGATGGGTGAGAGGACCAGTTTCCTGCATTATGCACTCAGTCGCTATGGGAAGGCATGGTTCGGTTTTATATGTGCCAACATGATCCTGACTCGTCACCTTATCAACATTACTAAGGATAGAGCGATCCTATTATTCTCCATTGTCATGGGTCTAGACGTGGATATCAGAGTTCTCATTCATGAGTCCATCCTGAAGGCGATCAAGAGTACCACCTCTGTGGGACTTCCACATCCATCCTTGATCACCCGACTGTGCAAAAGGGTAGGTATTCATTGGGGACCAGAAGAGATAGCTTTGCCACCCATGTCAGTCATCGACCATTAAGTCATCTCTCGCTTCAATGTATGGGATGGGGAGGCCTCACATGTTAGAGGTGAGGGGTATGAGCCACCTACTGAACCGCCTCCTACATCAGAGGCCAAACACTCGTAGCCACCAGAGTCAGGCTCATCTTCACAAGGACTATTGGTAGAGATTATGGCATCCCTCACCCTGCTACATCAGAACCAACACGCCAATGCTCAAAGGCAGCTGAGGCACATAGCGGCAGTTGCCCAGAGGCAGGACATCGCGATGCAGTATCATGCTAAGCTGGTCAACACTATGCAGAGCATCTACACTATTTATAATAGCAAGGATTCTGATTTCATGACATTCCAGTTCCCTGAGCCTCCTGTTTTCCTACCATACCCTCCACCATCACCACCCGCAGAAGCTGACGAGGATAATGATGATGCCGAGTGACCAGACTTCAGGGAAGCCCTCTTGTATTAATTTATATATGCTTAGCAATGAGGGCATTTCTCTTCTTAAGTTTGGGGGTATTATGGTTTATCTTTTTTATTTTGTCTACTGTCATGATAGGTTGCCATATCTTAGTATTTTGCTTATGTTTTTATCAGTATTGTAGTGTAGTCATGTATGATCTGCGTTTTGGACATCATTTTGGGCTTTATTAGCCTTTGGTATTTTTTTTCGGTATTATTATGGATGGATGCCATGAATTGTTTCTATTATTATGGATGGATGCTTTGATTATTATCAGCATGTTTGTTTGGTTTATAACCATCTTTTTGGGGCTTATACAGATTTGTATGCTTGTGCCATGTTAATGGTTTTATTACCCTATTTTGAGTTGTTATTATGCAAGGGTTTTATATAAATCATTAATTTTTTATTGTGGCTAATGAAAAGAGCTAAGTGATTATGTCTATCTCTTAGAGTCGTGTCAAGCATGTGTGAGCTAGGGGTGTTTTCAATCGATAAGTGTCGACGTCGCGATTTTTATTTGTCCCTTTTCGTTTTCTTGTTCTTTGGTGTTCTCATGTTAGGTGAGATTTGTTTGAAAAAACCAGTGAAAAAGGTTCGACATGTATAATGTCGATGATGGACTGTTAAGAGTCGCCAGTTGATTATTTATATGGTTGTATCAACACAACCGAGAAAAGGTTTGCACATTAACCCAGTGATGTGACACTGCTAAACGGGTCAGTGAAACCGAGATTCATTAGGGTCCGGGGACTTGATTATGCGGAGGAAAAGTGTTAGGCACCCCCCGACATCGGTGTTACCACGGTAACCGCCACTTTTCAAGAAACTGTTATATGAATGTGTGTGTGTGTGTGTGTGTGTGGGTCAATGTGATGTTATTTGGAAGTAGTGTGAGGCCTTGTTCGCACCTATATACATAGGGTTTGTGTAACGATTGAGAAATTTGTAATTTAAGTTAAATATTTATTGAATTAGATAAATATTTTAAGTAATTTATTTATGGAAGAAAATAAATAATTGATGAATTGTGATGAATTAATTTGGTAAGTAAATTAATTAGTGTTAATTTGACTAATGATAAGTTTTATCTAATGGATTTAATTTAAGGAAGTAATTAAATTAAATCAATTGCTTAATATTTAAGGAAATAATTAAATTAAATGAATTGTTTAATTTAATGGAAATAAATAAATTAAATAAAGTGTTGTGTATAATTTATTAATTAAATTAGATATATAATTATTTATTAATTATAAGTATAGTGATAAAAAGATTTTTATTATTATTATAAGTTATTTAAATTAGCTAAATTAAAGTTATTTAAATAACATGTGACACAAACTAACTATATAATATAAATAATATAATAATAATTTGGTTTGGGAATTATGTGGTTAGCCAAACATGGACTTGTGGCCTTTGGCTTTTTCCAACTGACGCCTTTTGTTATTTTCTAACGAATGAGAACGTGGGATTATGGTCAGTTATGTTTTCATCGCATCTTTCTAAGGTTAGCTATCAAAAGATAAACACAGAGGAGAGGAGATTGGGAGTGAGACCTTGAGAGAATTGTGAAGAAATTCTTGAAGTTTTCCAAAATAAATTCAGTGGTGATAACAAGGGTTTCAAGCAAATTGGAGGTATATTATCTAAACCTTAGTATTATATATATTTATATACATATATGAGTTTACGACATAATTTATATGTTCTGTGAATTCGATTTTGTTGAATTGTTGCTAGACAATTGAATTGTGATGATTATATGTGTTGGTTATGTTTGAGTTTGTATGTAAACAAGAATTCGTGTGCTAATTACAGTTAAAAAAAGAAGAAAAGTAATGTCAGCATATATTTTCAACATGGCTTGTGAATAGTACCAATTTTAGTGGCCAATTTGTATACTAAACTGTAAATTGAGTCTTGTTTGTGCTAGCTTATTAAGAAATGAGCATAACATAATTTGAATTAATTGTTTTGGTCAAGTATAGAGATGTCAATGATGATTTTTGTGAAGAAGTTCGAAAAATGGAGTTTTAGTATAAAATATGAAATTTTGAGAAATTAAACTAGTTTTAGTTGATGTTAAATTGTGTTAATTGGTTGTAAATGTTAGCAAACATGTTTGTAATAGTCTGTACCAATTGTAGATGTTAATTTCACTGTTTAGTGGGTGAAATTCGTGTTAGTTGGGCTAAAAACGGGTACTGTTCATGCCGAGCCAGCGTTTGTATGTGTGTAGCAAACAGAATTACTGGTGCTAAGGCAAAAAATGCGCAATGTGAGCACCTGGTTTTTCTACGATGAGCACCAAAGACAAGACTTCACTTCACCGGTGCGAAGGCAAGGATAACGAATCGCAAGGTAGTGCCTCGAGCCCTGAAAATGACTTCTGCCTATTTGCAGGTCATGTGTAACGGACTTGTATTAGCTTAGCATGCATGTTAATGATGTTAAGACATAATAGAAACTACAAAAACAAGATTGTAAGATGTTGTAATTCAAAGTGTGAAGATTTTAAGTAATTATTTAAATAAGTTAAAAAAAAAGAAACAAAAAGTGATGTTTTCAAAAGTTATAGATAAACGATAAGGTTTATGTTGATTAATGTGTGATTTCAGAGGCGTTAAATATGTTAACCTAAATGGTTACGTTCTAGGTTAGAGTTATGACCTAAATAATGGTTTAAACCCCTAAAAGCTAATATTCATTCAACTAATTGTGATTGCAATTTCAATGATATATGTAGGGTAATTGAAGATTATATTACATTTATGTAGCTTACAAACAAGGCAAGTTCTCTAACTCTACTTTCATAATTGTGCAAGTTCTCTAACTCTACTTTTATAATTGTGCAAGTTCTCTAACTCTACTTTCATAATTGTGCAAGTTTCTAAACTTTAACTCTTTACACTGAGCAATATTATTGATTCTATTCTTATATACGATTGATTAAGCTCTTGTAACCTAATTTGTTACATCGAGCAAGTTTCACTTTTCTAATTATTATACAAAGCGTATATTGTTCTAATACGACAATTCAAATGAGATTGTTCTAGCTCTTTTGATCATAGTACTTTGTATGTGAATCATGTTTATTCAGTTATAAATTGTTAATATCCGATCTTAGACTTTGATAGCCTTGTTCAGATATACACTCTTGTATTAAACCTTTATTGTTGAAATTTAAATAAGTGTTCTAAAATTCTAGAAACACTGATAAGCTAGTTCCAAACTAAACTTTCTTTAGTGCGGAAATTCTAAATTCAAACTGAGACGAACAACCCTAACATAGGGTATTTTGTACGTGTAACGTTTAGATGTTTGTGCACAATACATGGTACAAATGGCTGATCCCCCCTGAGTACGTTAAGAAGAGTCTGTACAGTCTAATGATTGTTAAGCTTAAGGTGATAATACCTAAACACCGTGGACATAGTTCGTTGTCTTAAGACCCTCAGATAATTAAAGTTTGAACTTATTTTCTATTTTGATTCGTAGTACAAGTTCTTTATTATTCAGTATTCGCTGTTCACTCTCATGTTGTTATTATACTATCTTTATGTCAGTGAGCAATTGTTTGCTCACTGTTGCAATTAAACAATGCAGCTAAAGTTGAAAGAGGTGATGATCCATCTACTAGCAAGGGAAAGGGCAAGATGTCTAAGTGATGAAGAATTAGTTAATGTTTTTTTAAATGCTTGAAGTTTTAAGACTCGTTTTATTTTATAATGTATTCCGCAAACTGATGTAATAATTTTAAGGTTAGATTACCTGGGATTTATTTTGAGATTATGATGTAACCCTTTAATGGGAGAGATTATTGTTTAAGTTATTTAAATTATGTCTTTATCCTTTGATTATAGGTAGTTAGATATAATAGTTTTTGATAAGTGAGCACCAAATTCGGTGGAAATGAAGTACCCGGATTTGGGGGTGTCACAGGTTGGTATCAAAGCCTTAGGTTATGAACCTTAGGTGAGGAAACCTTAGGAAGTAGCCTTTAAGAAGTTAGAAAATATATAGGTGATTAACTCTTATCGGGTTTTAAGGAATGGATTGAGGTATTCATTGAAGTTAAATAATAAAAGACATCATGTGCTATGTGTTAATAATTTATGTGCTCGCGAGTATCGAGAATACTAAGTAAAACTTAAAATATTTTATTGTCAGGATGTCTGACGAATAATGATCCAGTCCAGCTAGAGAAGTGATACTCCAGGTACCTAAAGATGACGAACCCCGGGATATTCACGTAGTGCGGGAACAGTTAATCCAGGAGGATGAGCCTGTGACCGATCCCGAGGAGTATAGTCATGAGAAGATAGAGGAGGATGATGATGATGAGGATCCTGAAGAGTTTCCACCAAACTCCATATCGGCTAAGATGTATGATGCTTTGTATGACCGTAACATTGAGTTACAGGATAATGTTTAGGAGATGAAGGAGATGGTTGAGATGCATCACGTTGCGTTGGAGCAGAAGGATGTAGAGATTCAGGAACTTGATTCAAAACTCGAAAACACAGAATGGGATCTAGTTCATACCAAGGGTCAGCATGAAGACCTGTTGGAAGTGAACGAGAAGATGAAGACTGACATGGAGAAATTGAAAGATGACTTCGAAGAGGAGTCAACTAAGCGTGCAAGAGCAGAGGATGCTTGGGTGAAGGCGACTCAACGTGCAGACCGTGCTGAGGCTAAAGTTCAAGTGAAGAAAGCCAAGATGAAGGAGATGGATTATACTTTTAATTCTGCAAATTATAGGGCCCAAGATCGAGTCCATTATTACCCACCTCAGTTTGAAGACTCGCCGTGGTTCGTGATGGATCGTAGGACGGCGTACCGTATCATGGAGGAAGAGCGTCGAGAGGCCTTACGACGTCTTTATATGCCTAGATAGAATAGGGTGATAATAAAATGAGGTTAATTATGTGAATAAATAAGTTGTGAATCCCATATTTTGAGATAAATAAAGGGATAGTATGAGTATGTAATCCTGAAACTGGTTTAGTTCAGAAAAATGGATGTTTATAGCAGATATGTTATCTTTAGTATGTTTAAAACTTTATGAATGAATAAAATATTAGAGTTTATTTGAAATGTTGTGTTAAAGCTTCAATCTTGGAATGTTTAAGTTAAATTTCAAATACCCAAGAAGTTGAGTAATGAACTAATAAGCGTATATTTGAACAGAAAATCCCTCATAGAAAAAGACAACCACGTCAACAAGCACCTCCTGAGGGATCTACTAATAATAACAACATGACCAACGCTAATCCGATTCAACAGTTGGTAGCTCTATTGACGGGTGCAATTACGAATCAATCGCAAGCTCAGGTCACAACTTTCAAAGAATTCAAAGCGGTTGGACCGCCAGAATTTCAAGGGTCTATGAATCCAGTGGAAGCCCAAACCTGGATCATGGAAATGGAGAAGGTGTTTAACGTTGCTAGAGTTAATGAAGATCAGAAGACTGCGTTTACAACGTTCATGCTGAAGTTTGAAGCTAGCTACTGGTGGCAAGCAAATTAGATTCGTGGAGGTCAAGGAGTGATAGCGTGGGATAGATTCAAGGAAATGCTTTTCGAAATGTACTTTCCAGCGAGTTCTCGGAATCAGCTGGAAGTGCAATTTCTTGAGTTGAAGAAAGGAACAATGACGGTACCGGAATATGCTGCGAAGTTTAACAAATTGGCAAGGTTTGCCACATATCAAGTCAATACGGATGAGCGTAAAGCGAGAAGGTTCGAACAAGGATTGAAACCCTGGCTGTATAACAAGGTATCAATGTTCCAGTTAAATACATTTATGGCTGTATTAGAAAAGGCAATCATCGTAGAAGGTGGAAGCGATGCCTTGACCAAGTACAATCAAGAATGAAAGAAGAGGAAGAATGATAGTGAAAATAAGGCTGGTGGAAGTAATGTTGGAAGTAACAATCAGAAGAGGAAGTGGAACGAGAATTCGACTACGGGAGGATAGTAGGGAAGTCAGCAGAAGAAAAAGTTTGAAGCTTGTGCTACTTGTGGAAAGAATCATACTAGGGTATGTTTGAAGGGAAAGCGAGTGTGTTTTAACTGTGGTCAGGAGGGACACATTGCACCGAACTGTTTTAGTCCAAAGAAAGGAGCATGTTTTACCTGCGGTTCGAAGGATCACATGGCTCGTGATTGCCCTAAAAAGCCAGCGGGGAGTGCAAGTGGAGGAAAGGGAAACATCAACGGCGGTGGTGCATTGACTATCACTGGACCAACTCAGTCAAGCCGACCTACTGCAAGAACTTTCAATATGACTGTGCATGATGTTGTTCAGTCTAAGGATGTGGTGTCAGGTATCATTCCGATTAATGGTATTAATGCTTATGTACTGTTTGATTCAGGTGCTACTTGTTAATTTATATCCGATGAATTTGCTCAGAACTTAGATTTGCCTCAGGAAGAATTAGAATTTCCCTTAAGCATAGAAATTGCAAATAAAGAAGTGATTCCTGTTAGATTCGTATATAAGAATTATAAAGTGGTTATAAAGGGTCAAGAGATGAGGGTTGACTTGATACCAATTAGACTTGGTGAGTTTGATGTTATACTGGGAATTGATTGGTTATTCAATCACGGAGCAGTGATTGATTGCCAAAGAAAGTGTGTTAACCTTATGACTCCGTCAAAGGTTGTGTTCTATGGCAACAAGTCACCTCGACAAGCAAGTTGTCTGATGGTGATACAAGCCAAGAAGTTGTTGAGATAAGGATGTGTAGGATACTTAGCCTACATAGTCTATACACAGAAGAAAAGTGCGAAGTTAGAAGAGATACCGATCATAAGAGATTTTGCAGACATATTTCCAGACGATTTACCGGGTCTTCCGCCAGATCGACAAATTGATTTCGTGATTGATTTAGTACCAGGAATAGGTCCGATATCTAAGGCACCATATAGAATGGCCCTGGTGGAGATGAAAGAGTTGATGGTGCAACTACAAGAATTACTCAACAAGAAGTATATCCAGCCGAGCATATCGCCGTGGGGAGCGCTAGTGTTATTTGTTAAGATAAATGATGGATCGATGCGGCTCTGCATTGATTACAGAGAATTGAATAAGGTCACGATTAAAAATAAGTACCCGTTACCAAGAATCGATGACCTGTTTGATCAACTGAAGGGTGCGAGGTATTTTTCAAAGATAGATTTGAGGAGTGGTTATCATCAATTGAAGGTGAGGCCAGAAGACGTACCAAAGATGGCATTCAGAACTCGGTATGGTCATTACGAGTTTCTAGTTATGTCATTTGGTTTAACCAACACACCTGCATCTTTCATGGATTTGATGAATAGGGTGTTTAAACCATTCTTAGACAAATTTGTGGTGGTGTTTATTGATGATATCTTGGTGTATTCTAAGACCAAAGAAGAACATGTGGAACACTTAAGAGTGACGTTGGAGACATTGAGAAAAGAGAAGTTGTACGCAAAATTTTCATAATGTGAGTTTTGGATGGAACGTGTACAGTTTCTCGGGCACGATATTGATAAAGACGGAATTTCGGTAGATCCATCAAAAGTTGAAGCTGTAGTAAACTGGGATCAGCCGAAGACACCGTCAGAGATAAGAAGTTTCTTAGGGTTGGTAGGTTACTATAGGCGTTTAATTCAAGATTTTTCCAAAATCGTGACCCCGTTGATGAATTTAACCAAGAAGGCGGTTAAGTTTGTTTGGACGGAGAAGTGTGAAGAGGTTGAGCTCAGCACCTGTGTTGTCGTTGCCTGATGATACAGGAAATTTTGTGGTGAAAAGTGACGTATCGTATAAAGGACTAGGTTGTGTGCTTATGCAGAAAGAAAAAGTTATTGCGTATGCATCATGTCAATTAAAAGATTATGAGAAGGGGTATCCGACTCATGACTTAGAGTTGGCTGCGATGGTGTTTGCCTTGAAGATTTGGAGACATTATCTTTACGGAGAAAGGTGTGAGATATATACTAACCATAAAAGTCTGAAGCATATCTTTACACAAAAAGATTTGAACATGCGACAAAGAAGATGGTTGGAGCTGATCAAAGACTATGATTGTGAGATTTTCTACCATCCTGGAAAGGAGAATGTTGATGCTGATGCTTTAAGTAGTAAGGGACGAGAAAAGTTAATGTTGTTGACTGCTTAGGATAAGTTAGTGTCGGAAATGGCTAAAATGGAGTTGGAAATTAGATACCTGACAGAAACTGATGAAAAGTTGTTCCAGGTGGGAAACAGTTCAACGTTGGTAGATAAAGTGAAGAATGCACAAATTCAGGATGAAGACTGTGACAAGATAAAACAGAAAATAGCTGAAGGTGAGGAAACAAATTCAAAATCAATTCGGAAGGGTTACTTAGATTCGAAGGGAGAATTTGGGTTCCGCCAGTACCAGAAGTTAAAGAGGAAGTTCTGAGTGAAGCTCACAACTCAAGATATTCGATTCACCCTGGAAGTACGAAAATGTACCAGGATCTTAGACATCATTTTTGGTGGCCGAATATGAAGAAGGATGTGGCTGAGTCTGTGGCGAAATGTTTAACTTGTCAGAAAGTTAAAGCTGAACATCAAAGGCCAATCAGATTATTGCAGCCATCGGAGATACCAGAATGGAAATGGGAGCATATCACAATGGATTTTATGGCAGGTCTTCCAACGACCCAACAAGGTTACGATGCAATTTGGGTGATTGTCGATCAATTGACGAAGTCGGCTCACTTTTTGCCAATCAAGATTAGATTTACCATAGATCGGTTAGCAAAACTGTACGTGAAGGAAATCATTTCAACACATGGTGTACCTGTGTTATTGTAATAGACAGAGATCCACGTTTCACATCTAATTTCTGGAAGCGTTTACAAGAATGTGTGGGAACACAGCTGAGAATGAGCACAACGTATCATCCTCAGACCGACGGACAAAGTAAGAGAACTATCTAAACACTAGAAGATATGCTCAAAGCATATATAATGGATTTCAAAGGAAATTGGGATGACCATCTGCCATTGGTTGAATTTGCTTATAATAATAGTTATCACGCGAGTATTGGCATGCCGCCTTACGAAGCGTTATACGACAGAAAATGCAGAACTCCGTTGTGCTGGGATGAGGTAGGAGAAAGTCAACTATTGGGTCCAAAATTGGTACAGCAGACTGTCGAGATCATCAAAGTGATTCGAGCAAGATTAATAGTTGCACAAGATAGACAGAAGAAATATGCCGATCAGCACCGACAAAATCGGGAATTCGATGTTGGTAGTTATGTTTTCTTAAAAGTATCTCCCTAGAAGGGGAAAATTTGATTTGGCAAGAAAGGGAAATTGAGCCCTAGGTTTATAGGACCTTTTGAAGTGCTTCGCCGAGTTGGTGAAGTGGCGTATGAGGTAGCTTTACCTCCAGAGTTGGAGCATATTCATAATATTTTCCATGTCTCGGTATTGAGACCATATAAGCCTGATTATAAGCATGTTATAGAATATGAGCCCTTACAGTTTGAGAAAGATTTGTCCTATGAAGAAGTCATTGTTCAAATTATTGACTGAAAAGAGCAAGTACTGAGGAATAAAGTGATACCTTCTGTTAAGGTAATCTGGAGAATCCACAATGCTGAGGAGGCTACGTGGGAACATGAAAACGTTATGATGAAGAATTATCCTCAGTTGTTTGCTTAATTCTGTATAGCGATTCGGGGGACAGAATCTTGTTAAGGAGGGAAGAATGTAATGAATAAATTTTTTGAGTTGTGATTTTGGGGATAGAACCCTTTTAAGGAGGGAAGGATGTAACGATCGAGAAATTTGTAATTTAAGTTAAATATTTATTGAATTAGATAAATATTTTAAGTAATTTATTTATGGAAGAAAATAAATAATTGATGAATTGTGGTGAATTAATTTGGTAAGTAAATTCATTAGTGTTAATTTGACTAATGATAATTTTATCTAATGGATTTAATTTAAGGAAGTAATTAAATTAAATCAATTGCTTAATATTTAAGGAAATAATTAAATTAAATGAACTGTTTAATTTAATGGAAATAAATAAATTAAATAAAGTGTTGTGTATAATTTATTAATTAAATTAGATATATAATTATTTATTAATTATAAGTATAGTGATAAAAAGAATTTTATTATTAATATAAGTTATTTAAATTAGCTAAATTAAAGTTATTTAAATAACATGTGACACAAAGTAACTATATAATATAAATAATATAATAATAATTTGGTTTGGGAATTATGTGGTTAGCCAAACATGGCCTTGTGGCCTTTAGCTTTTTCCAACTGACGCCTTTTGTTATTTTCTAACGGATGAGAACGTGGGATTATGGCCAGTTATGTTTTCATCTCATCTTTCTAAGGTTAGCAATCAAAAGATAAACACAGAGGAGAGGAGATTGAGAGTGAGACCTTGAGAGAATTGTGAAGAAATTCTTGAATTTTTCCAAAACAAATTCAGTGGTGATAACAAGGATTTCAAGCAAATTGGAGGTATATTATCTAAACCTTAGTATTATATATATTTATATACATATATGAGTTTATGACATAATTTATATGTTCTGTGAATTCGATTTTGTTGAATTGTTGCTAGACAATTGAATTGTGATGATTATATGTGTTGGTTATGTTTGAGTTTGTATGTAAACAAGAATTCGTGTGCTACTTACAGTTAAAAAAGGAAAAAAAACTAATGTCAGTATATATTTTCCATATGGCTTATGAATAGTACCAATTTTAGTGGCCAATTTATATGCTAAACTGTAAATTGAGTCTTGTTTGGTAAAGTATAGAGATGTCAGTGATGATTTTTGTGAAGAAGTTCAAAAAATGGAGTTTTAGTATAAAATATGGAATTTTGAGAAATTAAACTAGTTTTAGTTGATGTTAAATTTTGTTAATTGGTTGTAAATGTTAGCAAACATGTTTGTAATAGTCTGTACCAATTGTAGATGCAAATTTCACTGTTTTGTGGGTGAAATTCATGTTAGTTGGGCTAAAATGGCTCTTTGTTCATGCCGAAGTCTGCTGCGTCATTTGTGCACCAACGCGAATCGCTACCGGTGCCAAGGCAAAAAATGCGCAATTATTGCTGCCATCGGTATTTTGTAGTCGAAGCATAAGAATTCAAGAATTAATGCAAGGCTAAGGCAAGCAAAGACGTCAGTGGCTGTAGTCTGTGCTCGAGCCCAGCAAATGACTTACGCCTATTTGCAGGTCATGTGTAACGGACTTGTATTAGCTTAGCATGCATGTTAATGATGTTAAGACATAATAGAAACTACAACAACAAGATTGTAAGATGTTGTAATTCAAAGTGTGAAGATTTTAAGTAATTATTTAAATAAGTTAAAAAAAAGAAACTAAAAGTGATGTTTTCAAAAGTTATAGATATACGATAAGGTCTATGTTGATTAATGTGTGATTTCAGAGGCGTTAAATATGTTAACCTAAATGGTTACGTTCTAGGTTAGAGTTATGACCTAAATAATGGTTTAAACCCCTACAAGCTAATATTCATTCAACTAATTGTGATTGCAATTTCAATGATATATGTAGGGTAATTGAAGATTATATTACATTTATGTAGCTTACAAACAAGGCAAGTTCTCTAACTCTACTTTCATAATTGTGCAAGTTCTCTAACTCTACTTTTATAATTGTGCAAGTTCTCTAACTTTACTTTCATAATTGTGCAAGTTTCTAAACTTTAACTCTTTTATATTGAGCAATATTATTGATTCTATTCTTATATACAATTGATTAAGATCTTGTAACCTAATTCGTTACATCGAGCAAGTTTCACTTTTCTAATTATTATACAAAGCGTATATTGTTCTAATACGACAATTCAAATGAGATTGTTCTAACTCTTTTGATCATAGTACTTTGCATGTGCATCATGTTTATTCAGTTATAAATTGTTAATATCCGATCTTAGACTTTGATAGCCTTGTTCAGATATACACTCTTGTATTAAACCTTTATTGTTGAAATTTAAATAAGTGTTCTAAAATTCTAGAAACACTGATAAGCTAGTTCCAAACTAAACTTTCTTTAGTGCGGAAATTATAAATTCAAACTGAGACGAACAATCCTAACATAGGGGATTTTGTACATGTAACGTTTAGATGTTTGTGCACAATACATGGTACAAAGGGCTGATCCCCCTGAGTACGTTAAGAAGAGTCTGTACAGTCTAATGACTGTTAAGGTTAAGGTGATAATACCTAAACATCGTGGACATAGTTCTTGGTCTTAAGACCCCTCAGATAATTAAAGTTTGAACTTGTTTTCTATTTTGATTCGTAGAACAAGTTCTTTATTATTCAGTATTCTTTGTTCACTCTTATGTTGTTATTATTCTATCTTTATGTCAGTGAGCAATTGTGTGCTCACTCTTGCAATTAAACAATGCAGCTAAAGTTGAAAGAGGTGATGATCCATCTACTAGCAAGAGAAAGGGCAAGATGTCTAAGTGATGAAGAATTAGTCAAAGTATATTTAAATGCTTGAAGTTTTAAGACTCATTTAATTTTATAATGTATTCCGCAAACTGATGTAATAATTTTAAGGTTAGATTACCAGGGATTTATTTTGAGATTATGATGTAACCCTTTAATGGGAGAGATTATTGTTTAAGTTATTTAAATTATGTCTTTATCCTTTGATTATGGGTAGTTAGATATAATAGTTTTTGATAAGTGAGCACCAAATTCTATAGAAATGAAGTACCCGAATTTGGGGGTGTCACAGTTTGAATTTGTATAAAAATTTAGTTTTAAATAAGATATCGTAGCATCCCCAAATCCGGGTACCTTTTTACCTTAGATCTGGAACATCTTTTCTACAACTATTCCGAAAGATATAAACATAAATTGTTTATACAATAAACCTTTACACATCATTCCCAAGGTCTACAACCTTAATTTAATACATACCTTCAATATCTTAGAAGATTTACAATGCTATTTTCGTCAGAAAATTTAATAGATCTAACTGCAACATAATTTAATCTTGCACTTTGACTTTGCTTCTATCATTATTCGAGATTTCATCTAAATCTGAAACTTTAATTATGATATAGCAAGGGTGAGCAACAAATTTGCCCATCAAGTTTTAAATACAATGAAGATATATCATGATTGAAAAGAATGAATAAGCTTTCAAGTTTTCAACAATATAATAATTGTGAAATAACCTGAATCAAGTTTCAATAATTGCATGACTGAATCAATAATGTTTGAAGGTCAACAATGACCATAAACAATTTAACTGAACCTTATAGTAATGAAGGTGATCAACCTTTCATACCTGATGAACATATGAAACATATGTGCAAATCAAAAATCAGTATAGATGTGAATAATTAACAACAATTATTCACTAACATGCTTTGAACATACAACTCAAGTTTGAGTTAGAGAAACTTGACTGTACCGCTGATTACCGCTAAGCAATCTAATTTAATCTCGCATGAAAGACCTATCAATTATAAGATTGATCTTTTAATTAGCATAACAAACATGTTAACTCATAATACTATTACTTTATCCATAGATATCTAACACTTAATCAAATATTAGATAACATTTTAACACACCAGTATTATTATCATCATTTGATAATTCGTTAATCACTATATCATATCCATTATGATTTAACACTCTCATTTTCATTTCATAAGTTATTCTTTAACATCTAATAAGTCAAATACTTATCCAGCTACCTGGATTCTAAATATAGCAACCAAACTGCCAATCCAGCAGACTAGATTCCAAATCCAGCAACCTAAACTACAATCCAGCTAACTGGATTCCAAATCTAGCAACTAGATTACAATCCAGCAAGCCTGGATTCACCAATCCATCAATCCAGCAAGCTGGATTCTAAATCCTTCAATTTCAGTAAGCTTCTTTTCAATCCAGCAAGCTGGATTCTATATGCTTTTCACGAAAATAATAAATCAGTTTATTATTTTTCTATCTTTTGTCCAAACACAAATACATATATTTCATACACAAAAAGTATTTTTCCATTATTTTCTAACTTCCTTTGGTATTTTTCAAAAATCATTTTTAGTCAATTCCTTAAGAAATTAGCCCCATCATGCTTAACTCCAGAAATTCCCATCTTTTGACACAATCTTATACATGTTAATGTGACACTCCAGTTTAAATTTCGTGGCAATCGGAGTTATAGAACTCCGGTTATAGCAATTTTTGTCCAAAAATCACAAAAAATTGAAATGGTCATAACTTGGTCATTTTAAGTCGGAATAAGCTCATTTTTGGACAATAGGTACTATATGCCATATATTTTCATGTCCCGAAAGGCCGGAATTTTTCTCGCAAATTAAATTGCCGAAACAGCCCCTAGAAAAGCTTGGCAGTAGCTATTTGGCGTTTTACTGTTTTGGAGTCCTTTACGAAAACTTAAATAAAATGAGATCTATAACCCCAATTAATGATCCGTCAATTTTTTTGGATTCATATCTTTCCGATCTATAATTGTCATCTATCACAATCCATATTTGGACATGTTAAGCTCCCAGAAATTAGCCCAGAAGTGGCTGGTAAAAACTGTTGTTCTAACAGTTTTTTAGGTTTGAGTAGTTTGGGATAAATTCCATAACTTGCTCATTTTTAAACCTAATTGAGTGATTCCAAAGGGGTTTTATCCTTAATACATATATCTAGCATCCCAAGAAAATAAATCACAAATATCCATCATAGATTTCAAATAAATTAAAAGCTAGATCACACTTTAGAGTTTAAGCTTTCCGGAAAATTCTATGTTTTTCTATTCCTTTTGATTTCAATCAAATCAACACCCAATATGTGTAGATCTAAACATAAAATACTCATCAACATGGATACCCATAGTTTTTTTTTAGTTTATAAAAATAAATCCAAGCTTTGATTTGGAAAAACTAAAATCAATTACATAAACTAATTTTAGGATTTACCTCTTTTCTCAAAATCTTACCTCCTTCTTCTTCTTCTTCCTCTTTCCATTGAGGATCTTTCTATCTCTTCCTTTCTTCCTCAAGGGGCTGTCGGCCCTCTCCTCTTCTCTCCCTCTCGGTTCCTCTTTTCCGTTCTTTTTTTTTCTTCTTTCTCTTTGTTCTCTTTTTCTTTCTTTCTCTTTCCTTTTCATTCTTATTTCCTTTTTATCCTTAACTTCTTTCTTTCTTCCACTTACCCGGCCACATGTGCCCTCTTATCATCCAATTCATATTTTATTTAATTATTAATTTACTTAACAAATAACTAGATAGCTCCTCCTTAAGTGGATCAAAAATTGGGTCACTTATTAATTAAATTCTATTGGGCTTGACCTTTTATTATTTTGCTTACTAACAAAATAAATTTGGGCTTTCACCAAAAAACGTAATTGGGTCATTATAATTCTTGTCCCACACATAATATATTGGGCTGGATTAACAATTTAATCGCCCTTAATCACTTTATCCGCAAGTCACATGATTAAATAATTAATTAGACTTGTTTAAATAATATAACATTTTAGTCCATTAAATCTAATTCTTTTAGACTCTCTTTAAATTCTTGGGCTATGACCTTATTATAGTCCATTATTTTTTATTTCATTCCATTCTACCCTTATCATTTAATTATGGTTTTTATTTCTCACACTAGAAAATAAATTCCTTACTTATCCTTTTAAATTTAAGTAACCCAACTAGACTTGGTTATAAAATTAATTATTTGAGATATATAAAATAAATCTCTTAATGTTAGTATATATATTTATATACTAATTTTCTCCCATATTATAACCTCTTAGGTTATTTAATTAACACACCCAATATATATATTAAGTTACATAACTTAATTCTTATTTCACTTTTATATACAAAATAAATGTATTCACATTATATAATGTATATTTATTTAATCATATACATAATTCACATAATCATAACATGCTTCACTTCTAACTCCAATTTTGACATTTTTCTATAAAAGTCAACTGTTGACTTTGACCAAAAAGTCAACCTTGGCACATTTTGTATTAATTGTCCTTTCTGACTAAACTTGACGTTCCGGACGCAACCGAGCAGTCCGTGCTTTAAAATTCTATTTCTAACTAAAAATTTGAGTTTTAAATTACTCCATTTTTATTGCTAATCATATTAGCTAATAACTTTAAACTTATTTATCTTCTTATTTGCCAATCAAGGCCCACATTCAAGGTATGTTAATTACTAACATAGTTTTATCTTCATCCTTATATCATTAACATAATTCATTATTCCTCTTGCTAAAATATTTATAGCACATTACTAAGTATATATATTTCTATACATATAATCATCTTCGCTTAACCTCATAACATCTCTTCATGTGAAATCTTATCTCCTTAATAAAATTTCCACATGTACTTATATAACATTTCCTAGACTATTCAGTTCACATTGAATTTATAGGTATCGTAATACCTTATTCTTAATATTCCTTCAAGTACATATTAATTCATTTCTAGGATTTAGAAATTTTATAACCCATATTTTCTCTATTCTCATTCGAATATCAAACCATATAGGTTTTACTTGAAAATTTTAAATAAATCCTCAAATTCTCTTCTAGGTTTTATTCTTTAACCTTCATTCTAGTCATTCAAGATTTTATAAATTTTCGGGTTGTCACAGATATGGCAGTGATGTTTTATAAAAGAGGTTTTTCAAACCCTTATGCTCAATAGTAATTGAGACCTTTTACACTCCCATTTTATATTAATTGTTCGGCTGGATTGCTTTTAATTTTCGAGATGCGAAGCATCTTCGAGAAAATAATGTACAAAATAGTGCCGAACTCCTCGTGGGCATGAAAACCATCTGAGGAAATCCGAACCCCGTGAATAAATTTACAAGCTGCTTACAGCTGAAAATGTCCATCACGGGAACCGAATCTAGAAACAGTAGACTGAATCTGTGATCACATGATTCCTAGGCTCACATGATTCCATAGTTGATAATAAAGTAGTAAGCAGGTATATATAAAAGCTGTAAATATATATATATATATATATATATATATATATATATATATATATATATATATGATCACCACTACAAAGCACCTCCATGGTGGATCGAAATAAATAAATACAATTTGTAAAAGCAATCAATCGCCACGAAATAAACTCCAAAGTGACGAAGAGTAAAGAAAGTCAGTAAAAGCGGCCAACCGCCAAGAAGTAAACTCAGTAGGACTAAGCGTAAATATATATATATATATATATATATATATATATATATATATATATATATATATATATATATATATACAAAAGTGTAAATGCTCCGGCATCAATTCTAGGCTCAATCGAGGCATAACTCGATAATGTTAGTCCATATATATATATAACCTGAAATGAAACCACGAACCGAAGTCCGGTCAAACACACGCAACACAACTCTCAACGTGAAGAATAATGTGTGCAAATATGAAGAGAAAGGCTTTAAAGTGTGTAAGAAGGCTGTAACGCCCGAGAAAATCGGATTTTTAGGAGAATTAAAATTTTATTTAATTATGTGGATTAAATGAATTTAATTGATTATTTATGGGAGCAAACTAGTTGAAGGTCGTTCTATGACCTAAACATATCAGAACATCGTAGGATTTAGGCTACGTGATAGAATTAAAGTGTTTGAATTTCCAAGACGAAAATAAAAGCTTTTTGAGAAATTTTTCGAAAAACATTATTCACGCATTTCTGCTCGGGAATTATTTTTGAACTTCCAAAAAATACGTAACGATAGAATATCGATGTGAGATGGGATATCCAATAATATTACAGTTATGGAAAATGCAGTTTTTCGCCTGCAAACTTAAAACATAATGTTTAGGGAAAGTGACTTCCGAGAAGGAATTTAAAGCGCGTACAATGAATTAAGTAATGATCGTATAATACGTAGGTATTGTACGAAGTAACGAATATGAGTACGATATGAAGTATTATACGAGTGTGTATGAATGATGGTATGTCGTATATGTTGAATAAGTATAAGAGTTGTAATACGAGATTAATACGTAAATTATACGTTACAAGGCTTTAAGCCAATTGTAATGGATTTGTGGGATTTGTTAAGGATTATGTTAGCCCAAGTATGGAAATAGTTAAGTCCAATGTGAATTAATATGCAAGCCCAAGAGTTTGTAATGGGAAGCCCAAAGTAATTTAATTCAAGTCCAACTGATTAAGTTAAACAAATTAAGCTAAAGCCCAAAGTAAGAACCAATGGGTTAAGGGTTGGTTTAAACCCATGGGGCAAACCATGGATGACCCAAAGTGGTGAGCAAGTAAAGAAACTTAAGGGCAAAGTGTAGTAATGACCAAGTATACTTAATGGCCAAGTGTTGTGGGGAAGAAGTAACTTAATGATTAAGCAAATGGAGTAAGGAGCAAGCAATGGATAAGTGTTGTGGTGAGCAAGTTTACTTGATGGCTAAGATAGGAATAGTAAGGAGGTGGCTGGCTTTATGACCATTGTGCCCTCATCTAGGATTTCCTATAAATAGAGAGCTTAGGAGTTCATTTGTTGTTTTGTTTCATTTCATCCAACTTAAAGTTGAGAGCTTATTTTCTTGAGAGAATAAGCACATATAAAGTTAGACTTCCTTTGTTAGATTTTCAAGAAGCAAGAAGAAGATTAAGGTGTAGCAAGTGAACATCAAAGGGTAAGATCTTGAACCTTGATTCTCTTTCTTTTCCATTGATAGAGAGGTGGGTATTGGTAGAACTAGTATGCTAAGGAATGATAAATCAAAGGGCTTAAGTCTTAATAAGCTGTATAAGTCATGAATAAGTTATTCGTAATCATATAAGTTAAGAACTTGTGAAGAACAATAATGAATGTATAATAACTTGTAAGAACTTGTAACGTGTTTACATTAATAAAGTTAGTATGATAATAAGAACAAGAAGAATGGTTAACAGTCATTAACCATAATGAGTCAGTATGAAAAGGAGACATAAGTCATGAGAAATGGAAATATAAGTATTTTATACTTTAATAAGTTACAAACTCATCAAGAATAAGTAATAACTTATCATATTTATAAGTTAATGAAGTATATATGTCAAGAGGTTAGTATGATGAATTAAATCAATTTGAAATGAAGAACAAATCTTAAGTAACGAAGTTTTCTTAGAATTCACACGATTGGACGATAATTGTCTAATTCGTGAAATTTCTGAATGGAAGTCAATTTTGATATTGAGCTTGGAAACATTGGTTTTAATGGAGACAAGTCATATTTGGCATTATAGAGTTGCGGACTCGAAAATGGCCAGATTCTGACTTAAAACGAAGAAACGAGCGTTGAACGTTCACGAACGTTTATCGTTTTCGTTAAGAATTGACTAATACGTGGAATTTTAGCAAAAGAAGTCAAATAGATAAAATTCTTGCATGAAAACGTAGAGTACGTAATTTGTGAACCGTAGGCTCTGGAACGAGCAAATTCAGACTTATAACAAAGAAGTTACGAGGCCGGGAATCTCATTAAAAGAAAAATTTGTCAAATTTATTTCTTGCACAGAGTCCACGCCGCGACGCGACTCCAAGCCTAAATGACCGTGTGCATGAGCCAAAGTGGCATGTGTCCCCTACAAACTCGCGCATGAAGGCGATTAAGTAACAAAGAGACTCATGTGGCATGACATTGAGTCCCAGTGTTCAAGCCAGTAATGGGCGACGCCACGTCATGGCATAACATAGCAACATCATGGCGCCACAAATAGCTTGAATTTTAAAAAGCTAGAGAAAAAGAATGGTTTCAAGTAGAGGTTGAAGGAAATTGTTTAGAAATGAACTAAAGGACATAATAAAACATTGTTAAGTCATAACTAAACCTCAAGTGTGATAACTTAGAGTTAAAGAAAGTTGATTGAATGTGAATGCAAACGGTATGCAATAAGCGTACATAACCATTGACGTTAGTTAGAAGTCGTGAGGAAGGATGATTAACTCGAATCGAGTTGTATTAATGAAATAATTTTAGTTAAGTTATAAAACGGAAATAAGTTGGTAAGAACGATTTTAAAGCCGGAACCAATAAATAACAAATCTAATATATGATTAGATTGAGAAGTAGGGTAAGAATCTTTAAGAACCATGTATGTTCATTCATGACCTAATGTGGTAGTTATTTGATTTTGTGTTGTAGATACTGTAAAGACTCAAAGGAAACGTAATTATACTGTAGCAGACGTTGACGGCAAGTTTTTCTTAAACGCTTGTCTAACCTTCGTGTTAGCCAGGTTTTCAAATGATTCAAGTTATGAGAAGCATGTATGGTTTTAAAGAAAGAGTCGATGCCAGTTTTAACTCGGCTAGACTAATCATGATAGATTGATTGATATATTTACAAGTCTTTCAATATAGAACTACTAACACTATCCTACGTCAATTGTTGGGTACGGATTCAAGGTAAGCCTGAATATAAATAAACACATGTATTTTCATCGAGTATTCGATGGGCACGTGAGGTTGCCACAACTTAAACGTATACACGTTTAATGAATGTAGTGTTGATCAACATAGAGTACTATAGGCCGATCACCTATAAGTGCTCAGAAGATACGCCGGACTTACGGACTTCGTGCCGGGTTGTCCTTTTCAAAGAAATTGTGAAACGCTCATGGTCTTGGACCAGAATTGATGTTTTACTGAATATTATTATTGTAAAACATTTTGAAGGAAAAGGAATGCTATTTTGAGTTATTGATAGTACTTCGTAACTACTATCCAGTTATTGAAGATATACGATTTCTATGTTTCAAGCATGCTTTGAAAATGAAATTGTTGTACTTGTTGAGCTTGTTATGCTCACTCTTGCTTAAACCATATGAATGCAGCTTAGACCGAATGAACCGAAGGATTCTTCAAGGATAAAGCGCGAAGGCTAAAGCGAAGTTGTAGATTACCTATGTAATAGTATAGGTTTGTAATGATAATATTTGATATTATGATAAGAACAAATGTAACGGTTATAAAGAACCTGGGGAATGGTAGTATTGTTTTGGAATATATATAAGACATATTCGTTCTTTTGAGGCATTTCAATTGAATGTTTGTGTGAACTGTAGCACCGTGGAGCACCATATGTCAGGTTAGAAGAGACCCGGATTTGGGGACGTCACATGTTGGTATCAAAGCATTAGGTTATAAAACTTAAGAGGGGAAAAACCTTAGGCTAATAACCTCGTTAATGAAGAGAAGTCCGAAGAAATTAAACTTGAGATTTACTTAAGACGAATGAGTTAATAAGGTATTAAGGAAACTCAGTACTGAAAGATTTAAAAGATGGAAAGTAACCCTAAATAAATTAAATGTGATTTGTGATAATACTATTGTGTATTATGTACTAATCAACATGTTATGTGTTATTGTAGGATGTTGATCGATATCTTGATGTATAGAGATATACACGCGGTGAACGTAGACCTTGTGAACAGAGTGGAGCCAGTACCCATGCTAGCGGCGGAGGTACCATTAGTGATTTTAGAGTCGGAGACTGAGGAGTACTTTTCTGAGGAAGAATACTCTGAGGGAGAGATGGATATAGCGTCATACCTTAGTATGATGAACGATGTAGAGGAAGAAAGAGAGGTAACATCGGTTACTACGGTGGTACCTACACTAGAGTCATTACCTCCAGATGCAATGGAAGCATTGTATCTGGTAGCGCTTGACAGGAATGTGCAACTGAGTACAGTTGTGCAAAAACAGAATGAAGAGATTAGTGCTCTTTATGTAGCGTAGGAGTCTGCAGAAGCAGATTTTGAGTCAGAGCATGATGAGAAGGTGCTCATGATAAATAAGGCTAGGGATTTTAAGAAGGAGGTCGATGAGCTTCGTAAAGAATTGGGGGAGAAGGACCGGAAGATAGCACAGATGTCTTACATCCATGAGAGTGCTCATAAGGATTTGAAGCTGAAAGTTGCTTGTTATTCCAATGAGTCAGGACAGACTCGACATACCATTAGTCGGGATACTTATAAATAGCGATCATGAATGAGAAACACGAGGATGCTGTTATGCATTATTAGAAGTTTAGAGTTATAAATATGTGTGTAGTGGCGTAAAACCCTCTTTTGTTTAAAAGGGTAGTCTTTTTGTAAATCCTAACTTTTGTGAAGTTCAATCGCGGGATATAAATGTAATAGCTTTTGGCTATGGAAAACAAATTGTAAATAGTTTCAAACTATAAAGCAGCATATGAATATAAAGAAGTTTTCTTTTAATATGCTTTGTTATGGTATGATTTGATATGTGGCGAATAATAATGAAGTAAGTAAATAGATAATAATGAAATTTTATTTGTTTAATTAGAAAATACCGCCACGTAACGTAATCAAGAAATGTAATCACATGAATGATAATCAATGGGGTCAAAACAACCCTATGCAAGAGTTCGTTAATTTATTAATGACTGCATTGAACCAAACCGGGGGTAGAGTACCCGCATAACCTAGTGTAGCTAGAACGACTACCTTTAAAGAATTTAAAAGCGTAGGTCCGTTGGAGTTCAAAGGAACGACGGACCCAATAGAGGCCCAGACATTGGTAAAAGAAATAGAGAAGGCATTTATTATTACAAGCGTAGGTGAAGCGCAAAAGACTTCTTTTGCGACTTATAGGATAAAGGGTGAAGCCAACTTTTGGTGGGAGGTTCACCAGGGTGGGACTAGAACAGATGTGGTATTATGGGAACACTTCAAGAAGGTTTTCTTTGAGAATTATTTCCTTACAAGCATGCAAGAGAGGATGGAGATTAAGTTCTTAGAACTTAAACTAGGGGACATGACGGTTCCCCAGTACACGGCCAAATTCAATGAATTGGCAAGGGTTGCTCCACACCAAGTGGACATTAAGGAGAGGAAGGGCTCAGAGGTTTGAGCGGGGCTCAAACCCTGGCTCTATAGTAGGATTACGGTGTTCCAGAGGGTTTCCTATGGAACCATTCTGGAGAAGGTGTTTATAGTAGAGAGTGGTAGTGAGGCAATACCACAAAGAAAGAGAGAAAGAATGAGAGCAAGGGAGAGGGAGGAACCAATGCAGAGCTAGTGGCAGTAGGCCAAAAAGAAAGAATTTTAACTCTGGGAATACTGGGGTGGGACAAAGGGATCATAATCGTAGGATCAAAGTGTATAAGACATGTGGAAACACTCATCTAGGAGTATCTATCCAAGGGATTACAAGTACCTTTAAACATTAAGGTAGAGGAGGAGGAAATAACTTTTGTTAATTATATTCGTGGAAATTGTTTCATGAATAATAAAGGTAAGCAAGTATCGGTAGGTAGGTATTAATAAAGTTGAGAGAATTTGAAGTAATTCTCGGTATAAATGGGTTGATTAACCATAAAGTTATAAAAAATTATTATAAGAAAAGTGTGAATCTTTAATTTTTTAGAAAATCCAAGGTAGTAATTTAAGGTAATAATTCGGAACATCATTGTTGTCTAATCATAACACTAGGTAGGAGTATTTTAAGGAAGAGGATGAGTCGTTTACGGTTTGCGTATCGACTATTGTAATAGGAGTAAGTTAGCAGTTAAGAGTAAATACCCATGGCCATGAGAAAGGATGATTAACTCGAACTGAGTTGTATTAATGAAATAATTTCAGTTGAGTTAACAAAAGGAAATAAGTTGGTAAGAATGACTAAAGCGGAACAATAAATAACAAATCTAATATATGATTAGATTGAGAAGTGGGGTAAGATTCTTTAGGAACCATGTATATTCATTCATGACCTAATGTGGTATGTTATTTTATTATGTGTTGTAGAGACCGTAAAGTCTCAAAGGAAACATAATTATACTGTAGCAGACGTTGAAGGCAAGTTTTTCTTAAACGCTTGTCTAACCTTCGTGTTAGCCAGGTTTTCAAATGATTCAAGTTATGAGATGCATATATGGTTTTAAAGAAAGAGTCGATGCCAGTTTTAACTTGGCTAGACTAATCTTGATAGATTGATTAATATATTTACAAGTCTTTCAATATAGAATTGCTAATGCTATCCTACGCCGATTGTTGGGTACGGATTCAAGGTAAGCCTGAATATGAATAAACACGTGTATTTTAATCGAGTATTCGATGGGCACGTGAGGTTGCCACAACTTAAATGTATACACGTTTAATGAATGTAGTGTTGATC
>CM035169.1:69641580-69708498 GCA_020205615.1 Panax quinquefolius | reverse complement strand
TGTTGAATGATCTCGGTTAAAGTTTGTACGTAGTTTCAAAGTTTACATATGGAAGTGATATGTTGTTATTATTGGTTCAGCTTACTTCACAACTGTTGATTCGTTGTAGAAGTGTCTTTCAAAGAAAACATTAAATTCTTTTTGCTAATACATATTGTTGTTATTACTTGTCAGCAATCCAATGCTCATTCTTGCTTTAAATTTAAATGTTTTCGATTAAGTATGATCAACTTTGAAGGCTCGATCAAGAACAAGGGAAAGGAAAGTATGCTAATGAGATTTATAATATGTTGTGTAATAGTTATAGTTTATTAAGACAATGATACTTATTATTTATGATGTAATGAATGTTTAAAGATCTCGTACCTGGGAGTAAACTTTGATGCATATGTAAATTAAGTTTGAACTTTATATTAATGTTATTATTATTAGCATTATTCAGCTTATAGAAATGGTATCGTGAAGCACTGAGTTTGGGTTTCAAGTACCCGGATTTGGGGGCGTCACAGGTTGGTATTAAAGTTTTAGGGTTAGAAACTTTAGGTGGGATCGGCCTTAGGCTATAACCTCAGAACAGAGGGAAACGTTGAAAATACAAGTAACTCATATAGAGTTTAAAAGGAGATGAATTAATTAAATTCATCGTTGAACAAAATAAAAGATAACTCTTACAAAACTATTGTTTGCTGTGTGTATATATTATTTACTAATCAAGATAAGTTGTGTGTAGATGTCAGGTGGAAAAGAATTAGGATACCCTCTGATCGTAAAGAAGGAGCCGATATCAAAGCCAAAAGCTGAAATAGAGGCTTATAGTGCAGACAACCTTGATGAGGTGGTGGTATTGGAAAACGTAGTACCAGATCCGAAAATGGTGGAACTGACAGATAGTGATTCAGACACTAAAGTTGGAGCTGATCAAGCATCAATTGAAGTACAGAATCTGAAGAACAAGGTTTCTTCTCTAGAAAAGTTGTGGGAAATAGAAAAGCTACTAAATAACCAATTGCGAAAGGCGTTAATAGAAACTATGGAAGAACAAGATAAGCTTAAAATCCAAATTAATCAAATGGGAGCCGAAATCAACAAATCGTGTGCAGCTCCGAGCAAGAAAGGGAAAAGAAATATGAAAGACCGTGACTTAGGAAATTAGTAGGATTAGTAGTTGATTATGTATGTTTAATAATATACGGGTGGAATGTAATATTCTCAAACTTTTGTATAAGTTATTACAGTAATTCCCGATTTGTGTGGTCACAAAGGGATAACAGTATGTGTTATGTTATGTAAAGTACTTTGAATTAATGAATATGAATCAATGTTTCATTAATGGAATAAGTTTTGTATAAAACTTTGTGTTACATGTTAAGCATATACAATAAGGTTTAGAATATAAGTTAAATTTATGATTTTATGTAATCAGATAATGTCGCCAAGACGTCAAACACGAAATCAAAGGGGCGTAAGAATCATCAACAACGCCGAGGACAACCATGAGACCCAATGCAAAACTTTGCGAATATGGTAGCTCAAAGCTATGCAACGTGAGGAATACCAAATAGCAGAAACCGACCAGAACAATCGCAGCAAACTTCAAAGACTTCAAGGCAGTAGGACCACCAGAATTCAGGGGAACAACTGACCCTATAGAAGCCCAAACATAGGTTAACGAGATAGAAAAGGCATTTGTAGTTGCTAGGGTAGATGAGGGGCAAAAGACCTCTTTTGCCACTTATATGTTGAAAGGGGAGGCAAACTTTTGGTAGGAAGCGAATCAAACGAGGGCAGGAGAGGGAGTAATTACTTGGGCTAGGTTTAAGACTTTGTTTTTCAAAAACTACTTCTCACGCATGCAGGCTAGGATGGAGGTAAAATTTCTGGAGTTGAAAGAGGATAACATGACTGTTGCGGAGTATGCCGCAAAGTTTAATGAGTTGACTAGGTTCGCTCCGCATCAAGTTGATACGGAGGATAGGTAGGCAAAAAAGTTCGAGCTAGGAATAAAACCCTGACTCTACAACAAGGTGGTAGTGTTGCAAATCAATACTTTTGCAACACTTATGGAAAAGGCTATCATAGCTGAGGAGGGGAGTGAGGCCATAAGCCACTACAACAAGGAGAAGAGGAACAAAAGCAAGGATGTAGGAGTTGTGAAGGTTGAAACTAATAGTGGGAATAGGGGTGAGAAAAGAAAGGGGAATTATTTTGGGAATGTTCAGGTGAAGCGGAAGGTGTGAAGAAAGCAGTATGCGATGTAAAAATTATGGGAAGAATCACTCTCTGGCGAGTGTCTCGAAGGGTAAGTTTGTATGTTACAAGTGCAAGGCGGAGGGTCATATCTCTCTAAGCGCCCCAACCCAAGGATGAACAATGGATGTTTTCTATGTGAATCGAATGAACATAAGGTGAGGATTGTCCAAAGAGGAAAATGGAGGCGGGGAGTGTAACCACGGGAAAGGAAGCGGGACTATGACAATCACAGGACCGACTTCAACCAACAAACCAACCGCACGAGTCTTGATATGACGGTCCGAGATCTCATACGCGCGGTGAGAATGGAACTCCAGGTATTATTCAAATAACTTGTATATTCTGATATATATGATTTTCCTTTATATAGCAAATTATTTTATAAATAAAATTTTGAGGGAGGAATTTGAGTTCTCTTAGAAATAAAATTTCCATTTAATCAGAAAGATAAGTTTTATATGAATAGTTAAAGATCAGTTTGATCAAATATGATCGAGATCTACTTGCAATGATTGTGTATGTTATGTACCCTTGTACGTATGAGTTTTAAAACAGTGATTCCGGGGTAGGAATACTTATAAGGGAGGGTGAATGTAATAACCCAATATTTTCTATTTGAATAAATAAGAAATTTTTGCATATAAATTTTTTATTATTATTATTTTAAGATGGGAATATGTGCCAAGTAATGTGTATGTATATATGTGATAAAAAAATTATTTATTACATGAATAATTTCAAATAATTTTATTTTAGAATTATTGATCATTATAACATATATACTTATAATAATTAATTTTATAGTAGAAATGTCTTTATTATTTATTTTCTATAAAAATATGATTTTATATTATTTAAATAATATATGAAATGATTATTAGAATTATAATAATAAATATTTTATTATATGAATTTGTTCAGAATATTTAAGTTAATTATTTTAGCTTAATTATTGATGTTAGATATGAAAGATAAATTAGATATGGAATCCAAACCCTAAATTTGGATTGTTATCAAGGGATGAGAACAATAATATAATATTAATTATATTTTAATTTTTTAGTGCTATAAATATGTACTGTAAATGCGTAGACTGATAACGGTGGGCCAAATATGGTAAATTATGGCATAACCCTCATATCGTGTTATTAAACCCTAATTGTTAAACTCGGTTATGAGTTCGAGACTGTATAGTAATTGTGTTATATGAATTTTACTGTGTATTATATAATTTCTGTAATTAGGAGAAACCCTAATTATTATTTGAAAAACCTAATTTGCTAATATTAGAAACCCTAATTACTGTTTTAGTAAATATAATGATAATTAGGAAACCCTAATTGTTAATTTGGGAACCCTAATGATGTTAAGAAACCTAATTATTTAAACCCTAATTTTCTAGTAAAAACCTAATTTGTATTAAAAATCCTAATTTAATTAGTGTGTTTAAAATTAAAATTTTATTACACTTTAATTTTTAATTGTCCAAATCCTAGAAATTATTTGGGAAACTTTAAGATGTAAAATCTAGTGATTAAACCCTAGATTTAATAACAGTGGACAAGAATACCCTTGAAATTAAAAATAATTACCAAAATACCCTTTTGTCCCATTAGTTGAATTATTGGTTAGACAAGATCTAGCAAAAATCTGGCCAGCCACCCTAGACCTACCTATGAGCCTATAATCTATAACACATCACATGATCAGCCATCCCATACATGCATACAAGATTTGCTAGATTTAAGAAAGAGAAAGTGCTCATTTTTGGCCTAAACTATTCACAAGCACTTTGCCATTCTCTCTCAAGCTCAAACCCACGAAATTCTGGTGTTAGATCAGTCCCCAATCAATCCCCACGAACACCAATATCAGATCAGAAGAACAGAATCAAAATCAAAGCTTAGAAAAGGTTCAAAATCCTAATTTAAAAATTCTATGATTTGATGTTATATCTTATAATTGATTGTTAAAATATGTTGTATGGGGTGTTAATCAATGATATGGGTTGCTAGATGTTAGATCAATAACATCTAGAGGCTCGGATTTGAAGTTTTAAAAAAAATCTGGTTTTTTTTTTGATGTCTGACAGTGAATGTCAGGCCTTGCATATCTCTGTAGGTTTTAGAGTTTTGTGTTTTAAGTGTTGGATCGTGTAGTATGATGTAATATCTTGAATCTAGAACTTGAATCATGGTCATATCTATTGTAGATTAAAAGATATTCGTGGTCAAAGTGAGTTGACCGATCAGAAATTCTGAGTTTTTGGGCAACCTAGAAACCCAAAATTTCTGATAGTCATATTTAGAGCTTCTGTTCTTGCTGATCCGTTATAGTATGGACATGTTCTTGTTATATACTTGTATACTTACATGAGTACTACATATATATGTTTTTATATTACCCAAATACGTAACAGAATCGAATTGAGAGTTGGTCAAACTTGGGTTGATTTAAACCGCTTCAAGAACATTTCTGAAAACCCGAAATGTTCAAGAACGATTCCCGGAGGGTACTTTGATGACCCATATATCTTGTTTGTGTTGATGTTATGATGATCCGAGGATATGTTATTGTTCCTTGTAGTGTATACTAAAGATTTGACCCATTAAACGATATAAACCATGACCAGAACATAAAGTAATTCGAACATGAAAGTGATAGGTCGAATCGCTGAGTTTACGGAAAAACCCGAAACACTCGACAAAGATGTTTGCTAGCTTAACTCGGTTTCATTAAGTATTGTTAGACTTGACTATGTATTGAAACATGTTATAAAAATGATTTAGAGATTATAAAAATATTTGAAGTTATAAAATATAACTTTTGATATTTTATCATGAAAATATTAATATTTTAATATTAAGGATATTAGATTCATTTAATAATTATATTACATAAAGTAATGAAAAATGATTTTAATATTAGAAAATCATTTTTAAAGGAAAATAAAGTGTTTAAAGATATTTTAAGTTATAAAACATAACTTTTAATATTTAAAGGATAATTTCATTAATAAATCAATATTTACGATAATAATTTAATATTAATGATATTAAGTTTATTTAATAATTATATTAATAAATAGTTTTAAAATGGTTTTATTGATTTAAAAATCATTTAAAGGTAATATTAATACTTTAAAAGTATTTTGAATTATTATAAATAACTTTAATATTTTGGCAATGGTTTGAGAAATTGATCCGACTTGGATAAATTGACTAGACATGTATGCATTTATGATCCAATATTTATTAAACATATGTGATAATGTGATTAGGTTATGTCTTTAATTATGATTAGCGATTTTATGTGTTACTGATATATTATTCTAATGGAACGAATGATCTTATTACTGATAGGTCGCTGTATAAAAGATTAATCTAAGTTGCGTTATTATTATAAGCGGCAATTTCGTAAAGTATCCTACTTTTGCATTTACTTTATGCAATGGACATTAGTAAGAAAGTTTCGTAATTATATTATTATTGTGCGGATTATTAACTCTATTATTATTGATTATGTATCAAATCTTTGTATTCATACAAGTTTTTACATTATCGGATCATTGTATTATTGTTTCATTTAGATATTTATTACTTAGATTTAATTACGTATATAGGGTTGTATAAGTGTCCCCACTTGGATAACCATTGTATTAATCATATGTTGATACATACTTATTGATTTCAAGTATGTATCGTTGACTTAAAAGCCGCCTAAGCTATTTGTTTGAACTAGACATAAAAATATTGTTGAACACGATAGAACGTTATTGTATCCAACCAGATTGTTTTGGTTCGGTTCTGACTAAAATATGGACATCCCGGTATGGGAAAACTTTTGTGCACCTAAGGTGGATAGAGTGAACGATAATCTTGTTCTTGCATGTAGTATTGATCAATCTGAGGCATAACGAACTAATCACCTCCCGCGCTCAGTAGTTATATTGGTTTCTGAGATGAATTTCGCTTAACCTTTTCAAAAATAGAAAACAATGTTCATAGTATGTTGAATGATCTCCAGTTAAAGTCTGTATGTAGTTTCAAAGATTACATATGGAAGTGATATGTTGTTATTATTGGTTCAACTTACTTCACAACTGTTGATTCGTTGTAGAAGTGTCTTTCAAAGAAAACATTAAATTCTTTCTGCTAATATATATTGTTGTTATTACTTGCTGAGCAATCCAATGCTCATTCTTGCTTTAAATTTAAATGTTTTTAGTTAAGTATGATCAACCTGAAGGCTCAGGCAAGAACAAGGGGAAAGGAAAGATGTACGAATGAGATTTATAATATGTTGTGTAATAGTTATAGTTTATTAAGACAATGATACTTATTTTCTATGATGTAATGAATGTTTAAAGGTCTCGTACCTGGGAGTAAACTTTGATGCATATGTAAATTAAGTTTGAGCTTTATATTATTGTTATAATTATTAGCATTATTCAGCTTATAGAAATGGTATCGTGAAGCACCGAGTTCGGGTTTCAAGTACCCGGATTTGGGGTCGTCACATCTACAACTTTCTTTTTTTATGAGTTGAGAAATAATGGACGGATGAAGGTCAAAATTGGGCTGGAAGTGACTGTTATGCAAATGGCCACCCAAAATAGTGAAGTTCAACGCCCGTTGGTACAAAGATCATAACTCTTGCATCCGAACTCCGATTGGAATGATTTAAGATGTTCCAAAAAGCTAAGAAGAAGCTCTACAATATAATCCAAGTTCCAAGCCAAGAATATGAAATAAATCTTTGCTTGTCCAATTCTTTGCAATTTCATACCAATTCTTTGCAATTTTATACCAATAGTCGCTCACACAGCTCCTAAGCGTATAATCTACAAAATGAACACAATATGCATGAAAAGTAACTAAGAAATGTGAGTTTAAGAAACTAATTCAAGTAACAGATACCGGATAAGTAGGTAAAAAGTATACTTATCAAATACCCCCAAACTTAAACCTTTGTTTGTCCTCAAGCAAAAACACAAATTAACAATGCTATGCAATGTAACTAATCTACAAGCCTACGAATCCAGCCGTAATGACAGAAACAAGTCTATTCAACCAACCTTAGAGAAATCAAATAAACATGATAATACATCATATCAAAACTCAGTAATTTCCGAATCAATCATCAAATCTTAGACTGTTATCACTAATATAGTGCGTGTGTGCTCCACAACAATGTTAACTGATATAAAATTAAATTTAACACATAACAAGTCTCTTCGAAGGCATCATACAGTGTAAACTCAAGAAATCCAAAAATAAGCTAGATCCAACTAAAGTCAAACAATTACTAATATCGAGGGTCAACATGGGATACTTATGCTTCATTTTTCATCTACGGGGCTTTTTGCTCTTATTTCCCGTTTTATTCATTTTTTTTTGGTTTATATAACCATAGCAATGCAATGTCTTATTCCCTCAGGCTTTTCAATGCTACCTTAACGAGCTTTCGACCAACAACTCCCAGACTATTAAGACCTTAGGGCGCTAGGTGTAAAGACAATCCCCTTGGGCTTACTTACTCAAGTAACAAAGGCCACAAAACTAGACAAGCACGCCACGGTGTTTATTCATACTTTTTTTTTTCTTTTTTTCCTTTTTTTTCTTTTTTATAGCTTATATACCCCAAATATTACCCCAAACTCAGGTTCTTGTCTAACTTTAACCATCACTACTTATTCTTGTCATTCTTTCATTCAAACTAGCATTATCCTTTAGAATCCCATTATGTATCAATTTAAACTCAATCAATCAACATGTTGTTTTTACTGTGCTATCCTTATTATACAAGTTTCAAACAGAAAAAGACTAAATTCCTAACAAGAAATCATATTAAAGCTCTCTAATAGTCAGTACTATAATTGTCTGCCCAATTCCATTCTCATCATTGGCCAAAAAATACTGTAAATATCAAACAGCTGGACTCATGCAAGATGTACTAAATGCTATATAAACATAGTAAACCAACTACTATTTTTGAAAATTTTCAAATTTTTTTAATTTCAAGAAACTGAATGCAAAAACTAAATGTAACTATACGAACTACAATGTAAATAACTAACTATATGCAATACGACACTAAAATGCCCTCAAAACTTAAACTAGACATTGTCCTCAATGGTTAAAATAGAAAAAAGTAAGGCAGAGGACTTCTCTGAAAATATAGTAACCCTCCTCATTGTCCGCTAAGTTTGGAGAATAGGTTAGGCACATGGAACAAATTGGGCACCACACTTGAATTTGACTTAAATAACCTTTTCCTAATCTTTTGCATGTCCATTGAACCTCCAATACCTACAATGAAGAGATATAACATGGATTAGAATTGCACTTTGGATTGGTAAGAGAACTTAATAACAAATTAATTCCTATCTACTAAATAAACTAGTAAAGCATATAAATATAAACATTCCTGGGTTGCCTCCCAATTAGTGTTTGAATTACAGTCTTTTAGCCTGACTTTGTCTAGTCAACGCTATCCAATTTCTCTTCGATAATTGAGGAACCCTCCATCCATCGGAAATAATATAGCTTTTGGTAGGTTCCCATTTGTGATGGCCAATGCATCAACGTCACCTAGCATGCTATGATTTGGTATGATCTCAATCAAGAACGTCCCACAACTAGGTGTTTTCTCCATTGTGTATGTGATCACTTTAGGGCATGGAAGTGAAAGTAGTATGCACACAAGCCAATCATGTTTAATGATAAAGCATATACTTTGTAACAATCTTATTCATTTATTAATAAAAAGTATTAATTTATTAAAGGCTTTTAATTATCTACATGATGCTGTTTTATAATATGTGATAAATCCATAGTTTTAAGCAATGCTTTTAGAATAATGATGATGATCATTCTAATGAGATCTAAATTCTTAGAAAGCTTAAAACTAAATAGTTCCCAATCATTGAATTACTAAATTGGGGATTAGTGAATCCAGATAGATTGGTATATACGTTGCTTGCTCATTGGATGAGGATGATTGATCTCATGATCATTTGTGTAGAGACACTAAAGCAAGTATGTAGGTGCTTATTAGAGAATAAGTTCACCTTGACGTTGGCTCGCTAAGGAATACCTAATGGAGTTTTACTTGTGCATCAATAGGAATTCGGTAGTGATAGTAGTCTAAGTGATCCTTGGACTTGAGATCATCATAGTATCTTGTGTATGATGAGTTATACTTTGACTTATTCCTTAAGACCCTTAGGGTATATCAAATGGTATGCTTGGGTATAATAAGTTGTACATGGAGATAATGTATGATCAATAATGAATCTACCACTTCTAGTAAAAGAAGATAAATGTCCTATGTGATTCGATAAATGACAACCCATCAGTCATTGGCCAAGGCAGAATGAAATTAGAAAGGAGTTTCTAATTTGCATTATTTGGAGTTGTGCATTTAAGAGTCGAAATACATATAATTAAATAAAATAAGACTTGACAGTAATTCCATGTCATATATTTAATTGGGACATTGTATGGTAGAAGGATTGAATTGTACGGTAACTATTAACTCAAAGGTTCTTTTATGGTTAATGTTGAAATCTATATTATCTGGAAAGTCGTTGATCGCTAGGGAGGCTTATCCCTATTATAGAATAAATATTATTTATTTAAATAAATTAATTATTTAATTAATTTATTTAAATAAGATTATAATTATTCTAATTGATTTATTCACAACCTGTTTAATATGGAGAACCTAAAGAGTCACACCATAAAAGGAAGAATAATTATTTAAGAAGTTAATGGCATAATCGTAATAATAAGTTAAGTATATTTAATTTAAGCTATGGTGATAGAATAAATTAAATAGCTTAATATTCATTATTTAATATTTTAGAAATATTAAATATAAATTAATAAGAGGAGTCTTATTATTATTATTACTATTATTATTATTATTTAATTCCTAAAGGAGTTTGAGAATTAATTAATAAAAGTACTCTCATTTATTCTAATAGGATTAGGAGGGAAAATTAGTTAAAGGAGTTTAATTAATTATCCCTAATAAGATTAGGGAGCTTAATTAATTAAAAGAATTTAATTAATTAAATAAAACCCAATTCCTTAATTGTTAAGGAGGGTAGCCTACATCTATAAATAAGAGGAGTCTTATTATGGGTGAAGGGGTTAACACTTTCACAACACGTGAATATGTAATTCCAATAGTTGGGAGAGTACGCCTTTTTGTATAGAGATAAAAAACTAGGGTTTTGCCAAATACCCATCTTCTTGAATTCTTCTTCTTCCTTGGTGGATCATCTCTAGAGGCCAAACACTTGGGTGGCTAACGTTGATCAAAGGAAGGAACCAAACCCGGTGGATTCAAGTTGAACGCGAAAAGGATTGGAGGTGAACTCGTACCTGAGGAAGCTCGGATCTTCAAGGGTATGATTCTTATTCATATCTTTTCGTTTAATTAATAATTATGCATAAAGGGTGATCCGGGTATATGGTTTGTAAAATTTTTTAAAATTCTGATTTTTACACGTTTCCGCTAATTTTGTGCAATTTGATTGCGTTCAAGAATATTACAAACCTAACAGTGGCATCAGAGCCAAACATTTATGCAAATTATTAATTGTTCTAATTTGATATGTATATTGATATGTGTTTAGAACAATTTAATTGGGCATAATTTTATTGTATAAAATTTATTAAAAAAAATCGCGAAATTTGTTTTGTGCTCATCAAAGTGGTTAATCGAGGTTATTATATATATATATATATATATATATATATATATATATATATAATTGGTGTTTTGATTCTTGATTAAGTATTATCTCATTAAGTACATAAGTGAAACTATGTAATATCGGGATGAATAATGAATCGTGATCACACTTTTTCGCTTTTATATATTTATGATTACTTATATGTATTATATATATAATATATATTACCGTAATATATATTATGTATATGTAATATATATTTTAATAATTTTATAATTAAAATAAAAAGTTTATTTTAATCTTAAAATAAAAGTTTATTTTAATATTAAAATAAATAGGTTTATTTTAATTTTAAAATTAAATTTCATGCTAATTAATTAGAGTTGGAATTTGATTCCATAATAACTAATTAGAGTTAAAATTGGATTCTATATTTCCTTAAATAAAAGAGTTTATTTAGATATGAAATAAGATTTCATATTATTCAAAAATAAAGGAGTTTATTTGTGAATAGGAAAATGAATCCATGTTTCCTTAAATAAAGGAGTTTATTTAGATATGAAATAAGATTTCATATTATTCAAAATAAAGGAGTTTATTTGTGAATAGGAAAAAGAATCAAGTGTTTCCTTTAATAAAGGAGTTTTTTTTACATGGAATTGGATTCTATAATTAATTAAAATAAAAGAGTTTATTTTAATTAAAGATTTTGATTAAAATAAAATAGTTTATTTTATTCAAAATTAGATAAATTAAAATAAAATATTTTTATTTTGATTTAAATTTGGAATAAAATAAAGGAGTTTATTTTGATTCAAAATTAGATTTTATACTAACTAAATTTGCCCATTAAATGATATCTATATATATATATATATATATTGAATGTTTATTTATTGATGCATATGGTGATGTGTATGATAATAAATGAGATTGATTATGGACTATTGACCAATATGATTGGATTTTATTTTAGTTGGATGGATGAATGTATGGGTTTTATTAAATGGGTATGCAGCGTGCCTCGCCTTCTCTAATTTTTCTTAATGTAAATTCTATCTCCTCCCATGTACTTCCCTTTGGATCAACGATTAAGGTTTCTATTTATTTTAAATAGTTTTGTAATAGGAATAGTTAGAATTTATTTTGAAGAATTGGAGATCAAGGAAGCAAGGAGCGTGAAGACCCGTTTGTAATGGAGCCCTAGGTTTAAATGTAATAGTTATATTTAAATATTAATTCTTGCACCCCAGGGTTTGACCTTTTGGTTCACTTGGTGGCTCTAGTGAACCAAACTAGAATAAAAGTCCATAATCAATCCGGTAGAATATAATATTCTATATGTGCATGCTTGTACTATATATATATATATATTATATATTATGCAAACATGCTTCGCATGTTAATTAATATGACGCGTATTTTATATATATGTGCATGCGCGCTAAACAAGATGAGACATTTTAATAACAAACCCCTCAAAATTTTTATATTAAGTCTAAGCGTTCAAAGATATTTGGAATATCGAACGTCGCCTTCTAGCATGATAAAAATTAATAGAGTATTAAATATTTAATATGAGTTTGTTGTGTCACCACAAGGCAAGTATTAAGTATTTAAGATGCTAATTTATCACATTTGATGCTTATAAAGAAAATTGAACAATATTGTTTTATTGTGTCACCACAAGGACGATATTTTTCTCTTTTGAATATATGGAGTGCTAGGTTGGACTTAACTTAAATCATTTTAGTTCAGATGTGCACACACTTGACCATTATGATTTAAGAGGCAAAATATAAGGAGTTACATAGTTGATGTAATTGACAAGAGTTGTCTACCTATTTATTTATATATAGTTTGTTGTGTCACCACAAGGCTATATACATTTGAAATGGTATCCTTATTCTCACTAGTATATCTTTCATTAGATATTGTCGAACTATATATTGAGGATAATATAGTTTGAAGAAAATAGTGGGAGATACCAATTTAAAACAAGACCTAAATTATTTTGGTAATTAATAAAAGAATGTATGTTAAAATGTTGTTAATTACAAATTCATTTATAGAATTTTACAATGTCTAAATTTACTATCAATTGTGAAGCATATTAGATGTTATTTAATCGGACCATCAGTATTAAATGTATCAGGTTAAGGAATTTGAGAATAGTTCTCATGGCTGAAAAGCTATCTTATGTCCTTAATACGCCTATTTCCTGCAATGGTTGCAGACAATGCCTCTGAGGAAGAGATTGTTACTTTTAGAAAGTGGCAAGATAATGCATAGTTGGCTCAATGCATCATTCTCGTATCCATGAGTAACGAGCTTCAGCGTCAACATGAAACTATGGATGCTCCTACTATATTCCTTCATATCAAGTAGTTGATGGTGAGGAAAGTAGGACTAATAGATATCAGATATCTAAGGAGCTCTTCCGATCTAGAATGACCAATGACACTACAGTACAGACATATGTCCTAAACATGATCAATTTGATTGAACAATTAGGACAATGGGTTTTGTCATGGATGGAGAGTTGAACCAAGATTCGATCTTGCACTCACTCCCGGACTCTTTTCACAATTGTTGTGAATTTTTCATATGAACAAGCTAGATATCAGCCTCGCTGATTTGCTTAACATGTTGAAAAATGTTGAGAGTCACTTTCCAACCAAGAAAGACCATGTCTTACTGGTAGGGGCCAAATGATCTTCTAAAAAGAAGAACGATTCTAAGAAGGTAAATATAAAAGGAAAAAACAAAGGATAATAAGAACAAAACTGATATGGATAGCAAAGGAGTTTGCTTCCAATGCAATAAGCCCGACACCGGAATGAAATGAAGCTAGAAGTATCTTGCAGAGGCTAACCAAAGAAGCATAAAGTGAAGTTTCTACACAAATACAAATTTGTTCATGATTTAAAATAAATTTTTCTTCAAGTCAAGGTTCTACTTGGGTATTGGATACCGAATTTGGTTATCATAAATATAGATTTATGAAGGGACCAAGCAGAAGTAGAAAGATAAACAAATATAAGTAATCCTATGTGTGGAAAATGAAGCAAAGGTTGCCACATTAGCCATAGGAACTTATAGTTTAGCAATGTCTACGGGCAAGTCTATTAAGTCAATAAGTTTTTTGTTGTCAGACATGCTTTGTTAGAAACATTATTTCCATTTTATTGTTGGACAATAAAATTTTGGTATTATAATTAAGAACAATTGTCGTTCTATTTATAATAATAATGTTTTGTATAGAACTGAAATATTACTTAATGGATTTTGGTGTTTAACTTGACTTACATAAAAAATATATTTTACAAATTGAACAAACTAGTATAAGAAAAGGATATGATCATTCAAAGAGTTGAATGTATGTATTTGTTGAAATACAAGTGTGAATTATTTGAAAGGTTCAAAAAATCGAAGTGAAACAAATTGACAAAGTATTAGGATTCTTTGATCGAATCAAGGAATAAATACTTATGCAATAAGTTTCTAGATGATCTCAAATGGTTTTCTCATAATGGACGCCTCCTGATCTGCAATAATTGATTGATGTATCTGAAAGGAAAAATTGTACCTTGTTGGAAATGGTACGGTCCATAACGATTTTACCGACATTCCAGTATCCTTCTAGGATCATGTCCTAGAAATGGCTGCATATCTACGAAAAGGTAACCTCAAAAATCCTATTTCAAGACTCCATAAAAAGTTATGGATGGGGAGGATTCCTAATCTTAAGTATGTTAAGATAAGGGTTGTCCAACTTATGTGAAAAGGTTTCAAAGGATAAGCTTGGGACAAAATTTGACAAGTACAGATTTGTGGGACATCCTAAAGTAAGTTAAGGGCATATATTCTATAATCCTACTTAGCAAAAGGTGTTTGTTGAGAAACATGTTGCCTTCTAAGATAAAGACGTTTATCATTGAAGGGGCTAGTGGGAGGATAATAGATCTTGAAGAGTTCAAGAACCACAAAATACTATAAGTCAAATAAGAGGAACATATAGATAGACCTATTGTACCACAAATCTAATCATAAATCCGAATAGTACCAAGATACACGAGGTATGGATTCATCATGGATGATGATGATGAGGTACACATCATAGAAGATGATGATCCAGTTACATACGATGAGGTAATAGTTGCAGACACTCAGAGAAATGGATTAAAGTAAGAATTCTCAAAAATGGAACATTCGTTTTGATGAGACAATCAAAAGAGTTTGATTTTATCAAAAATAAGAATGAACCTAGTGTGTACAAAAGGGTCAGTGGGAACGTCGTGAAATTTCTAGTATTATATATTGATATACTACGGATGAGGAATAACATACCAATGCTACAATCAGTAAAGATAAAGTTGTCTAAACATTCCTCCATAAATGATTTGGGAAGAGTATCTTAATTGGGGATTCAAATCTATATAGATAGATTTAAAAGGATGCTCGGCTTAACCCAAGGAACGTATATTCATTTGATGCTAAAGTCGTTTAGCATGGCAAACTCCAAGAGATGTCTCATGTTGATGAGCCATGGAGTGTATCTCTTTTAATAGTCCCCATAGACTCCTAAAAAGAGAGATCGCATGAGTGACTATCATGTATGCAATGAAATGTACGAGACCTGATGTTGATCAGTCATATCCTAGAGAAGTTCACAGTGAGACAGTGAAAAACATCTTAAAGTACTTAGCTGTCACTAAGGATGTGATCATATACATGGTTGGTCTAAATTAAAACTAGAGGGCTTAAGAGACTCAAGTTTTTTAGATAGACCAAGACAACAAAAAATCCACTTTAAGGTAAAACGTTACCTTGAGCAATGGTGCAGTGAATTGGAAAGGTTCCAAATAGCAAAGAGTTGCTGGTTTAGTGATAAAGACAAAGTATATAGCTGTAAATGAAGCTGCAAGTTGATTGTTTGGATGATAAGTTTATTACAGAACTAGGAATAGTTCCTAAGTCTCATCTTGGATCCAAACATATGTTGTGGCACTTTCATTTGATTATAAGAATCATTGAAAGATGGAAAATCACTATAAAGATAGTAAACTCTCAAGAACAACATTACATATCCATTTACTCAAGCTTATCCAACAAAGCAGATAATCGTCACTTAGAGAAGAAGAGTATGAGATACCATGACGATTGGCTTTAATGCAAGTGGGAGATTGAAGGTAGTATGCACAAAGCCAATCATGTTTGATGATAAAGCATATACTTTGTAACAATCTTATTCATTTATTAATAAAAATATTAATTTATTAAAGGCTTTTAATTATCTACATGATGCTATTTTATAATATGTGATAAACCCATAGTTTTAAGCAATGCTTTTAGAATATTGATGATGATCATTCTAATGAGATCTAAATTCTTAGAAAGCTTAAAACTAAAATAGTTCCCAATCGTTGGATTACTAAATTGGGGATTAGTGAATCCGGATAGATTGGTACACATCGTTGTTTTGCTTATTGGATGAGGATGATTGATCTCATGATCATTTGTGTGGAGACACTAAAGCAAGTATATAGGTGCTTATTAGAGAATAAGTTCACCGAACGTTGGCTAGCTAAGGAATACCTAATGGAGTTTTACTTTACTTATCAATAGAAATTCTGTAGTGATAGTAGTACAAGTGATCGTTGGACTTGAGATCATCATAGTATCTTGTGTATGATGAGTTATACTTTGACTTATTCCTTAAGACCCTTAGGGTATATCAAAGGGTATGCTTGGGTATAATAAGTTGTACATGGAGATAATGTATGATCAATAAAGAATCTACCACTTCTAGTAAAAGAAGATAAATGTCCTATGTGATTCGATAAATGACAACCTAGTAGTCCTTGGCCAAGGCAGAATGAAATTAGAAAGGAGTTTCTAATTTGCATTATTTGAGTTGTGCATTTAAGAGTCGAAATACATATAATTAAATAAAATAAGACTTGACGATAATTCCATGTCTTATATTTAATTGGGACATTGTATGGTGGAAGGATTGAATTGTACGATAACTATTAACTCAAAGGTTCTTTTATGGTTAATGTTGAAATCTATATTATCTGAAAAGTCGTTGATCGCTAGGGAGGCTTATCCCTATTGTAGAATAAATATTATTTATTTAAATAAATTAATATTTTAATTTATTTATTTAAATAAGATTAGAATTGTTCTAATTGATTTATTCACAACCGGTTTAATATGGAGAACCTAAAGAATCACACCATAAAAGGAAGAATAATTATTTAAGAAGTTAATGGCATAATCGTAATAATAAGTGAAGTATATTTAATTTAAGCTATGGTGATAGAATAAATTAAATAGCTTAATATTCATTATTTAATAAATTAATAAGAGGAGTCTTATTATTATTATTACTATTATTATTATTATTTAATTCCTAAAGGAGTTTGGGAATTAATTAATAAAAGTACTCTCATTTATTTCTAATAGGATTAGGAGGAAAATTAGTTAAAGGAGTTTAATTAATTATCCCTAATAAGATTAGGGAGCTTAATTAATTAAAAGAATTTAATTAATTAAATAAAACCCAATTCCTTAATTGTTAAGGAGGTAGCTTACATCTATAAATAAGAGGAGTCTTATTATGGGTGAAGGGTTAACACTTTCACAACACGTGAATATGTAATTCCAATAGTTGGGAGAGTACCTTTTTGTATAGAGATAGAAAACTAGGGTTTTGTCAAATACCCATCTTCTTGAATTTTTCTTCCTTGGTGGATCACCTCTAGAGGCCAAACACTTGGGTGGCTAACGTTGATCAAAGGAAGGAACCAAACCCGGTGGATTCAAGTTGAGCGAAAAGGATTGGAGGTGAACTTCGCACTGAGGAAGCTTCGGATCTTCAAGGGTATGATTCTTATTCATATCTTTTCGTTTAATTAATAATTATGCATAAAAGGGTGATCCGGGTATATGGTTTGTAAAATTTTTTAAAACTCTGATTTTTACACGTTTCCGCTAATTTTGTGCAATTTGATTGCGTTCAAGAATATTAAAAACCTAACAGGAAGCTTATCAGACATAATGGGCTCTTCGTCTATCTTTTTTTTCTCGTCTCACCATGGATTCAAAATTGTATTTGCTCTTATGTCATCAAGAGTTTCGTCGACGACATGACTACCAAATGGGCATGAATTTGCAAATCTAACTAACTCTTTGCTCTTTAGTGGAGACCCATTTAGATCTTCGTTGACCTCTATTTCATTATCCCTAATTGTCTCCACACTTTTGATATCTTGTGGCTCATGCAGTCGCAGATTTGGTTCGGGTTCTCCATAAATTTTGTCATCCATGTCATAAAGCCAAGTGTTTGGAGGAAGGTTGCTTACGGCTTTGGTCATTTGCTCTATCTGATCCACAAGATTTTTAATTGACCTCGCTTGATTACTCATCTTCTCCTCATTTGCTATGAACTTGGACAATAATTCCCCCAGCCTTGAAATTTCTGTTTTAGTCCCGGAAGCCATGTAAGGACAATTGGTTGAGGTAGTGACGAGTTGTTCCATCCGATTATTAAAATTTTGTTTTGATAACTCTTTGCTAATCATCATCTCCTCTAGGTTTGCTATGCCCTTCAATATTACATCCCTCGGATTCGGCTTTTATTTTTGTGGCAATGGAGGTGGACATGAAAATTTCGGTGTGTATGATGGATTTGGAGTGTAATATTGGTCATCATAAATGTAGTTCCCTAAAGAATCCAGGTGATACCCCCAATCTCGGTGATAGTTAGGCTCAACATAGTTGTTGAGGTAATCACCACTATATGGTACCCACTCAAAACTGACAGTGCATTGATGACTCAGATGATTTCCAGCACAATAATCACAAGTAACTGACACACTTTGACGATGTTATGCTGCAAAAGCGTCCAACTTACTCGAAAGTGTCTCAATCTGTGCTGACAATGCAAAAAATGCATTGAGTCAATCAATTCTTGTGTCCCTTAGTGGAGTCATATTTGTGTATGGCATTGAAAATTGCATCCATCCATGGTACCTGAAAAGAAAGAAAAATAGGGAGAGAATTAAATAAAAAGAAAACAAAATGTTTAAATTAAGACTAAATTGATTGAAGCTAATATTGGAAAAAAAATATTAAACTAATTCCCCGGCAACGACGCCAAAAACTTGTTAGGTAAAATCTAATTACGCATAACACGCAAGTATACGTGGTTAACAAGTAATAAAGTGAAAGTAAAGTATCGTTCCCACGAGTAATTGTTTAATAAAAATTACCAAGTACTAACCCGTAACTAACTAAATCTTATTTAAACGAATGAATTTCAATTTATAAGTAAACTAATTCTAATTACCACTAGTTAAATTAAGATTACGGAGATTTAAGATCACAACTTCACTTATTGCTTCATTTAAGTTAACACACTTCTCATCAATTATTCTCTATCCTGAATTATTAATCAAGAACACTAAAGCAAATAAAACCACCTCTCGATGCATAATACTCATACTCACTTAAATCCACAGATCACAGAATTAAGCAAGACACCCTAATTAACTAATCCACTATATCTCTATGTGAATTACAATTAAAAAGGATTTAAAGCACAAGTTCTCTATAAGATTACATATGGCGTAAAGGCATATCTCTATCCTAAACACGAATCATAAATTCCATCTATGCAGAAATCACAAACACATGTTATCTTGATCAGATCTAAATTTTAACTTCATCTCTCGAGTTAATATAGATTATCACGGTAATTGTTAGCTAGGCAATTAAGCAATTAAGTCCAAATCTCAATAGACAATCCTCACAATAGAACATAATAATTGATAGCGAAGCATATTAAAATAAACTACACAATAGGATCCATTGTAATCTCAAACAAAGAATTAGTTAATGATTATTGAATTAAAACTAAGAATCCACAATTGAATAATCATTAAAAGACAAAGATAAAAGAAGATAAGAAGATAGAATTTGTTGTCTGCACATTTGAAGCTCCCTCCTTGCTCCTACTTTGAATCTTCAATGGTCTCCAAGTTGCTTCAATCTCCAAATCTAACAAGAACTAGAGTTTTGATCTAATCTACTCTAATCTAATGGAAATCCTCCTTCTAATCTAATCTATATAATCCCTTTTATGCTTCTCATCATGTATTTATAGGATACAAGTCTAATTTTTAGCTTAGGAGGAAACCCAATCCAATTTGGAGTCAAAAAGGTATCAAAATTCAACCCAAAATGAATCAAAAACGTGTTCTGGCCCGTACCCCCGGCCCGACGGGGGTTTCCTTTACAAAAATCCCACCCCAGCTGGCTATAGTATTGTTTTGCAGCAGCACTCCGACTTCGACGCGAACATCCTTTTCTTTCTGATGTTCTCTGGTAAAACGGCCATAACCTTTTATCCGGGAAGATTTACGAGGCCCGCCACCTATCACATCGAAGATATCGACAAGCTCTACAACTTTTATTCTTTAATAATTGAGAAATAACGGACGGATGAAGGTCAAAATTGGGCTGGAAGTGATCATTTATGCAAATGGCCACCCAAAATGAAGAAGTTCAACGTCTAGTTGGTACAAAGATCATAACTCTTGCATCCGAACTCCGATTGGAATGATTCAAGATGATACAGAAAGCTAAGAAGAAGCTCTACAATATAATCCAAGTTTCAAGCCAAGAACATGAAATAAACATGAAAGCCCAAACGATGTCCGATTTGCTTTTCTTTGCGATTTCATACCAGTTCTTTGCGATTTCATACCAATAGTCGCTCACACAGCTCCCAAGCGTATAATCTACAAAATGAACACAAAATGCATGAAAAGCAACTAAGAAACATGAGTTTAAGAAACTAATTCAAGTAACAGATACCGGATAAGTAGGTATAAAGTGTAATTATCAAAACTACAAATGAAGAGATGAAGATTAAAGGTTAACATTTCATTACCTTTGATGTTTTGACTTGATTCATCTTCCTTGATTAGTTGAAATAACTCTCACTTATCTCTCAATATTATTACTCTAAGATGTTGGTGAATTTAATCACGCAACAAATGACCAACATAAGCTTCCTATTTATAAGCTTTACAAAGTGAGGGCATAATGGTCCATTATTCCACCTCCTTACTATTCAAAGCTTTCAAACAAAGCCACCTCCTTTGCTTGGCCACTAAGTGGCCATCCATAACTCACCATTGTGGCTCCACATAGGTTGCCCCATGGGTTTTTCTCACCCGGTAACCCATCGGTTCGATCCACGAGTTCGATTCTTAGTTCATTCTTAGGTTTAATTAACGTTGTGCCTAACATTTGGCTTTCAATTAATTATCTTTGTGTGACACCCCAAAAATAGGTATACACCACCCATCTTGAGTCGCCAAATACATGGTACTAAATTCAAATACAACTCAATAATACAACTGTCGTGCGACATACGACAAAACATAAACTTATAGTTTTAATACGAATATTATCTTCTAGACAGTATTCAACTCAAATGGAGTCCTCAATACATTTATTATCACACTATTTCATAGAATAGTGAGGACTACTAATGCTACCATCTGGACCGTCACTCCGTTCCCCGACTAGTCCGCGCTCTCACGCTCTCATTTCCTAAAGAGGACAATGAAAGCAAAAGGGTGAGCTCAATCGCCCCAAAGAAGAAATATTATGACTAAGATATTGCGAGAATAATTTATCGTTAGCCTTCAAAAGTGTTAAACCGATAAGATATAACAAACATCAAGTTTAATCAAGAATGAACAAACAATCCATTGTAAGAGTAAAGTAGAGAATAAAATCTACTATCTTCTATGATTTAAAAGGTTTTTCATCACTTTTATCGCCGAGACTCACGACAATAAATAATCCACATCATTCCCCGCATTACTTCGCCAAGGATATTCATTAGTATCACGACCACAATTATCCATGCACTACGTGCGAGGATATTCGTGTATTCATCAATGGTCATGATCATGCCAACAACTGTCCATCAATGCACTATGGGCCAAGAAGGACTTTTACCACATCATTTGCAACATTACGGTAATGATTATTGTGCCACCCCCAAATTTGGGTACTTCAATTTCACGGGATTTGGTGTTCACTGTACAAATATCATCTATCTATCTACCCATAATAAATGCAAACCATGCAATAAATAGAAATAAAATATTTCCCTTAAGGGTTATAACATCCGAATAATAATACAATCCCAGGTTAAACTAACCTTAAACATCTGTGCGGAAATATAAATAATAAGTCTTAAGTAACATCAATTCTAATTACATCACATAAATAATCAGTCTTCATTACTTGCTAAGCTTCCCCTTGCCTTTACTGGTGGAAGGTTCGTCTACTCTTTCTTTCTTAACTGCAATGTTATTATTACGCAAGAGTGAGCACGATTGCCCACAAGTATAACAATATAACAATGAATAATAACATGCGAGAGAAATAATAACTTCTGAAATAAAAGCTCAACTTTTGAATCAAGAATGAATAACAAGAATCAAAAGATTTCTGAGGGTCATAAGACCTTGAACTATGTCCTAAGTTATTAAGGGTTGTACTTGAAACCTTTAATAGTCATAAGACTATGGACCTTTCTACTGTGCTTAGGGGATCACCCTTAGTACCATCACATGCACAATATCTTAACGCTTACATGATAAGTAAATCCCTTTGCGGGGTTGTTCATCTCAGTTTGACATTCGAGTCCGCACAAAAGAAAGTTTGGTTTGGATAATTCAATAAGGGTTCTAAAATTTAGAACGTTCATCAACTAAGGACTTGTTGAATCAATAAAGTTCACTAGTCTAATAAGGTTGAACAATAATGATATTCGATTTGAATAATAATCTCAAGAAGTATACAATAGGACAATTATTGTATAACTGAATCATGCTTTGAAAAGATAATCAATCTTAAATATAACATTTGAACTTGAATAATAGAAATGATAATTTACTCGAGGTAACTAATAAACTTGAACAATAATGACAATTAGGGTTAGGAAACTTGCCTCGTGCGTAGATTACACTTTAACTAAGAACGTTCTTTGAATTTAATCCTACATACCATTAACATTCACAATACCAGTTAATTATAATTTGACTAATCATCATAAACTCATTCTTTTGTCTAATTCAATATTGACTATACTTAGTCAAATTACCACTTTGTCACATAATTTACACATCATGAATAACAAGCTAATTATGTATTCAATAATTCAATCCACATGTAATTATGTTATTTACATGCTAAGTATCTATTTTAACATCTCATTATACTTATAACATAATTTTATGTTCATTAAATCAAGTTGCTATCGCATTGCTAGACTTGAGCATTTAAAAATATTCCATTTCTCGGACATTACATTGAGTGCGCGCTACGGCCACTTTTTTGTATTGGTCTTCATGGCTGCGGTGTTGCGTGGCCAAGCAACTTTAGACCTAGCGCTGCGGCATGGTGGCGCTATGATGCGGGACATAAGGCATAGAGGCATGAGGCACAAGCGCATGGCAATAAGAAAACTGCTCGCAATTCGAAAATTGCAGAACACAACCAAAAAAACACCAATTAAATTTTACTACACAAATTTAATCATACCCGCATGTTAGAATTCGTATATAAACATTACTCAACATCTATAGAATGATTTTAACCCATTAAAACACATAATTACAAATTAAAATCTATAATTTTCAATCGCTTTGATGTTCTTGAAGGTTTTGAACATAAATCATAAAAATTAATACCACAGATTCGTTATAACACCGAATCCGTTTGTTTAAGGTTTGGTCTCTTCGTAATAACATGCATAATAATATACAAGTATAAATTTTATAAAATCATTTATGTTTGATACACTAAAATTACGTATAAGGGTCATAAGGCCAAAACCCATACTCTGTAATTTTGTAGCAATCATATACTACGTATTTTCATGAAACTGATGACATGGTTTACATAATATATATAATTAAATACGATTTGATACCTATTAATACATACATAACCCATAAACATTACACATTTCTCAAATACAGAGGCTTTACAAAAGGTTTGAAAGCCATATTTATAAAAACTTAAACAACGTGAAATTTAGAATTTGGGAAGGAGAGATTACCCTGAGAATAACGTATACATTTGTAGGCTTAGATTCTTTCTTCAATCACTGAGTTTCTCACAAAATTCTCTGAAATCTCTCTAAAATCTCTCTGGCTTTCTCTCTGATTAGTTTTATCAGACTTAGTAAAATAAAGGAAAAATAAGACGTATGATATATTAAAGGAACTGACGCACTGAGTGGTCAGTTAACCCTATAATGGGTAACTGCTTCCAACTCCCCATAGGGCCTTGTTTGGCTAGCAAAATAGATTTAAAAACCATTTAATTTAATAAAGCTTTATCATATAGTTTAATTAATGTCACACTCCTTCATAAAATAAATTAATATTTTATTTAATTTACTTTAAATAAAATATAATAAATTCTCATTAATTCACATAGTCACATAATTAAATTTCTCATTAATAAATAATATCAAATTATTACCTCTCTAATTAATAATTAAATTAATTAAAATAACATCATGCTTAATTAAATAATTCACTTAATTCAATAAGCTCACATAAATACATACTTGAATAATAAATATTCTTTACATTAATTTAATAAATGTAACACATATAATTAAATTAATCTATCACAATTGCATCAATTAATTATTTAATCTAATAATTAAATCATCAAAAATATTTATTTAATTCAATAAATATTAAAATTCAATTACAAAAATCTCGTTCGTCACATCTTTCCCCCCTTAAAAGGATTCTGTCCCTAGAATCATGACTCAATAAATTCAACCCGTTACATTCTCCCCTCCTTACAAAGATTCTGTCCCCATAATCGCTTACACATAAATTAAGTAAATAAATGAGGGTAATTCTTCATCATATTATCTTCGAGTTCCCACGTAGCTTCTTCAGCGTTGTGGTTCCTCCAAATTACTTTAACAGAAGGTATTACTTTATTTCTGAGAACTTGTTCTTTTCTGTCGACAATTTGAACAGGGATTTCTTCGTAAGATAAATCTTTTTCAAAATATAGGGGTTCGTATTCAATTACATGCTTGTAATCGGCTTTATAGGGGCGTAAAACAGAAACATGGAAGACATTGCGGTCATTCTCGAGTGCTGGAGGCAGTGCTACCTCGTACGCAACTTCTCCGATTCTTCGAAGTACTTCAAATGGTTCAATGAATCTTGGGCTCAATTTCCTTTTCTTTCCGAACCTGATCTTTCCCTTCCAAGGAGAGACCTTCAAGAAAACATAACTACCTGATTCAAATTCGATATTTTTACGATGTGGATCAGCGTATTTCTTCTGTCAATCTTGAGCTGCTACCAGTCGTGCTCGGATCACTTTGACAATTTCTACTGTCTTTTGTACCAATTATGGGCCTAGTAATTGTCTTTCGCCAACTTCATCCCAATATATCGGAGTTCTGCACTTTCTGCCGTATAACGCTTCATAAGGCGGCATGCCTATACTAGTGTGGTAACTGTTGTTGTAGCCGAACTCTACGAGCGATAAATGCGAGACCCCAGATTTTATGAATAAATATTTAATTTTCTCGAAATAATTTTTTAATATTATGGTGTGGATTTGATATAATGTTATAGTTGTGGGTAGTATTTATAAATTTTGCAAAGTATGCAAGTTGTTGTATAATATTCGATTGGTCAGGGAATATTCTTTTTGTTGGGGAATATCCATACGATGGTACAATCATTGGTGGACCCCTATAACGGAATTATTGGCCGGATTGAGAAAATGACAAAAATATTTTTATGAAAATAACTACTAAGTTTTACCATTAAGCGTTGAAACACCCTAAGTTAAAAAAATACAATAATACGGCGTATTGCATAGTAGCACACGATATTGATTATTGATGCTTACGTGATAAGTCACTCGCTTTTGTTTTATTGGTATTATTAATGTAATAAAAGCGAAAAACTTTTTATATAAAATGTAATACTTTTATAAAGTTATTCTATAAATAGAATACATTATATTTTATTATGCATAGTGTTGCATAGTGCATGCATAGTGCTCAGTATAGTGTTTTGCATAGTAAAATCTTTTATATAAAAAAGATAATACTTTTATAAAGTTATTTTTTTATTAGACAATAATTAGAATATATTATATTTTATTATGCATAGTATTTGCATAGTGCATGCATAGTGTTTGCATAGTAAAATCTTTTATAAAGTTATTCGTTTTATTAGATTATAAATATAATATATTATATTTTATTTAAAAGATTTTTCTTTAAATATGGACCGTCAGATTAAAGTAAATCAATCTGGACCGTTCATGAGTTAGTTACTATGTAGTCCATTTTTCTATAAATAGAAGCTCATTCATTCATTATTTCTTACGAATTCACTGAAACTCTAGAGAGAGAAACTATACAGAGAAAGAAAAAAAGTGTTCTGCTACTTCACTACTTATATATCCAGTACTCTTCTTCTTAAGGTAGGGGATATTATTTGTTGTACTCGTAAGGGGTATTCTTTATTTCTTAATCATGAAGAGAACTTCTGTTATTCCATTCTTTATTATTCTGTTGGAATAACTTGTATACGTGGGATACCCTATACTTGGTGAAATTCTTCTGTTATTCCATTCTTTATTATTCTGTTGGATTATCTTGTCTGTGCGTTTAATTATTATTCTATTGGAATATCCTGCCTGCATGCGCTTTTACGTCGCACCGGGTTTCGCCTCTTTATTAGTATTCTGTTGAATAACTTTGTCATCTGGTACCGCATGCATGGTGATTTCATTGTTATTCCATTCTTTATTATTCTGTTAGAACATCCCAGCGCTTGTGATTTTCACCTGACCTGGTTCCGTTAATTATGATTCTGTTGGAATAACCTGTCTATGCGAAGTACCGCATGCATGGTGATTTCTTTTGTTATTCCATTCTTTATTATACTTAGTTGGTTAAAGTTTTGACTTCTATACTCCATGAAATTAGTGGAATATCATTGATATTTGCGCTTCATCCAGTATCTTTTCATGGAAATATTCTTCTGAGCATTCTTGAATTTTACTCTACAAAGAAGTATCATGTTGACAATTTGGACGTTATTAGTTCCTAGATAAATTAATTCTTGAACTTGTTTTATTGAATTCTTATATCATTGTCATCATCATCGTGATTATATTTTGTTAAAAGTCATCTGTGGCCTGTAGTGCATAGATGGACTTGGTATGATTATGACCAGGGATTATTTGGTGTAATCATAACCGTAATGTTACAAATGATGTCGAAAAAGTCCTCATTGGCCCGTAGTGCATTGATGGACAGTTTTTGGTATGATTATGGCCATGGATTCTCTTTGGCCATAGTGCAAAGATATATTGTTTTATGGCATGATCAGGACCGTTGATGAAAACATAATTATCTTAAGCCGTAGTTCATGGATAATTCGTGGTCGTGATACTAAAGAATATCCTCGTCAGAGCGGGTGATTCGATGATGTGGATTATTTATTAAGTTGAGTCCCAGCGATAAAAGTGATGAAAAACCTTTTAAATCATAAAAGATAGTAGATTTTATTCTCTACTTGACTCTTTTAATGGATTGCTTGTTCCGCAGCAGTTAAACTTGATGTTTGTTATATTGTATCAGTTTAACACTGTTTAAGGCTAATGATAATTTATTCTGCATTATCTTAGTCATAATATTTCTTACTGGGCTAGTTGAGCTCACCCTTTCTTTCACTGTTCTCTTCAGGAAATGAGAATATAGCTGGAACAAGTCGGGGAACGGAGTGATGGTCCTAGATGGTGCATTAGTAGTCCTCACTATTCTGTGAAATAGTGTGATAATAATTGTAATGAGGACTCCTTTTGAGTTTGTATACTCTCTAGTAGATAATATTTGTATTCAAACTCACGCTTTATGTTCATCAGTATTGTACGATAGTTGTATTATTAAGTTGTATTTGAATTCTGTACTATGTATCTGGCGACTCAAGATGGGTGATGTATACCTAATTTTGGGGGCATCACAATAAATGATCATCCCAATTTCCTTTAAAGTCTATTATACAAGCTCTTTACATATCTTCCAATGTCTAAATTATTCTTTCACTCTGTCCATCCGTTTGAGGGTGATATGCCGTACTCATTCGCAACTGTGTACCTATGCATTCTTGTAGACGTTTCCAAAAATTCGATGTAAAGCGCGGATCTCTGTCAGAAACAATTGACACCAGCACTCCGTGCCTCGAAACAATCTCTTTTACGTATAACCTCGCCAACTGATCTAAGTTGAATCTGATTTTGATCGGAAGGAAGTGTGCGAATTTCGTCAGTTGGTCAACGATAACCCATACTGCGTCGTAGCCTTTCTGAGTCGTCGGAAGGCCAACCAAGAAGTCCATTATAATATGTTCCCATTTCCATTCTGGGATCTCTAACGGTTGTAGCAATCAACTTGGTCTCTGATGTTCTGCTTTCACTTTCTGACAGGTAAGACACTTGGAAACACATTCTGCAACATCTCGTTTTAAATTTGGCCACCAAAAATGTTGTCGAAGATCTTGGTACATTTTGGTACTACCAGTGTGAATCGAATATCGTGAACCATGAGCCTCGCTTTCAAAATATCTTCCTTAATCTCTTGTCTTGGCGGTACCCAAATTCTACTCTCAAATCTCAAATATTCCTTCCTTATCCATCTTAAATCTCGTTGCCTTCCTTCAGATATCTTCTTTGTCACCTTTTACATTCTTCATCCCGAAGTCGAGCCTCCTTTACTTTATCTAGTAGAGTTGTACAGATTGCATCCGAAATAGTTTCTCATCAATCTCCATGGGATACTTCACTTCCAACTCTAGTTTCTCCATTTCTAAATTAGCTCCTCCCGAGCAAATCAACATCATCAATTTCTCACGACCCTTTCTACTTAAGGCATCTAAGAACCACATTTGCTTTACCCGGATGGTATAAAAATCTCACAACCGTAATCCTTAATTAATTCCAACCATCTTCTTTGACGCATATTCAAATCCTTCTGCGTAAAAATATATTTCAGACTCTTATGGTCCATATATATTTCATACTTCTCCCTGTAAAGGTAGTGCTTCAAAATTTTCAAAGCAAAAATAACTGCAGCTAACTCTAAGTCATGGGTCGGATATCCCTTCTCGTAATCCTTCAATTCTCGTGATGCATACGCAATGACTTTGCCGTTTTGCATCAGCACATAACCAAGTCCTTTATGCGACGCATCACTATAAACAACAAAAATTCCTGTATCATCCGGAAGAGATAACACAGGGGCCGTACTCAACCTCTTCTTTAATTCTTGAAAACTTTCCTCACACTTATCCGTCCAAACAAATTTCACAGCTTTTCGAGTTAAATTCGTTAACGGAGTTGCGATCTTGGAAAAGTCTTGTATGAACCTTCTATAATATCCCGCCAATCCAAGGAAACTTCTTACTTCCGACGGCATTCTCGGCTGATCCCAGTTAATCACGGCTTCGACTTTAGATGGATCTACCGAAATTCCGTTTTTATCGATCACGTGACCAAGAAATTGTACTGCTTCAATCCAAAATTCAGATTTTGAAAACTTGCATACAACTTTTCCTTCTCAATACTTCCAATGTTAATCTCAAATGCTCTTCATGTTCTTCCTTGGTTTTCGAATAAGCCAAAATGTCATCAATAAATACCACTATGAACTTGTCCAAAAATGGCTTGAACACACCATTCATTAGTCCCATAAATGCTGCAGGAGCATTCGTAAGACCAAACAACATTATTAAAAATTCGTAGTGACCATATCGCGTTCTAAACGCTGTCTTTGGTACATCCTCTGGCCTCACCTTCAGTTGATGATAACCGCTTCTCAAGTCTATCTTGGAAAAATATCTCGCTCCCTTCAATTGATCAAATAGGTCGTCAATCCTCGGTAATGGATATATATTCTTAATCGTGACCTTATTCAGTTCTCTGTACTCAATGCAGAGCCGCATCGATCCGTCCTTCTTTTTCACAAATAACACCGGCGCTCCCCACGGCGATACACTCGGTTTAATGTACTTCTTGTCCAACTATTCTTGTAGTTGTACCATTAATTCCTTCATCTCCACTGCTGCCATTCGGTATGGTGCCTTCGATATTGGAGCAGTTCCTGGCACCAAATCCATCACGAAATCTACCTCTCTATCTGGTGGAAGTCCTGGTAAATCGTCTGGAAATACATCGATGAAGTCCCTCACAATCGGTATCTCTTCTACCTTCGGACTCTCTTTTCGACTGACGACTATGTAAGCTAAATATCCTACACAACCTTGTCTTTATAACTTTCTAGCCTGCATCATTGTCAGATAACTCACTTGTCTAGGTGCCTTGCTACCATAAAATACAACCTTTGACGGGGTCATAAGTTTTATACGCTTCTTTTGGAAATCAATTACAGCCCCGTAATTGAATAACCAGTCCATTCCCAATATAACGTCAAATTCCCCAAGTCGAATAGGGATAAGATCTACGTTCAATATATTACTCTTAATATCCACTCTACAGTTCTTATGTACGTACTTAACAGGGATTATTTCTCTATTCGCAATTTCTGTGTTCATGGGGTAATCCAATTCATTCTTAGGCAAATCTAAATTCTTGGCAAAATCATCAGATATAAAGGAACAAGTAGCACCCGAATCAAATAATACGTAAGCATTAACTTTATTGATCGGAATGATACCTGACACCACATCACGGGACTGAACTGCATCCTGTACCGTCATATTGAAAGTCCTAGCGGTTGGTTAGTTTATTACGGTTGGTCTGGTGATAGTTAAAGCATTTCCACTGTTGTTTCCCCGGTTCCCTCCTGATCCTAACCCTTCCGGTCCCTTCTTAGGACAGTCTCTTGCTAGATGGTCCTTCGAACCACAAGTGAAACAAGCACCCTTCTTTGGGTTAGGACAGTTAGGTGCTATGTGGCCTTCCTGACCACAATTGTAGTACACTCTTTTTCCTTTTATACAAACTCCCAGATGGGCTTTCCCGCAGGTCGGGCATGCTTCGATTCTTTTCTTCTAACTACCTTACTGATTCCCCAAAGATGAGTTATCATTCCACCTTTTCTTCTGATTAAAATTTTTACCTCCTGTGCCACTTCCATTAACCTTGTTATTTCCTTCACCTTCACTATTCTTCTTCTTCTGATCTTGATTGTATTTGGTCACCGCATCGCTTCCACCTTCAGCGAGGATGGCCTTTTCCAATACTCCGGCAAATGTGTTTATCTGAAACATTGATACTTTGTTGTACACCCAAGGTGTTAGTCCTTGCTCAAACCGTCTCGCCTTCCTCTCATCAGTGTGAACTTGATACGGGGCGAACCTCGCTAACTCGTTGAATTTTGTCGCATAATCAGGTACGCTCATATTTCCCTGCTTCAATTCTAGAAATTGAACCTCCATCTGGTTCTGCGAGCTAGTTGGGAAGTACATCTCGAAAAACATTTCTTTAAATCTCTCCCAAGTAATAACACATTCACCTCCTCGCACTTTGTTTGCTTGCCACCAATAGCTAGCCTCAGACTTCAGCATAAATGTTGCAAAAGCGGTCTTCTGGTATTCTCTAACCCTGGCAACGTCGAAAACCTTCTCCATATCCATAACCCACGTTTGAGCCTCGATCGGGTTCATGGAACCTTTAAATTCTGGCGGTCCCACCGCCTTGAAATCTTTAAACGTATTATTTGGTGGAGCTTGAGGTTGATTATTCATTGCTCCAGTCAGTAAGTTAACCAACTGCTGCACGGGATTAGCATTAGCATTATTGTTGTTATTTGTTGACTCTTCCTGAGCTGGTTGACGTTGTTGTCTTCTTCTAGGCGGAATATTTCTGTTAAGAATAATATGTGCTTATTAAATCACTATTAAATTCTCTAAATAGTTAAGACTTAACTCAACAATTTAATATAATCATTTAACACATCATCTCAAACAACTTAATATATTTTATTCAAACTAAAAGTTATACATTAAACGATAGCATAACAGCTATTTACATCCACCATCCTGAGATAAAGAATCCACAGGATTTAAATATTAAAATATTCCTTCGCTCATAAACATATCGAAATTTACATATAAAAACTAACTAAGTCTTTCACATAATTAAATGTAGTTATATCACTTTATGCATCGAGGTGTCTTTGAATAGCCTTGCCACGCCCTCTTCCATGATACGAGACATCGTCCTGCGATCTAGCATGTACGATGGAAGTCCTTCAAACCGGATGGGGTACCTCAAAACCTCGATCCTGGGCCTCATCCATTGTGATGATTAAGTGTAGAGTATGTCTCTCAAGCTTTGCCTTCTTTGACGACCTTCCTCTTCCGCAAGATCCGCATTTGACGCGACTCTCTTACCCACCCTCCTCCTCACTATGGCAAGCCTCTCTGAACTCTCTTTCGATCCTTCTTCAACTTTTCTATCTCTGCGGTCTTATCTTCTATTTGACCCTTCTCATGGACCAAATCCCATTCTACATTTCCGGTCATGAGTGAAGAGTCGAAATCTCCTCTCCTTCTCCTCTAGTAATCAATCGAATAATAGCCCGCTTAGTCCGATCCTCGCACCTCATCTCGTAACTCCATGTTACTTACGGATAATGTGTTGTACATCTCAAAGATCAATGGAGTCTTGTGGAACTCCTCTTCCTCCTCTTCCTCGCCAAATTCCTCCTCAGATCCTCCTCAGATCGGTCTCGTGTTCATGCTCCCCGACCAACAACGGTGATCAATGGAGATGACTCCCTCTGTACTAACTGCTCCCTAACAACATGAATGTCTCTCCTCCTCCTCTGTAGGGTACTATAGGTACTGGGGTTCTTCCTCCCGCCGACTAGTTCCTCCAACGTTAGACATCCTGACAACAAAATTTTGAGTTTTATTTACTAAGTCGTACTAGTGAGCACATAATTTAACACATAAGCACATAAAGTCTTTTATTATCTTTAATGAATTACAAAAAATCATTTCCTAGAACTCGATAAGAGTTTCCCATCACTATGTTCTTTCTATAAGACTACTACCTAAGGTTGTTCCCCCACCTAAGGTTCATAACCTACAGCTTTGATACCAAATTGTGACACCCCCAAATCCGGGTACTTCAATTCCACGGAATTTGGTGTTCACTTTACAAATATCATATATCTATCTACCCATAATAAATGCAAACCATGCAATAGATAGAAATAAAATCTTCCCCTTAAGGGTTACAACATCCGAATAATAATACAATCCCAGGTTAGACTAACCTTAAACATCTGTGCGGAAATATAAACAATAAGTTAGTAACATCAATTCTAATTACATCACATAAATAATTAGTCTTCATTACTTGCTAAGCTTTCCCTTGCCTTTACTAGTGGAAGGTTTGTCTGCTCTTTTGTTCTTAACTGCAATGTTATTATTATGCAAGAGTGAGCACGATTTCCCACAAGTATAACAATATAACAATGAATAATAACATGCAAGAGAAATAATAACTTCTGAAATAAAAGCTCAACTTTTGAATCGAAAATGAATAACAAGAATCAAAAGATTTCTGAGGGTCATAAGACCTTAAACTATGTCCTAGGTTATCAAGGGTTATACTTGAAACCTTTAACAATAATAAGACTATGGACCTTTCTACTGCGTACTTAGGGGGATCGACCCCTTAGTACCATCATCGTGCACAATATCTTATCTTAATGCTAACGCATAAGTAAATCCTTTCATGAGGTTGTTCAACCCGGTTTGACATTCGAGTCCGCACTAAAGGAAGTTTGGTTTGGATAATTCAATAAGGGTTCTGAGATTTAGAACGTTCATCAACTAAGGATTAGTTGAATCAATAAAGTTTACTAGTCTAATAAGGTTCAACAATAATGATATTCGATTTGAATAATAATCTCAAGATGTATACAATAGGACAATTATTGTATAACTGAATCATGCTTTGAAAAGATAATCAATCTTAAATATAACATTTGAATTTGAATAATAGTAATGATAATTTACTCGAGGTAACTAATAAACTTGAACAATAATGACAAGTAGGGTTAGGAAACTTGCCTCGTGCGTAGATTACACTTTAACTAAGCACGTTCTTTGAATTTAATCCTACATACCATTCACATTCACAATACAAGTTAATTATAACTTAACTAATCATCATAAACTCATTATTTTGTCTAATTCGAATATTGACTATATTTGTCAAATTACCACTTTGTCACATAATTTGCACATCATGAATAACAAGCCAATTATGTATTCAATAATTCAATCCACATGTAATTATGTTATTTACATGCTAAGTATCTATTTTAACATCTCATTATACTTATAACATAATTTTATGTTCATTAAATCAAGTTGTTATCACATTGCTAGACTTGAGCATTTAAAAATATTTCATTTCTGGACATTCTACAAGTATAAATTGTACAAAATCATTTATGTTTGACACACTAAAATTACGTATAAGGGCCATAAGGCCAAAATTCATACTCTGTAATTTTGTAGCAATCATATACTACGTATTTTCAAGAAACTGATGACATGGTTTACATAATATATATAATTAAATACGATTTGATACCTATTAATACATACATAACCCATAAACATTACTCCTTTCTCAAATACAGAGGCTTTACAAAAGGTTTGAAAGCCATATTTATAAAAACTTAAACAAAGTGAAATTTAGAATTTGGGAAGGAGAGATTACCCTGAGAATAACGTATACATTTGTAGGCTTAGATTCTTTCTTCAATCATTGAGTTTCTCACAAAATTCTCTGAAATCTCTCTAAAATCTCTCTGACTTTCTCTCTGATTAGTTTTATCAGACTTAGTAAAATGAAGGAAAAATAAGACGTATGATATATTAAAGGAACTGACGCACTGAGTGGTCAGTTAACTCAATAATGGGTAACTGCTTCCAACTCCCCATAGGGCCTTTTTTGGCTAGCAAAATAGATTTAAAAATCATTTAATTTAATAAAACTTTATCATATAATTTAATTAATGTCACACTCCTTCATAAAATAAATCAATATTTTATTTAATTTACTTTAAATAAAATATAATAAATTCTCATAAATTCACATAGTCACATAATTAAATTTCTCATTAATAAATAATGTCAAATTATTACCTCTCTAATTAATATATAAATTAATTAAAATAACATCATGCTTAATTAAATAATTCACTTAATTCAATAAGCTCACATAAATACATACTTGAATAATAAATATTCTCTACATTAATTTAATAAATGTAACACATATAATTAAATTAATCTATCACAATGCATCAATTAATTATTTAATCTAATAAATAAATCATCAAAATATTTATTTAATTCAATAAATATTAAAATTCAATTACAAAAACTCGTTAATCATAATTATACCCCTAATAATCACAGTCATAATCATACCAAGTCCATCTATGCACTATAGGCCATGTATGACTTTCAATGTAATATAAACATGAGGATGATGTCAATGATATAAGAATTCAATAAAACAAGTTCAATGATAAATTTTTAAAGAATTATAATTTAATTTATCTAGAAATCAATAACGTCCAAATTGTTAACATGATCTTCGCTTTGTGGAGTAAAATTCAGAATAATATTGTACCAAAAATAATTTGGATTGAAAACTAATCAATTTTTATCATGAATAGTACCCGAATGAATAGTACCAAATGAATAGTACTTTGGAAATAGTAACACCGTGAATAGTACTCCGACATGAAAAAGTTAAAACTTATCAAGAATGCTCAGAATAATATTTCCATGAAAAGATACTGGATGAAGCACAAACATAAAGGATATTCTAATAATTTTATGGAGTATAGAAGCCAAAATTTTAACAAACGAGTATAGAATTCGAAATCTGAAACGAAATAATATTACTTACATACTACAAGTATATAAAGAAATATTATTTCAATGAATATCGAACAAAAATAACATTCCTTACCTTGAAAAGAAGAGGATTCCAACCGGTATAAGAGAGATATTCTTGAAGAAAACTTTCAATCGCTTTCTACGCCAAAGCTTTCTAAAACTCTAAAAAATACGCCAAGATTATAGAAGAAGAATTCTCCGATTACGGTGTGATTTTCAATTCTAACTTAAGCGCTTTATTTATAGGAAAATGCTTTAGAACGTCATACGAGACTAAAATAATAATAAAAACTTTTCTACGCATTATGTATTTGAAAAAATTCAGCCACCACAAGTGGGGCCCACTAAAATCAGCCACCTTTCCCAACAACCAAAAGTGGGGCCCACCCATATTTTTAATAAAAACAATTTAATTTCTGAAACTTCAATAATTCATAATAAATAGCCATTTTATCAGAAAAATACGAATTTTATATCCATGCCACACAAAATCGAATTCTCTACAACTTTGCAGAAGAATGTTTTTCCAATTTCCAAACAAAAAATATCTGAATTCCATAAACGGATAATTTTCAACACCTCTTAAAATTTATAACAAATCTTACGTTAATTTTTAATGGTTCAAAATTTGTGGACATATACTCAATATATATATATATATATATATATATATATATATATATATATATATATATATCTATATAACATATCCAAAAATCACAACGATTGATACGGGTGGGATTAAAATTATAACTCACGCAATAAAGCTTTAAGAACAATTCCTTTAATTTTTTAATACCTTTAATCCGGCTAAAAATACCGATAAAACACCTCAACATTAACTCCTTCATTTATAACCACATAAAATAAATATTTTCAGTATCCATCATTTATGTCCACATAAAATAAATTTTGTCTTATCATATAAATCAATAATTAATTATTCACAAATAATATTATAAAATCACAATAGTGACCAAACCTCTCCTTGACAGAACTTTCTAGACATTGCCAATAATGCTATCTAATAATATTATTCAAATAGTATGAATTATTGATTTGATAATGGGAAATACTGTGTAGTGACAATTATTGAAACAATAATAATATAAAATATCAACGCATCACTTATTGAATCAAAATAAAATATTGAGTAGTGCCTTTACACGTAAGAATCAATAATTCAAAATATCATGCAATATCGTGTGCTACTTGCATAACCCCACGTGACTTATATTTTAACCACCGTGTATTCCAACAAATTAATCAGAATAACAACTACGCCAGTTATTTATAAAACTCAAACTTGTCATTTTCTCAATCAGATAATAATTACGTTGTAGGTACACTAATGATTGTGTCGTCATCTAATATTCCCTGTTAAAATGAATATCCCCACCAATCGAATATAATATAACAACTTCATGTATTTTGCAAAATTTATAAATATTACCCACAACTGTAACATTATATCAAATTCACTCCATAATATTCAAAAATGATATTTATAGAAAATTCATCTTTATTCATAAAAGTTGGGGTCTTACACTTTGTGCCTTAAGATAGTTCACTTGGGCTTGCCAAATTCATAACCAAATCCTACTAATCCATTAATAATGATTTAGGCTTTTAACGTATAATCATCGTATTCTTCTCGTATTCTAGTTCGTATAACATTCATCATATGTGTTATATTATCTTTCTTATATACTTGTATAATACCTTATATTATACTCGTATTCATTACCTCGTATAATAACTTTCTTATTACACGACCATCATTTATTCAAATTTTCACTTTCCTTAACATTCTCGAACTAGGTACGCTAGCGAAAACTGTGTTTGTCATAATTGAATTATTATTAGATAATCCATCCATCCTTCCTTCTCATTCTATCGTTACGTATTTCCTAGAAGTTCAGAAATAATTCCCTAGCAGAAATGGATGATTATTGTTTTTCGGAGAATTTCTTGGAAAGCTTTTATTTTTGTCTTGGAAATTCAAACACCTTGATACTAGCACTTAGCCGAAATACTACTACATTTTTCCTTTTAGGTTATACAAAAACCTTCATCACGCTTACTCGTTATAAATAACATATATTATAATTTTATTCATTATTTATTCAAATAAAATTATTTTATATTAAAATCTAATTTTCTCGGTTGTTACAGAAGCATCTTGCAGAGGCTAACCAGAAGAAGCTTAGTGAAACTTCGATTACAAATATAGTTTTGTTCATGATTAAAAAAATCTTTCAGCAAGTTAAGTTTCTAGTTGGTTATTGGATACCGACTTTGGTTCTCATAAATATAGATTTATGAAGAGACCAAGCAGAAGTAGAAAGCTAAATAAAGATAAGTAATCATATGTGTTGGAAATGAAGCAAATGTTGCTGCATTAGCCATAGAAACTTATAGTTTAGCATTACCTACGAGCAAGTCTATTAAGGCAATACGTTGTTATTGTATTCCAGTTCTCGTTAGAAACATTATTTTCATTTTATTGTTTGACATTAAATTTTTGGTATCATATTTAAGAACAATTGTTGTTCTATTTATAATAATAAGGTTTTGTATAGAACTGGAATGTTACTTAATGGACTTTGTATACTTAACTTACATGAAAAATAATTTTGCATATTGAACAAACTAGTATAAGAAAAAGAAATGATCATTCAAAGAGTTGAATATATATATGATGAAATTAAAGTCCGAATCATTTGAAAGGTTCAAATAATTCAGAAGTGAAACAAATTGACAAAGTATTAAGATTCTTTGATTAAATCGAGGAAGAAATACTTTTGCAATGAGTTTCTAGATCGTCTTAAATGGTTTTCTCATAATGGACGCCTACTAATATGAAATAATTGATTGGTATATCTTAAAAGAAATTATATTAAGTCTAAAGCATTTAAAGATATTTGGAATATCGAACTTCGCCTTCTAGTATGATAAAAATTAATAGAGTATTAAATATTTAATATGTGTTTGTTGTGTCACCACAAGGCAAGTAATAAATATTTAAGATGCTATATTTTATCACATTTAATGCTTATAAAGGAATTAAACAATACTATTTTGTTGTGTCACCACAAGGATGATATTTTCTCTTTGAATATATAGAAGTGCTAGGGGACTTAACTTGGATAATTTTGATTCGGATGTGTCACCACTTGATCAAAATAATCTAAGAGATAAAATAAAAGGAGTTACATGATGATGTAATTGACAAGAGTTGTATGCCTGTATATTTATATATAGTTTGTTGTGTCTCCATAAGGCTGTATATATTTGAAATGGAATCCTTATTCTCACTAGCAAATCCTTAATTAGAATTTGCCGAACTATATAAATGAGGATTATATAGTTTGAAGAAAATAGCAGAAGATACCTATTTAAAATAAGACCTAATTTATTTTGGTAAAAATAATTAATTAAATGAATGTTTGCTAAAATGTTATTTTTTCACATACAAAATTATGAAAATGTCACACATTATTTTCACTATGTAGCATATTGGATGCTAACAAACTAACCAGATCGAATTACACGGACTGACTAAGGAATCTTAGAATTGTTCTCACAGCTGAAAGGATTTCTTATGTCCTAAATTTGCCTGACCCTGAAAATGTTACAGAAACAGTCTCTGAGGAAGAGATTGCTACTTTTAAAAAGTGGCAAGATGATGCATCTATGGCTCAATGCATCATGCCCGCATCTATGAGTAACGAGCTTCAGCGTTAGCATGAAACTATGGATGCTCCTACTATACTGTTGCACCTCTAAGAGTTGTATGGTGAACAAAGTGTCCCTGCAAGATATGAGATATCTAAAGAGCTCTTCCGATCTCGGATGACCAAGGGCACTGCTGTTGAGACTCGTGTCCTAAAAATGATCAATCTGATTGAACGTCTTAGATAACTTGGGTTCGTAATGGATGGGGAGTTAATTCAAGATCTAGTCTTCCAGTCACTCCCTGACACCTTCTCAGAATTTGTTGTGAATTTTCACATGAATAAGTTGGATGTCAGCTTGCATGAATTACTTAACATGTTGAAAATTGTTGAAGGTCACTTCCTATCTAAGAAGGACCAAGTCTTAATGGTGGATGATTCTTCCAAGAAAAGGAAGAGGCACAACGTATCTTCTGAAAAGAAGAAATCCAAGAAGGCTAAGGGCTTCAAAAGTAAAGGAACAAAAGAAACCTGATCCAGCTAGCAAAGGAATATGCTTCCATTTTAATAAGTCGGGTCACTGAAAGAGGAATTGCAAGGAGTTTCTTGCAGAACAAAAGTAGAAGAAGCTTGTAAAAGCTTCGAATCCTAATCAAGGTTTGTTCATGATTGAAATTAATTTTTCTGTAAATTAAAATTTCACTTGGGTATTGGATACCGGCTGTGGTTCTCATATATGTAATAATATGCAAGGACTGGTCAGAAGTAGAAAGCTGAACACGGATGAGGTTGTCCTTCGAGTGGGAAATTTGACAACCCGAATTTTCATACATTATTAAAATAATAATTTAATAATTAAAATTCTTATTATGAGGTGTATATATTTTGAATTATGTGTTTTGGTGTGAAGAAATTAAATTTTTATGAGATTTAATAGTTGATTAAACTATTAAAGGAAATAAAAAAAAATTAGTCACGATAAGAATTTGGCGTGAGGAAATTAACCCTATTAATATTGGGTAATTTAAATAAAGTTGAAACTATATTACGATTATATGAATTATTATAATGTTATTTTAATTTGATTTTGTAATTAAAGTGATGTGTTAATTTATTAAATAAAATTATAATTTTATTGTATTAGTTTTATGTGGTAAATTGATTTAATAAATTGTTATTAGATTTATTTTAATTTGAATATAGGAATTTATTTAAATAAAGTGTGATAATAAACTATATTATAAATGACTTATGAAAATAAATTATAAGAGTTTTAATTTTATTTTACCAAACAATGCATTAGAGCTTTTAAATTCTTATTTTAATCATGTTTTTGCCAAACAAGGCTTAAGGAATGATTAAGTCATTATTTTAATTGGTTTTGCCAAACAAAGCCTTATGGCTTTTGATTTTTAAAAACTATAACTGATATCAATTATATATATTTATATTATATTAATACGTATTATATTATACGTTATATATCAGTTATATTTTCTATTATGTAAAAGAACAGAAGGAAGAAAGAAGAAAGAAACGAGAGAGCTCTAGAGAGAGTTTGAGAGAAGAAGTTTTGCAAGAACAAGGAGTAGTAATCAAAAGTTGTGTTATTATCTTCTAGCAAAGGTATAATCTTTCTTATCAAAGTTCTAGTTTTCTTTTAAGGTTCTAGTTTCTTTTATAGGAAAAGTTATCTGTAAAAGTTATATGGGTAGTAATTGTGATTATATATTTGGTATATATAATAATTTGTAGATAAATTATTTTCATATGTTTAGTCTGTGAAGCCCCCAAATTCGGGTATCTTCCAACCCGACAGATGGTGCTCCACTGTACTAACATCCATACTATCATTCCATTGAAATACAACAAAATGAAGGTAATTACTATCTTCTTATTACAATCAAAGTAGAATCCTTCCCAGGTTCATAAACCGGTTAAATCGTTCATTATTCATAATGTATAATACATAAAAACTTACTAAACTATTACACAATGCCTAAGCATCCATCTTAGCTTTGCCCTTATCTCTCTTGGCATTCACAACACGTTCATCTTTAACTGCAGTTATATAATTCACGCAAGAAGTGAGCATGACAGCTCAGCAAGTTTAATCAAGGATAACAGGAATACCACATTCATGAATTATATAACAATTTCGACATAACTAAACAATAGTTATGAAGTATTATGAATCAATAATACTTTAACAGTTCATAACATCAATTCCCAAAGTATTGAATAGATTAGGAATTCTGAACCGGTCGATAGACCATGAACAATAACTTTTAGTTTTCATACTTGAAAAGGACTCCACAATACTAAGGCCGTTCATCTGTATAACTTACGAGCACTTCTAGGTGATCAGCCTATAGTACTCTATGTTGATCAACACTCATTCATTAAACGTATTTACATTTAATATTTTGGCAAACTTCGCGTGCCCATCGAATAATCGATGAAAAATACTTTTGTTTGTTCATAGACAAACCTTACCTTCATGTCCGTACCAATTACTTGGCATAGGATAGAGTTAACATTTCTATATAGAATGATATGAATAATAATCAATCTATGTATTACGAATAGTCTAGCCGAGTTAAAATCTGGCATCGACCCTTTCTTTAAAACAAGTCTTGCAATTCAGTTCAACGAATCACGTAAAACTTGGCTAACATTGAAGTTAGACAAACGTTAAGAAAACTTTCCTTTCAACGTCTTAAAATAACTTACTCGACTGACCACAGCCTTTACAGAATCTACATTATATATTCACATAGCACACTGTAATTAGCTATCAAACAACTATTCACATTGTTCCTACAAGCTTCTTTCTCTTCTATGTCTTTGTTAATTTAATATCTTTATTAAAGTCAACATGACTTATCACCCTTCGTCCCGGTTTATCACTCAACTGACGTTTATTAACCGGACTCAAACATCGTTGATAAGGTACCAACTTTGTTCATTATACATATCTTGTTACATGCATTAACTTCCTAAATTCAATACCATATACTCTAGTATAGGTAGTATAGGAATAGTTTTAATACACTCATGAAGTGTACAACATTACCCCTTTAGGTCCCCGAACAATTGAAGTTCAAAACCTAATTTACTATCACAAGCTCTGAACTCGCGCTGCGACGCGACATCCTAAGCATTCTAGTGGCACTGCGGCGCCACTCTCCAGAGGTTTTGCCCGGACTTGGCTGCCGATGCGGCGATGCAGTCTATACAAACTCTCGCCTTCTGACGAGTCTCCGCACCTTTTATTTTCTCCCGACCATAACTGCATGCTTGCTTTGACTTTTACACTTATGTCAGCAGCCATGGCTGCCAGACCTCGCATCGATTCTCAACAGTTTTGAAAATCTTTGTGAAATTCTCGGGGCCGTAACTTCTTCGTTATAAGCCTGATTTGGTCCGTTAAAAAGCCAACACGTCATAAATGACATATCCTATGCGTTCATATAAGAATTCAACACTATCGAATCCGTTAACTCAAAATTCACTATTGAGTTCATTTTATAGACGTTCGGAAACGTTAATGAGCGTTCAATACTCGTTTTCTTCGTTTTAAGTCAGAATCCGATGATTCTTGAACCCACAACTCTTAATCACCCTATCTCACGTGTTGACATTGAAAACCAACGTTTTCAAGTCTCACGACAACTTTTGACTACCATTCTGGAATTTCTAGGTTTTTCGACGTTTAACGTCTATTTCCGTAAAATTCACCATAACTTCGTTACTAATGTTCTCAAAGCCAAATCACATGGAATACTCCATGGATTTCATATCCACAGCCTAACCAAACAAGGTGCATATACTAACGTATTGATGGAGCTCAATTGTTTATCAACAATCGATCTCAACTATCAATATTTTCATGGTTCAAAACTATATTAAACCTTATGATTCTTATAATCTCATGATTTATAGAGATTAAATCTATGGTAAGTCATCTTTAAATCGTCACACAAAACATATACCACCCATTCTATGATTCTCTAAGATGAAAGAAAATCTAAAAGAGATGGAGGTGAAAGGTAAGGATTAAACCTTAAGAACTCTTGGTTTTCTTTCTTGGAAAACTCTAAGATCAATCTTCCAAAGTGTATGTTTTGCAAGTATAGCTCTCTTCCTCTCTCAATAATCAAAGGTTGGCAAGTTGAAAAACTCCCAAATGAATCAACCTAGCTTTCTATTTATAGAAAACTAGAATGGAGGGCATAATTGACAAAGAACCATCACCTCCTTATTATTAATGTGTGGTCACCAAGTAAAACACTTGGTGACCAAGCCTTATGCTTGGCTTCCACACCAAGGTGGCCGGCCCACCACCTTTATGTGACATCCCATGGGTTGCCCCATGGGTTTTATGTAAGACCCCAGCTTTTATAAATAAAGATGAATTTTTCTATAAATATTATTTTTGAATATTATGGAATAAATTTGATATAATGTTATAGTTGTGGGTAATATTTATAAATTTTGCAAAAGTATGCAAGTTGTTATAAAATATTCGTTTGGTGGGGAATATTCTTTTAGGGAATATTCGTATAACTAGCTCAATCATTGGTGGACCCCTAAATGTAATTATTGCGGATTGAGAAAACGACAAAAATATTTTATAAAAATAATCTACGGAGGTGTTACCATTAAACCGCTGAACCACTACCTATGGTAAAGTACAAAGAATACGCGTGGTTGCATAGTAGCACACGGTATTGATTATTGATGCTTACGTGAGAAGTCACTCAGTTATGCTCAATTATTGCTACAGTAATTGCTGCATCATATCTCTTATGTTATTGATTCAATTATTGTCACAGTATCATCTGTATAATATGTTATAGTATTAAATCAATAATTGAGACGACAAGTTATAAATGATTAATAATGGTTGAAAGATTAAATATGTGTTGATGAAAAATAAAATGATTTGTGGTAAGTTTGATTATTTTATGGGGGGGCTCATATGTCATCATCAAAGAGTCTCTTCGTCAATAGTATTTACCTTCGTCAATAGTAATTACCTTCGTCAATAGTAATTACCCTTGTGAATAGTATTTACCTTCGTCAAGTAATTACCCTTGTGAATAGTATTTACCTTTACCAGACGTCGAACCACTTGTCGTTTCACATTACAGGCATCGAACCACTTGTCGTTTCACATTACAGAGCGTCAAACCACTTTTCTTTTCACATCATTAGTCGTCAAGCCACTTGCCTTTTCACACGGAAAAGTGCTAAGCTAGAAATCTTCTATAAATAGAGGCCTAGGGCTTCATTATTTTCACTAATTCATTCAAGCTATAGAGAGAGAAAGTATAGAGAGAATAAGAGAGAAAGAAGAAGAGTATTTTGTTACTACACCCGCTTCAAGATTCAATCTCCTACCAAAGGTAAGGGGTGTTATTCTTTCTTATTCATGAAGAGAACTGCATTGTTATTCCAATGCTTATTATTCTCATTGGAATAACCTCAGATATCTGCCATTTACCCTATACTTGGTGACATTCTTCTATATTCTGCTTGGAACATCCTCATGCATGTGTTTTACACCTTACTTAAAATCTTTATTATTATTATTCTGTTGGAACATCCTATCTGTGTGTTTTACACCGGACCTGGTTCCGTCTTTATTATTATTCTGTTGGAACATCCTGTCTGTGTGTTTTACACCGGACCTGGTTCCGTCTTTATTATTCTGTTGGAACATCCTCATGCGTGTGTTTTTACACCCGACTGGTTCCGCTCTTTGTTATTATTACATTGAACATCATGTCTATGCATGCGTTTTACTGTGGGACCGGTTCCGTTATTTATTATTCTGTTGGAATAACTCCGCCTGTGCGGCCTATCGCATGCATGGTGATTTCTTTTGTTATTCTATTCTTTATTATACCAAATTGATTAAAACTTTGACTTCTATACTCCATGAAATTAGTGGAATATCCTTGATATTTGCGTTTCATCCAAGATCTTTTCATGGAAATATTCTTCCGATCATTCTTGAATTTTACTCTACAAAACAAAGATCATGTTGATAATTTGACGTTAATAATCCTCGGATAAAATAATTCTTGAACTTGTTTTATTGAATTCTTATATCATTGTCGTCATCCCCATGTTTATATTTTTTTAAAGTCATCTGTGGCCTCAGAGTGCATAGATGGACTTGGTATGATTATGACCGTAGACTATTCGGTGTAATCATGACCGTAATGTTACAAATGATGTGATAAAATCCTCGAAGGTCAGTAGTGCATCGGTGGATGCTTGTTGGCATGATCATGACCATTAATGAATCTACAAATATTCTTGGCCCGTAGTGCATGAATAATTGTGGTCGGATACTAAAGAATATCCTTGGTCAGTGCGGTAAGTGATTCGATGATATGGAATATTTATTAAAGTTTCGAGTCTTAGCTATAACAAAGATGAAAAACCTTTAAAACCTAAAAGATAGTAGACTTTATTTTTAATCGACTCTTTTAATGGATTGCTTATTCATTCCGCAGCTTAAACCGGTTGTTCATTATATTTTATCGCTTTAACATTGTTGAAGACTATTGATAATTTATTCTCGCATTATCTTAGTCATAATATTTCTTCTCGGGCTAGTTGAGCTCACCCTTTCTTTCACCGTTTCTTCGTGAAATGAGAATATAGCGGGACGAAGCTCGAGGAAACGAGTGATGATCCTCAAGATAGCATTAGTAGTCCTCACTATTCTCGTGAAATAGTGTGATAATAATTGTAATGAGGACTTTTTTTTTGAGTTTGTATAATATCTAGTAGACGATATTTGTATTTAAACTCACGCTTTATGTCGTATTGTACACTACGCTTATGTTAATAAGTTGTATTTAAATTACATACCATGTAAGTGGCGACCCAAGATGGGTGATGTATACCTAATTTTGGGGCGTCACACTTGGTATCGAGCTTAGGATATGATCCCCGCTAAGATGTGAGAATAGTACTAGGAGGGAGAGACGGAATACCTTTCGCTAGTATGACCTACCTAAGTTTATGTGCTATTTTATTGGTTGGTCGGAAGATAGGGATAATTTGTTACATGTCAATTAACCTTTTGTTTTGTGGCGATTCGAAAATGACATCCGAGAATGTTGAGAATAGCAATGGAGCGCAGCGATCGCCGATTCACCACATATCAATAATCGTGATAATGTGCATCGTGAAGCGCATAATCCTCATGCAAACAACAACACCGACCAAATGATGAATGATCAAATGTTCAAAGGCTTTATGCAATTTATGCAACAAAGAAAGTAGAGCGACTCTCGCCCAAAACGTAGGTGGAAACACGGAAAACTCTCGGCGGTCACACCGCTAAACAATTCAAGGAGCCGGGACAACCGGAGTTTAAGGGAGAGCCAAAACCACTTCCGCGGAAGCATGGATAAAGCAGATTACCAAGATATTTGATGTCTTGGGATGCTCCGAGAGCAAAAGGTTCCCTTTGTCGCCTTTATGTTGCGCGAGAGGCAGACATCGGGGGGAATCGGTAAACGTACTCAACTCATCAGATCAAGAAGATATCTTGGGAGAAGTTCCAGAGAGTCGTTCAACGACAAATACTTTCCCGAAAGTATTCGCCACATGAAGGAGGTGGAGTTTATCAAGTTGAACAAAACAATATGACCGTGTCGCAATACGAGGCAAAATTTGCGGAGTTATCACGGCTTATGTCCCCACTTGGTGGATAATGAAGAGAATGGCACGAATGTTTTAAGAGGTTTGAAGTCGAGATACGTCAACATCTTATTTCTCATAAACTGTGTTTGTATTCAGATGTTGTAAATAGGGCTCAGTTAGTGGAACGCGATAATGAGTCAACGTAACTAAAAGAGAGCAAACAAAAAATATAATACCAAATGAGAGTAGTCATCGGCGGTGACAACAAGCGTGGAGGGAATCAACAGGCGGATATGGTAACCACTTCTTTGGTAATCGGGTACAAAAACAATAAGAATGGACATTTCAAGAAATCGGAGATTCAACAATGATGGAAAGACGTCAAGACTCAAAGACCATTGTTAAGGAAGGAGAAAGACCACCTATCATATGCTTCAAATGCGGAGGAGAGGGACACATCAGTCCAAACTGCGCCATGCCGTCCAAAGCATGTTATAATTGTGGAAGAGAAGGTCACTTAGCTCGATTTTGTCATTTACCGAAGACAAATTCAGCTAGGATGGAGGCACCAAAGGCCATCCCAGAAAATTCAAAACCGGTAGTGCAAGGGAGAGCGTTTGTTGTGACCTCCCAAAGAGCAAGGAATCCGAATGAGGTCATCACGGGTAAGCTTATCATAAACTCTAATGAAGTCTATACTTTATTTGATACCGGTTCTACCCATTCTTTTATTTCTCCTACTTGCGCTCATCGATTAAATTTGACTCCGGAGAAATTAGACTTTGACTTATCTGTGGAAACTCCGTTGGGAGAAACCTTCATTACATCCAATCGCTTATAAGTCTTGTTTTGGTTCAAATTTGGTACCCTCACATTACCCGCTCGATCTTATTTCATTAAAAATACTTGCATTTGACGTGATTCTAGGGATTGATTGGTTAACTACTTATCATGCAAAATTGATTGTTTTCGTAAGGTTGTTAGCTTTCATATTCCTAATCAACCTATTATGCTAATTAAAACGACCAAACCATTAAAATCAATCACTACATCTCAAGCCATAAAGCTATTCGTTTATTAAAAATGGATGTCAAGCTTTCTTAGCTCATGTCACGATTTAAACAAAAATACGCCGCTTTTGAACGATATTTCTATTGTTAATAAATTTCCGACGTATTCCCCAAGAACTTCCCCTGCCTACCCCAGAGCGTGAAATTGAATTTTGTATCGACCTTTCAACCCAGACAAAACCTATTTCCAAAGCCCCATATCGAATGGCTCTATTGAACTTCGTGAGTTAAAGACCCAACTGCAGGAATTGTTAGACATCGGCTTTATTCGTCCTAGTACTTCTCCTCGGGTGCTCCTCGTCTATTCGCGTGAAGAAGAAAGATGGGAGTATGCGACTTTGATTGATTATCGGGAGTCAAATCATGTCACCATCAAAAATAGGTATCCATTGCCACGTATTGATGACCTGTTTGACCAGCTTGTAAGGAGACAAATTCTTTAAAAGATTGATCTTCGTTCTGGATATCACCAATTGAAGATTAGAACCACCGACATTCCAAAGACGGCTTTTCGTAACTCCTTCAGACGCATTATGAATTCCTAGTCATGTCCTTTGATTGATTAATGCTCCTCCGCCGCCTTCATGGATATAATGAACCGAGCATTCAAGGAATATTTAGATCACTTTGTGGTCGTCTTTATTGATGACATCCTTATTTATTCCAAAAGCCGTGAAGATCATGAGCAACACTTGAGGTCGACACTCCAAAAGCTTCGTGAATATAAGCTTTATACCAAGTTAAAGAAATGTGAGTTCGGCTTGAAGAAGTAGCATTCCTTGGGCATGTGGTATCAAGTCATGGAATATCTGTTCACCCAAAGAAAGATTTAAGCTATTCAAAGTCGAACAACCTAAATCGAAGGATCAAGTACGTAGCTTTCTCGGCTTAGTCGGTTATTATCTGAGATTCGTGGAAGGATTTTCTCGAATCGATACTCCATCGACTCAAATTGACTTTAAAGATACAAAGTTCTATTGGAGCGAAGAATGTGAGAAGAGTTTTCAAGAACTCAAGAGGAGACTTATTTCAAAGACTGCTCGACAATACCATCCGCTCGGAGGGATTTGTCATCTACAAAGGATGCTTTGCAAAGGGGTTGGGATGTGTTCTATGCAACATGGAAAGTTATAGCCTATGCCTCATGACAACTCAAAGAATATGAGAGGAATTATCCTACTCATGATCTAGAGTCAGCAAATGTTGTCTTCAGCACTTAAAATTTGGAGGCATTACTCAGATGGGGAGAAAGTGGAGATCTTTACGGATCATAAAAGCCTCAAATATTTCTTCACTCAAAAGGAACTCAACATGCGACAACGACGCTGGCTTGAATCGCTGAAAGATTGATCATCACCATCCAATACCATCTTGGAAAAACGAACGTGTTGGTAGCCGACGATCGAGTAGAAAAATCATATGCAAGTACGAAAAGCGATATTGTCAACGCAAAGGCCCATTTGTGTGACTTGCAAAGGATAGAGATAGATTTAAAGACTCAGGACGCATGTGATGATAGCGAGTATACGAAGTTGAACCGACTTTAATCGATAAAGTTAAAGTCCTTTCGCTTACGCACTGAGCCGATGCGTATGAGGAAGAAAGTGCAAGAAGGTGCTATCGCCAAGCAAGAATCGATGAAGAAGGAATACTTTGAGTAAACTCCAGACTTTGTGTTCCTAACGACCTCGATTTAAAGTATAATATCATGATGGAGGCGCACAACACACCATTTGCAATCCATCTCGGGAGTACCAAAATGTATCATGATATTCGCCATACATTTTGGTGGAGCAATACGAAGAGAGAGATAGCCAACTGTTTATCTCAAGGTGTCTAACTTGTCAACGAGTTAAAGCGAGCATCAAGTACCAAAAGGTCCATTGCAACCACTTGAAATTCCGGGATAGAAGTGGAGCACATTACCATGGATTTCATTCACGGCCTTCCTAAGGTTTCTCAAGGCATCGATACGATTTGGGTCATTGTTGATAGATTGACCAAGTCCGCTCATTTCTTACCGATACGAGAAGCTTATACACTTGAACGCCTTGCTCAGATGTACATAAACGAGATTGTAAGACCGCATGGTATGCCAGATCCATAGTTTCCGATCGAGACCCAAGATTCACTTCACGATTTTGGGTTAGTTTGCAAAAAGCTATGGGCACAGACTTTCACGATTTAGCTCGACATATCATCCTCGCATCGACGGACGGACAATGGAGAGGACTATTCAAACTCAAGATCTATTAAGACTCGTGTCCTTGATTTCAAGGGAGTTGGGACAAGTTCTTACCATTGGTGGAGTTTTCCTACAACAACAGCTTATCAAGCAAGTATCGACATGGCTCCATTCAAGCATTGTATGGAAGAAAGTGTCGCTTCTCCAAAGATATTGGATGAGGTGGGTGAAGCAACGTTGTTGGGACCGGAGTTGGTACGTATGACTACTAAAAAGATTCAAACGATCCGACAACGTATAAAAACCTCACAAAATCGACAAAAGAGTTATGCTGATCTTCATCGAAAGGACGTGGAATTCGATATAGGAGATCATGTGTTGTTAAGAGTTGCTCCATGGAAAGGAGTAACAAGATTTGGAAAGAGAGGAAAACTTAACCGCCAATTATTAACCTCGATTCATCGGTCCATTTTTAATCCTCGATTGAGTAGGAACTGTGGCCTATAGACTCGCTTTACCTCCAAATATGTCTCGTGTTCATAACATTTTTCACATATCTATGTTATGTAAATATGTGAAAGACCCAAACCATATTATTGAGTTAGAACCGGACGAAATAGTGGAAGATTTGACGTATGAAGAGGTTCCTGCTCAAATTTTGGATAAGAAGGAACATATTCTACGCCCAAGGTTATACCTCAAGTCAAAGTTTTGTGGAGGAACCACGATGTTGAGGAAATGACTTGGGAGTTAGAATCAAATGAAATCAAGGTATCCTTACCTCTTCGACATACCAGTATAATTACCTCTAATTTCGAGGGCTTAAATTTCATAAGAAGGAGAGGTTGTAAGACCCCAAATTTTATAAATAAAGATGAATTTTTCTATAAATATTATTTTTGAATATTATTGAATAAATTTGATATAATGTTATAGTTGTGGGTAATATTTATAAATTTTGCAAAGTATGCAAGTTGTTATAAAATATTCGCTTGGTCGGGAATATTCTTTTTAGGGAATATTCAGACAACTACCAATCATCAGTGGACCCACACAATGTAATTATCATTTGATCGAGAAAACGATAAAATATTTTATAAAAATAACTCATGAGGTGTTACCGTTAAAACTGCTGAACTACCCGGTGGTAAAACTACAAGAATACGCCAGTGTCGTGCATAGTAGCACACCAGAGATTGATTATCGATGCTTATGTGAGAAGTCACTCACCTATGCTCAATTATTGCTACAAAGAATTGTCGTGATCATATCTCTTATATTATTGATTCAATTATTGTCACAAAGATCATCTCAGATAATATGTTATAGTATTAAATCAATAATTGAGACGACAAGTTATAAATGATTAATAATTGTTAAAGATTAAATATGTGTTGATGAAAAAAAAAACGATTTGTGATAAGTTTGATTATTTTATGGGGGCTCATATGTCATCATCTAAGAGTCTCTTCACAATAGTAATTACCTTCATCAATAGTAATTACCCTTGTGAATAGTATTTACCTTCGCCAATAGTAATTACCTTCGCCAATAGTAATTACCCTTGTGAATAGTATTTACCTTCGTCAATAGTATTTACCTTCGCTAATAGTAATTACCTTTTACCAGACGTCGAACCACTTGTCGCTTCACATTACAAAAGGCCGAACCACTTGTCGCTTTCACATTACAAAGCGCCAAACCACTTTTCTTTTCACATCATTAGTCGTCAAGCCACTTGTCTTTTCACACTAAGTGCTAAGCTAGAAATCTTCTATAAATAGAGGCCTAGGGCTTCATTATTTTTCACTTAATTCATTCAAGCTATAGAGAGAGAAAGTATAGAGAGAATAAGAGAGAAAGAAGAAGAGTATTTTGTTACTACACCGCCATAAAGATTCAATCTCCTACCAAAGGTAAGGGGTGTTATTCTTTCTTATTCATGAAGAGAACTGTTGTTATTCCATTGCTTATTATTCTGTTGAATAACTCAGATACGCTGGTTTACCCTATACTTGGTGACATTCTTCTATATTCGTTCGAACATCCTCGTCTGCAGTGTTTTACACCTAACCGGTTCCGCTTTTTATTATTATTCTCGCTGGAACATCCTCGTCAGGTGTTTTACACCTCGACCGGGTTCCGCTTTTATTATTATTCTGCTGGAACATCCTCCGTTCGTGTGTTTTACACCTAACCGGTTCCGCTCTTTTATTATTATTCTGTTGGAACATCCTCGTCTCGTGTTTTACAATCCCACCGGGTTCCGCCTTTTTATTATTCTGTTGAACATCCCGTCTGCATGCTTTTACGCCGACCCGGTTCCGTTATTTATTATTCTCGCTGAATAACTCGCCTGCATGTGCGTTCTATCGCATGCATGGTGATTTCTTTTGTTATTCTATTCTTTATTATACCCAAATGGTTAAAACTTTGACTTCTATACTCCATGAAATTAGTGGAATATCCTTGATATTTGCGCTTCATCCAAGATCTTTTCATGAAAATATTCTTCCGATCATTCTTGAATTTTAGTCTACAAAACAAAGATTGACGTCGATAATTTGGACGTTAATAATTCCTGGATAAAATAATTCTTGAACTTGTTTTATTGAATTCTTATATCATTGTCATCATCCTCATGTTTATATTATGTTGAAAGTCATCTGTGGCCCAGAGTGCATAGATGGACTCGGTATGATTATGACCAGAGACTATTCGGTAATCATAACCGTAATGTTACAAATGATGTGATAAAAATCCTCAAATGGTCGTAGTGCATCGGTGGACAAATTTTGTTGGCATGATCACGACGACTATTAATGAATACACAAATATTCTTGGCCCGTAGTGCATGAATAATTGTGGTCGTGATACTAAAGAATATCCTCGCCGTCAGAAAAGTGTAAGTGATTCGATGATGTGGAATATTTATTAAAGTCGAGTCTCACCATAACAAAGATGAAAACCTTTTAAAACCTAAAAGATAGTAGACTTTATTTTCTACTTGACTTTTTTTAATGGATCATGATATTCACCGCAGCTTAAACCGGTTTGTTCATTGTATTTTATCGCTTAATATTGTTGAAGACTATTGATAATTTATTCGCATTATCTTAGTCATAATATTTCATCGGGCTAGTTGAGCTCACCCTTTCTTTCACCGTTTCTCTTCAGAAATGAGAATATAGTCGGGACGAGCTCTGGGAAACGAGTGATGCTCCTCGAAGATAAGATTAGTAGTCCCTCACTATTCGTGAAATAAAGTGATAATAATTGTAATGAGGACTTTTTTTTGAGTTTGTATAATATCTAGTAGATTTATATTTGTATTTAAACTCACACGCTTTATGTCGATTGCATACCTTTACAGCTTATGTTAATAAGTTGTATTTAAATTCAGACCATGTAAGTGGCGCACCCAAGACGGGTGATGTATACCTAATTTTGGGGCGCCACATTTTACCCATTCCCAGAACCCACCGGGTTCTGGGCTTTTAATGAATCGGGCTTAACTAAATTAACATAGGCCTCGACTTGGGCTTAAATCACTAATCACTAGTGTAAGACCCTCAAATTTTTAAATAAAAAGGAATTTCCTTTATTTATTATTTTGAAATAAGTAAGGGTTGATTTGATTAATGTGGATAGTTAAGGGTTAAATACGCAAATATTTCAAAATAAGCAAGTGGTTATAAAATATTCATTATTGTCTGGAATATTCGCTTGGTCTTGAATATTCGTGACCGCTTTGGGAATATTCGTGATTTACGCAAGCGAAACATGTGTGGGCCCCATAACCAAAGCGATTGGATAAAGAAAAACGACAAATATAAGTTGTTTTTAAATAACCATGTAGTTGTCATCTGTATCATCGTTGGAATAATTCCTGGTTAAAACACACTAATACGCTGTTGTTGAAGCAAGAGCAATACTGTGATTGCACCAATTATTGATTCTTACGTAAGAAGGCACTACTCAATAATGGTTACGAATTACCGTTCTCAAAGATTTTATTTTATCGATTCAATAATTGTCATATTGATATTTTATATTGGTCATTGTTTCAATAATTGTCATTACACAAGATTTTTCATTATCGAAACAATAATTCATATTATCTCGAATAATATTATTAGATAACATTATTGGCAATGTCTAGAAAGTTCCTCTTCAAGGAGAGGTTTGGTCACCTAATCAAGGCTACCAAGAAGAAGAAATTTTATCGAAAGCCCTCTCTTCCTGAACCCGCCTCGTTGTCAATATTGTGGATTCTCAATATTATTTATGAATAATTAATTATTGATTCATATGATGAGAAAAATATTGATTTTATGTGGATATAGATGGAGAAAATTTTTTATAGTGACAATTGTTGAAAATTGAAATTTTATCTTTTTCTCTCGATAAAATAATTCATTTAAATATATTATTTTAATAATATATTAACGCTGATATTTTTACAATGAATGTGGGATATATGAGTATACGAGGAGGAAGAGTATTTTTGTTGCAATAAATGTTTAAAACATGTTAAACATGCTCTGCGGACCCCATTTATCGAATCGAAATTTGATTATATTGTAAAATCGCCTGCTTGTGGATTTCTCGGTCGATTTTTGTTTGGAATTTGGAAAAACTTTCTTCTGCAAAGTTGTAGAGAATTGAATTTCCTATAAAAACTCGCGAGATTCGAATTTTCTGATGAAAGGGCTATTTATTATGAATTATTGAAGTTCTGAAGTTCTGAAATAATTAATTTTTGGAAGTTTTAATTGTTTTATTTAAGAAAACGATTTTTGCAGTCCCACATGTGATACAAATGTGCTGAATTCAGTTGGTCTAAGGTGGGCTTGAATTTGTTTAATTATATTATTATTTTATTAAATTTTCTGCTTTGGTGTTCTAAGATTTTCCTATAAATAGTGCTGCTTTAGTGTTAGAATCGAAAATCACACCCTTAAACCCAAGTTTTCTTTCTATATTATCGAAAGCGTATTCTTGTGAGTATTTTGAGTATACTTTGAGTATTGCTAGACTCGTGCAAGTTCCTTCAACACTATACCCTATTCTAGCTAGAAGTACTTGATCTTTGTGAGGTAAGGATATTATTTTTTCAGAATGATATTATTTCTTCAATATCATTATAATCAAATGTCGATCCAAGTTTTATCAAATTTGGAACTTTTTCATGCTTCAGGTTACTATTCATGGGTTACTATTCATGAGTTACTATTCACGAGTTACTATTCATGAGTTATTATTCACGAGTTACTATTCACGAAGTACTATTCATGAAGCGTGAAGATGTTTTTGTGGAATTTCTATCTTTGGTGTGAAAGTTACTATTCACGATACTAAGACTATTCACGATACTATGACTATTCACGATACTGCATTATTCAATTTAAAAAATAAAATTTTCTTCGTTTCGTCTAAAATATATATTCCGGATACTAACTCCGATTGTATCCATGTTTTGACTATTGTTGAATTTTACACCACTATGATTATTTTTGAGGTATTTTTTGGACGTGATAAAACCAAGTACTAATCCTTAATCCTTAATCCTTGTCATTTTGTTTCAATCGATTCGCTTTCTTTAAAAAAATATTTTTCATCATCCTCGCCTTTAAATGATGATATTATGGAATATCTTCGCCCCAGTAGTGCAAAGATGAATGATTTCTTAAGAATATCTTTCGCCAGTAGTGCAAAAGATGAACAGTGTTTAAATGAATACGACTTAATCGATGAATATCTTTCGGCCTCAGAGTGCAAAGATGAATATTTGATTCCGTATGTATATCGATTGATGTTACAGGATAAAAGATGATTTATGAACTTTTAAATTCATACATAGAAGATAGTAGTTTGCATTCTCTACTTAACTCTTCTAATGAATTATTATTTCACATGCTAATATTGATTTAAAATTTGTCATCTATCAGATTCTATTATATTTTTCCTCGCTGAAGACTAACGATAATTTGTTGTATATTATCTTAGTCATAATATTCTTTACCGAGCTAGTTGAGCTCACCCTTTTCCTTTTTGTTCCATTTTTCTCGTGAGGCGAGAATATAATGAAAGTACGCAGCTCTGGGGTAATGGAATGAAGGTTTTAGAAAGGATTGTTTAGTAGTCCTCACCATTTTTGTAAAATAATGTATCAATAAATGTGATGAGGATTTATTTGAGTATAGATATTGTCTAGAAGATAATATTTGTATTCAAACTCACAACAGCTTTTACTTGCTGTAATAATAAAGTTGTAGTTGTTTCGCATCTATGTATTGACAACTCGTAATAGGTGATGTATACCTATATTTTGGGGGCGCCACAACTAGGCTTTCTGCTCATTAAATCAATTAGACCAAACATAATCCAACTCAAATGAATCACATTAAGTCCTAGCTTAATTCTATAATACCAATCGTATCCCATACGCATAATTCACATATTATCTCAGATACTACTCGCATAATAATACTATTGCACTTCATATTTACTCAATCGATATACATAGATACTAAATAGTATCACCAAATTTATAACACTCGCATTAACCCTAACGCCATTCCTTCTACGCATATTATTTCCTTCTCAAAATCAATATACTCAACCCTTAGGTTTGAACTCCAGAGCGAAAATCGCTTGACATAAATGAAATATTATCGATATTCCATCTTATCACGATATTCTATCATTACGCTTCTCGAATTTCAAAATAATTCCCCTAATGTAAAACTGGATGAATAAGTGTTTTTACGTAAATTTCTGAAAACAATTATTTTCGCCTTGGAAATTCCAAACAATTATTTCTAACACGTAGCTGTAATACTAACCACGTTAGAACATTCTAGGTCATGTAAATCGACCTTCACATAGCTTACTCACAAAGAAATCAATTAAATTCATTTAATTCACATAATCAAATAAAAATTTAATTGTCATAAAAAATTTGATTTTCTCGGGCGTTACATTCTCTCCCCCTCATAAGGATTCTGTCCCTAGAATCTTAGCTTATAATTACATAAACAAATGAGGAAAATCTTCCTTCATTTTACTTTCGAGCTCCCACGCTGCTTCTTTAGTATTGTTAAGCTCCATAACACCTTTATCAAGGTATTACCTTATTTCATAAAACTTGTTCCTTCCTATCAATAATTTGAATTGGAAGTTCCTCATAGGATAAGTCTTTCTCTATCTGAATAGATTCATATTCTATCACATGTTTATAGTCCAATTTATAAGGACGCAACACTGACACGTGAAACACATTATGAATGCGTTCCATTTCTGGAGGTAAAGCTATTTCATAAGCTACTTCTCCTACCCTTCTTAAAATCTCAAAAGGTCCTAAAAATCTTGGACTTAACTTCCCTTTCTTTCCAAAAACGTTTTTCCCTTCCAAGGCGATATTTTCAGAAAAACAAAAGATCCTACATCGAATTTCTATTCTCTCTCAGAAGGATCTCGCATACTTCCTATGCCGCCTTTGAGCATCAACTAATCGAGTACGATTATCTTCACCATGTTTGTTGCTGCCCATTGTACTCATCTCAGTCCCAACATCCGACGTTTCATCGTGACGCCCCAAAATTAGGTATACATCACCCATCTTGGGTCGCCACTTACATGGTATGTAATTTAAATACAACTTACTAACATAACTGCTGGTACAATACGATATAAACCGTGAGTTTAAATACAAATATCGCCTACTAGATATTATACAAACTAAAAAAGGAGTCCTAATTATAATTATTATCACACTATTTCACGTAATAGTGAGGACTACTAATGCTATCTTCAGACCATCACTGCTTCCCACTCTCTCCCGGCCTATATTCTCATTTCAAGAGAGAATAAAGGAAAGAAAGGGTGAGCTCAACTAGCCCAAGAAGAAATATTATGGCTAAGATAATGCAATAAAAATTATCAATAGTCTTCAACAATGTTAAACCGATAAAATACAATAGACAACCGGGCTTTAATCTGCAGTGGAATAAACAATCCATTAAAAGAGTCAAGTAGAAAATAAAGTCTACTATCTTTTAGATTTTAAAAGGTTTTTCATCATCAAGTATAGCTGAGACTCAAATTTAATAAATATTCCACATCATCGAATCACCCCCAGACTACTACGCCAAGGATATTCTTTAGTATCACGCACCACAATTATTCATTCATGCACTACGGCCAAGAATATTTGTGTATTCATTAATGGTCATGATCATGCCAACAATCGGCCCACCAATGCACTACTTACCATCGAGAGGATTTTTATCACATCATTTGTAACATTACTATGATTACACCAATAGTCTCTCGTCATAATCATACCAAGTCCATCTATGCACTATGTGCCATGTATGACTTTCAACATAATATAAACATGAGGATGATGACAATGATATAAGAATTCAATAAAACAAGTTCAAGAATTATTTTATCCAGAATTATTAACGCCCAAATTATCAACATGATACCGCTTTTTTGTAGACTAAAATTCAAGAATGATCGTAAGAATATTTTCATGAAAAAGATACTAGATGAAACGCAAATATCAAGGATATTCCACTAATTTCATGGAGTATAGAAGTCAAAGTTTTAACTAACCGGTATAATAAAGAATAGAATAACAAAAGAAATCACCATGCATGCGATAGATCACAGTGCAAAAGTTATTCAACAGTATAATAAATAATGGAACTGTGTTCGCCAGAAACGCATGCATAAGATGTTCCAATGTAATAATAAAGAATGGAACCAGGTCCTACAGAAAACACATGCGAGCATGTGATGTTCCAATGTATCAATAATAAAGATTTTAACCAGTCCTCCTGTAAAACACACGCATGTGATGTTCCAATGTAATAATAATAAACATTTTAACTGTGTCCTGTAAAACACATGCATCGATGTTCCAAATGTATTAATAATAAAGATTTTAAATCAGTCCTGTAAAACACATGCATGTGATGTTCCAATGTAATAATAGAAGAATGTCACCAAGTATAGGTAAACCACAGATAAAGTTATTCCAATGTAATAATAAGCAATGGAATAATAATAGCTTCTTCATGAATAAGAAAGAATAACACCCCTTACATTTGGTAGGAGATTGAATACCGCAGCAGCAGTAGTAAGAACAAAATACTCTTCTTCTTTCTTTTCTTATTCTCTCTATACTTTCTCTCTATAGCTCAATGAATTCGTGAAAATAATGAAGCCCTAGCCTCTATTTATAGAAGATTTCTAGCTTAGCACCCGCCAGTGAAAAGGCAAGTGGCTTGACGAATCGGTTCGACGCCTCGTAATGTGAAACGACAAGTGGTTCGATCGTCTGGTAAAGGTAATTACTATTAACGGTTGTAAATACTATCGACGAAGGTAAATACTATTCACAAGGGTAATTACTATCGACGAAGGTAATTACTATCGATTTAAGGTAAATACTATTCACAAGGGTAATTACTATCGACGAAAGGTAATTACTATTCATAAGGGAACGTTGCTTCACCCACCTCATCCCAAAGATAATCGAGAATCGACACTTTCTTCCATACAACGCTCGAATGGAGCCACGCTAATACTTGCTTGATAACCTGCTGTCAGAGGAAAACTCCACCAATGGTAAGAACTTGTCCCAACTCCCCTTGAAATCAAGGACACAGTAGTCTTAATAGATCTTCTAGAGTTTGAATAGTCCTCTCCGATCGTCCGGGTCTGTTCGAGGATGATATGCCGAGCTAAATCGTAAGTCCGCGCTCATAGCTTTTTGCAACTAACCCAAAATCGCGGAAGTGAATCTTGGGTCTCGATCGAAACTATGGATACCGGTGATACCATGCGCCTTTTACAATCTCGCTTATGTACATACGAGCAAGACGCTCAAGTGTATAAGTTTCTCAGATTCAGAAGAAATGAGCAGACTTGGTCAATCTATCAACAATGACCCAAATCGCATCAATGCCTTGAGAAACCTTAGGAAGACCCAGAACTAAATCCATGGTAATGTGCTCCCACTTCCATTCTCGAATTTCAAGTGGTTGCAATGGACCTTTTTGGTACTTAATGCTCCGCTTTTAACTCGCTGACAAGTTAGACACCTCGAGATAAACAAATACCTATCTTTCTCTTTTCATATTGTTCCACCAAAATGTATTTACTTAATATCACGATACATTTTGGTACTCCTGTGATGGATTGCAAATGGTGTGTTGTGCGCCCATCATGATATTATACTTTAAATCGTGGTCGTTAGGAACACAAAGTCCGAGTTGACTCAAGTATTCCTTCTTCATCGATTCTTGCTTCCTAAGATAGCACCTTCTTGCACTTTTTTCCGCGATACGACGCAAATACCTGTGTCTCAGAGGCTGAAAAGCGCCTTTAACTTTATCGATTAAAGTTTGCTTCTACTCAGATACTCGCTATCATCACATACATCCCTCGAGTCTTTAACTCTATCTCCATCCTTTGCAAGTCACACAAAAATGGGCTCATACGACAATATCGCACTCAGATTGCATATGATTTTCTACTCAACGCCAGCCACCTACCACGCTCGCTTCCAGATGGTATCGATGGTATGATCATAATCTTTCAACAAGCTAAAGCCAACGCCGTTGTCGTGATGTTGAGTTCCTTTTGAGTGAAGAAATATTTGAGGCTTTTATGATCCGTGAAGATCTCCACTTTCTCCCCATACAAGTAATGCCTCCAAATTTTAAGTGTAAAGATAATAGTCGCTTAACTCTAGATCATGAGTAGGATAATTCCTCTCATATTCTTTGAGTTGTCGCGAGGCATAGGCTATAACTTTTCCATGTTGCATAAGAACACATCCCAACCTTTTTGTCTCAAGCATCATCAGAGATGACAAATCCTCCGAGCCGATGGTATTGTTTTAACAGCCAAAATAAGTCTCCTCGAAGTTCTTGAAAACTCTTCTCATTTCTTCGCCTCCAACCAAACTTTGTATCTTTCCGAGTCACCGAAGTCAATGGAATAGCGATTCGAGAAAATCCTTCCACGAATCTCCGATAATAACCACTAAACCGAGAAAGCTACGCATTTCTAATCATCGATTTAGGTTGTTCCCAGCCAAATAGCTTCAATCTTTGGCTGGTCAACAGATATTCCACGACTTGATACCACGCGCCCAAGGAATGCTACTTCTTCAAGCCGTAACTCGTGATTTCATCAACTTGGCATAAAGCTTATATTCACGAAGCTTTTTTGGAGTGTCACCTCAAGTGTTGCTCATCACGATCTTCACTACTTTTGGAATAAATAAGGATGTTATCAATAAAGACGACCACAAAGTGATCTAAATATTCCTTGAATACTTTGGCTCATCATATCCATGAAGGCAATAGAGTATTAGTCAATCCAAAGGACATGACTAGAATTCATAATGCCCGCATCGAAGTTCTCGAAAGCCGCCTTTGAATGTCACGGGTTCTAATCTTCAATTGGTGATATCTCGAACGAAGATCAATCTTTGAAAAGAATTTGGCCCTTTGCAACCGGGTCAAACAGTCATCAATACGTGGGCAATGGATACCTATTTTTGATGGTGACATGATTCAACTCCCGATAATCAATACAAAGTCGATACTCCCATCTTTCTTCTTCACGGTCGTAGAACAGAGCACCCAAGGAGAAGTACTAGGGATGAATAAAGCCAATGTCTAACAATTCCTCGCATTGGGTCTTTAACTCCTCGAAGTTCAATAGAGCTATTCGATATGGGGCTTTGGAAATAGGTTTTGTACCGTAGTTCAAGGTCGATACAAAATTCAATTTCACGCCTCGGGGTAGGCCAGAAGTTCTTCTTCTGAATACGCCAGAAATTTATTAACAATAGGAATATCGCTTAAAACCGACGATTTTTATTTAAATCAGTGATATGAGCTAAGAAAGCTTTCGACATCCGCTTTTTCAATAAACGAATAGCTTTATGGCTTGAGATGACCGTGATTGATTTTAATGGTTTGGTCGTTTGAATTCACATAATAGGTTGATTAGGAATATGAAAGCTAACAACCTTACTTAAAACAATCAATTTTTGCATTTATAAGTAGTTAACCAATCAATCCTTTCGTAATCACGCCAAATGCAAGTATTTTTAATGAAATAAGATCGACAGTGTAATGTGAGGGTACCGATTTGAACCAAACAAGACTTATAAACAAAGGATGTAACGAAGGTTTCTCCCAAATCGAGTTTCCATGATAAGTCAAAGTCTAATTTCTCCTAGTCAAATTTAATCGATGAGCGCAAGTAGAGAAATAAAAGAATGGGTAGAACCGTGATCAAATAAAGTATGACTTCATTAGAGTTTATGATAAGTTTACCCGTGATGACCTCATTCGGATTCTTGCTCTTTTGGGAGGTCACAACAAACGCCTCCTCAGACTACTCTGGCTTTTGAATTTTCTCGATGGCCTTTGGTGCTTCCATCCTAGTCAATTTGTCTTCTGTGAAATCGCAAAAATCGAGCTAAGTGACCTTTTCTTCCACAATTATAACACGCTTTGACGGCATGACGCAGCTTTGATCGATGTGTCCCTCTCCTCCGCATTTGAAGCATACGATAGGTGGTCTTTCTCCTTCCTTAACAATGGGTGTCAGTGTCGACGTCTTCCACCATCGTTGAATCTCCGCTTTCAAATGTCCATTCTTATTGTTTTGGCCTCGATTACCACCGGGTGGTTACCATATTCAGCCTCGCTGATTCCTCCACGCTTGTTGTCACCGCTCGATGACTACTCATTGGTATTATAATTTTGCCGATCGCTTCTTTTAGTCAGTGTTGACTCATTATCGCTGCTCCACTAATCGGAGCCCTATTTACAACATCCTAATACAAACACGCTTTATGAGAAATAAGATGTTGACATATCTCCCGCTTTCAAACCTCTTAAAAACATTCGCTACCATTCTCTCTTCATTATCCACCAAGTGGGACGTTAAACGTGATAACTCCGCAAATTTTGCTCGTGACAAGATTAATACGTCATATTGTTTTGTTCCAACTTGATAAATTCCACCTCCTTCATGTGGCTTAATACTTTCGTGAAAGTATTTGTCGCTGAATGCCTCCTCGAACTTCTCCCAAGATATCTTCAAGATAAAGAAGTCGAGTACGCTTTTACCGATTCCCACCAAGAATCCGCCTATCCGCCAAGCAACATAAAGGCTTAGAAGGGAACCTTTTGCTCCTCGAGCATCCCAAGACATCAAATATCTTGGTAATCTGCTTTTATCCATGCTTCCGCCAGTAAGTGGTTTTGGCTTCTCCTTAAACTCCTAAGTGGTCCCAGCCTTGAATTGTTTAGCGGTGACCGCCTCGAGAGTTTTCCGTGTTTCCACCTAACGCTTTGGACAGGAGTCGCTTCACTCGCTCATTTGCATAAATTCAGATAAAGCCTCCGAACATTTGATCATTCATCATTTGGTCAAGGTTATTGTTTGCATGAGGATTGTCGCCTTCGATGCACATTATCCTGGATTATTGATATGTGGTGAATCAACGATCGTCATACCATTCATATTCTCAACATTCTCGCATGTCATTTTCGGATACAAAAACAAAAGGTTAATTGACATGTAACAAATTATCCCTATCTTCCTCACCAACCAATAAAATAGCACATAAACTTAGGTAGGTCATACTAATAAAGGTATTCCCCGCCTCCCTCCTAGTACTATTCTCACATCTTAGCCAGGATCATATCCCTCAAGCTCGATATTCATAAACCGCGACGCCCCCAAAATTAGGTATACATCACCCATCTTGGGTCGCCACTTACATGGTACGTAATTTAAATACAACTTACTAACATAACTGCCGTATATAATATTTATTATAAACCGTGAGTTTAAATACAAATATCGCCTACTAGATATTATACAAACTCAAAAGGAGTCCTCATTATAATTATTATCACACTATTTCACGTAATAGTGAGGACTACTAATGCTATCTTCGTGACCATCACTGCTTCCGACTGTCCCAAATATATTCTCATTTCCCGAAGAGAACAAAGGAAAGAAAGGGTGAGCTCAACTAGCCCAAGAAGAAATATTATGACTAAGATAATGCGTAATAAATTATCAATAGTCTTCAACAATGTTAAACCGATAAAATACAATAGATAACCAAGCTTTAATCAAGTAATGAATAAGCAATCCATTAAAAGAGTCAAGTAGAAAATAAAGTCTACTATCTTTTAGGTTTTAAAAGGTTTTTCATCATCGTTATAGCCGAGACTCACTTTTAATAAATATTCCACATCATCGAATCACCCCCGCACTACTACCAAGGATATTCTTTAAGATCACGCACCACAATTATTCACGCACCACGGGCCAAGAATATTTGTATTCATTAATGGTCATGATCATGCCAACAATCGCCCACCAATGCACTACTACTACCATCGAGGATTTTATCACATCATTTGTAATATTACTACTATGATTACACCGAATAGTCTCCTCATTCATAATCATACCAAGTCCATCTATGCACTATGTGCCACGTATTGACTTTCAACATAATATAAACAATGAGGATGATGACAATGATATAAGAATTAATAAAACAAGTTCAAGAATTATTTTATCCAGAATTATTAACGCCCAAATTATCAACATGATAATCGCTTTTGTAGAGTAAAATTCAAGAATGATCGTAAGAATATTTCCATGAAAAGATACTAGATGAAACGCAAATATCAAGGATATTCCACTAATTTCATGGAGTATAGAAGTCAAAGTTTTAACCAACCGAGTATAATAAAGAATAGAATAACAAAAGAAATCACCATGCATGCGATAGATCCACAGTATGCGTTATTCCAATGTAGAATAATAAATAACTAAACCAGTCCCATGTAAAATGCATGTAGACATTGTGATGTTCCAATGTAATAATAAAGAATGGAACCAGTCTCATGAAAACACACACATGTGATGTTCAATGTAATAATAATAAAGATTTTAACCAGTCCTGTAAAACACATTGCACAAGATGTTCCAACAGTATAATAATAAAGATTTTAACCAGTCCTGTAAAACACATGCATGTGATGTTCCAATGTATAATAATAAAGACGGAACCAGTCCCCTGTAAAACACATACGCATGTGATGTTCCAACAGTAATAATAGAAGAATGTCACCAAGTATAGGGTAAATCCAGCAGATACAAAGTTATTCCAAATGTAATTATAAGCAATGGAATAACAACAGCCTCTTCATGAATAAGAAAGAATAACACCTCTTATATTTGGTAGGAGATTGAATATCGCAAAGAAGTGTAGTAATAAAATACTCTTCTTCTTTCTCTTATTCTCTCTATACTCTTCTCTATAGCTTGAATGAATTCGCGAAAATAATGAAGCCCCCGTGCCTCTATTTATAGAAGATTTCTAGCTTATCACCGCCGTGTGAAAAGGCAAGTGGCTCGATTTAATCGGTTCGACGCTCGTAATGTGAAAAACGACAAGTGGTTCGACGTCTGGTAAAGGTAATTACTATTAAAGAAGGTAAATACTATCGACGAAGGTAAATACTATTCATAAGGGTAATTACTATCGACGAAGGTAATTACTATCGACGAAGGTAAATACTATTCACAAGGGTAATTACTATCGACGTAAGGTAATTACTATCGACGAAGAGACTCTTAGATGATGACATATATGCTCTATAAAATAATCAAACTTATCACAAATCATTTTTTTTCATCAACACATATTTAATCTTTCAACAATTATTAATCATTTATAATTTGTCGCCTCAATTATCGATTTAATACTATAACATATTATACGATGATAATCGCGACAATAATTGAATCAATAATATAAGAGATATGATGCGTTAACAATTATCGTAGTAATAATCGAGCATAGCCGAAAGGACTTCTCACGAAGCATCAATAATCAATACCGCTAAACTACGCAACTACGCCAGTATTAACGTACTTTACCACCGTAGTAGTTCACAGCTTTTAACGGTAATACCTCCAGCCGTTATTTTTATAAAATATTTTTGTCGCTTTCAATCCACAATAATTTCGCTAGGGGTCCACCAATGATTGAGCCATTGTATTTAATATTCCCTAACAAAAAGAATATTCCCACCAAACGAATATTTTATAACAACTTCAGATACTTTTGCAAAATTTATAAATATTACTACAACTATAACATTATATCAAATTTATTCCATAATATTCAAAAATAATATTTATAGAAAATTCATCTTTATTTATAAAA